>BSBK01001559.1:0-157500 GCA_027943335.1 Chamaecyparis obtusa
CCGAAAGGAACAATGGTAGGTTCTCAGACCATACAGTGCTATTCGAATTGCATAAATCAACTTTGAATAAATAAATCAATGAAAATAACATAGTAGAACACCTTGTTACCAAAGTACCTAAAAAACTAATTGAAAATAAAAGATATATAACCTCAAAAGGTATAAAACAACTTATCTGACATTAACATTTGAAAATTGAAATATTAGGTCCAAATCTATAGTTCAGGAGGTATTGTCCCAATTGTGTGTCTTCATTTTTTGTTTACAAATTGTTTCAATATAAATATAATAGTTAAAGGTTTCTTGTGAAAAGGACATACCTTTTCACAGAACCTAATCCCTAAAACTAACCCTAAAATTTACAAATATTTAACCATATAATGGTTTTAGGGAAAACATTTCCCGTATAGAAAATTTGATTTGTTACATCTTTAGGTGTTTGTGCATAATAATCCAATGTTTAATTCCTGCACAAAACACCTGACATTAGATAGTCCTTTAATAAAACTTAAAATTAAAGTGATTATATTAATAATGTTTTAGGTTTTTTATGATCCTTAAAATTACTCATTTATTAACTAATAATATATCAAATAAACATTAATAGAAATCATGACATAGTATATACAAATGCTTATTGATAAAAAGTACCAATAAAATTTAATCATTAATCATAGGTACCTACTTTAAAAATCAAAACATAAAAATATCCTATTAATAAAATAGTACTTAAAATCATTTAATAAGAGTATATAGTTTTATGTTTAAAATTTAATTTTTACTTTCAAAATAAAACATAATGTATTTACTTTAAAATATATCCTTTCACAAACATAATGCAATATTAATCACACATAAATATTCCTTAAAGCATTAGGGTACGAAAAATTATTAAACACACCCTAGAAAAGGGGGAATACTTACCCTATCATCACAATACTTAAAAATAATTTACTTAGGACAAGTGTTATAGAAAATAACAACCCTAATGATTATAAATATTTCTAATGTAAAAAATAATCTTACAACCATTTAATAGAAGTGCATAGAGTCTTAAATTTTATAAAATAATTTCTCATTCCAAACAAAAACCCTAATATGCATACATTTACAAATAATTTATTTAGCATTTGCAAAATGGAAAAGTTAAAATCAAATAACCCTAATAGCTTGATTTTTAAAATTTAAAATTACAATAGGGTAAAATAAAAGATTAATGCCAATTAGAATTATTTCAAAATCCATACACTTTGTAATTCTTTCTAAAATGAATTACAAAATGAATTTCCCTTTTTACACTTTTCACTTTAGGGTTTACGAGGGGTAAATTAGAAATTAAATTAAAAAAAGATCCCATTAGTAAAATTCAAATAACATAAAATATAAATCCTTTAAAAACATCATGCAAGAGAAACTCAATTACACTTTATTATCCTAATAATTTATTTCTAAATTATTAAAGAAAATAAAACACTCTAATATTTATCCCTTTATTTCTACCCATATTCTCAAGGAATAACATAGGACAATTGGTTTGGGTAGAGTCGGGTAGTTAGGATAGGAAGAAGGGTGGGTCGAGAGGTCGAGTGTTCAACTCCCCTCTCTCCACTCTTTTTCCTTAAAATTAATAAATTAAATAATACATAAGAAAGAGATATTCATTTATGAATTTTAAAATTATTAAGGCAAGAAATACTCCCTATTTGAAAATTTGTATTGATTTTTCACCTGCACATGGAAAATGTAAATAAATTAGTTTCTCCTCCAAATCCTCTCGAAGAATAATAATAGACTAATTGGTTAGAGGGTAGGAAGGTAGGTAGGTAGGAAAAAAGGTTGGTTTGAGAGGTCGAGTGTTCAACTCCCTCTCACCACCTTTTTATTTGTTATTTTTATAATTATTTTATTTCACAATACACATGCATTAATTTATTGAAATAAAATAACTAAAAACCTATTTCATCAACATAGAATAATAATGAGTAATAATGCCTTCTGAATCATTTTAATTTTTTACATAGGGAGATTACATAAAATGAAATTGAAGATCATACTTCCTTGATGCTTTGTGTATTTAGAACCTGAATTTTAGGTGTCAACAAGGTCAGCATGCACCACCACCACCACCACCACCACCTCCCCATCCCCCTCCCCCTCCACCTCCACATCCACATCCACATCCACCTAGAGAGTTAAGAGATAATATTAGGAGAAATGTAGAGGTGATCATTAGAGATATAAATATTATTAGGAATGATCCCTATCCATCTGCCCAGCTACTACACCTTGTAGATAGCATGCAAGGCATAGTAGATTCTGTACACACATTAGACTATGAGATTGATAGTTATGAGTCATGAGGAGGGAGAGTATGCGTGTATATTATGCTGACAAACTCTCTTATGAAGAGGTTAGTAAATTAAAAATTACAAAAATAATTTGGCACGTTATTTTTTGAACCCTACAACGGTGTGAGCAGATACTTGGCAAGAAGCCACGTATTTCTATTAGATGGTATAAATACCCCCAGCATAGCAGAGCATTTTTGGGAGCAGTGGTGGATGGTATTTGACCATCCACCCACACGCTAATCATGAGGTCCAACTTTATTTTTTGAAGAAATTATGGCTGAATTTGAATTGGGTAAGAAACCCAATTATTTGGACATGAGAGCATTTCAAGGGGTTGGCTGGGGCATGCCACAGGATAGGCCAGGGGGCCAAATTGAGTGATAAAACTAGAAATCATGTGTGCAATGAGCCTCTTGTTCCTCTTCCATCTCATGTAATTCCTGCACCTATCCATCATCAAGTAGTGCAGTCATCTCTTGGTTCTTTAAGTGCCCTTACAGGCAATTTGTTATAGCACTTGACCCAGGTGAGGACTGCCCCCAACATAGCACATGTTTGCACGAGTTATGGGGGCATATGTAGGGGTCCCCAGTTTGATCCTGATGCTGCCCATGCTGCCCTGGTGGATATGGTGATGATGATGATGGCGCACATGGTGGATATGCAATGATGATGATGGTGCACATGGTGATGCCGAGATGATATCTCATCATATAATGATTTACTCAATGTAGATGATGATCATCCCACACAAGTAATTTAATTATAATTTATATAGTGCAATATTAAATTTATTATTTATACAATTATGAGCCATAACATGTATATTTTTTGGTGAACAGAGGAGGGTTGACCCTCCATCATTCATTAGCCATCATCATATGACATCGACACCTTGACATATCGGTGCTCCATTCACGGTATGCACTTTGATCTTGATACATTTAGACTTTAAAACAAAATAAACTTTAATTGATAATGTGTTTGACATATTTTTGTGATTTTGTAGGGTCTCTCATGTACCACTGAGATTGGTAGTCCTTCATTCACTTGCCCCACCAGTCACCGAGAGACAACCGCATATACATGTAGTATGTTTTTCATTTATTAATTTTAAGTGTTTATATCTTACTATTTGTGTACAACTTTGATTCGCACTTATTTTTTTGCAATTGTAGGCTTTTGGATTATCTCATGTTGCAAAATCATATTTACGTCCTGACTCATCGGGGACATTAGCTACATGTGAGACACAGGTAATGTAAACATGTTTTTATTCCATAAATCTATAGTCAAGTTATATTATACTTTATAATTTATGTATATATGTACTATATAAGTTTGATTCATGCTTTATATATGTTGTTCAGGTCGACACCACAATGAGTCTTGGCATGGCTACAAGATTAAGCTAAATGTAGCCATCGACACTATCCTTTGAGGTGATTATTAAAAGTAAATTTTCAATGTCCATTGTGTATCTAGATCTTTTACATCTAATTATTAAAAATTTGTACTCTAAATGTTTTTAAAGGAATTGGCTACATCCACTTTTCATGTAGTTGAGGATCAGGGTACTCGACCAGACAGAGTAGGATTAGGGTACTTAGGACCAGACAGAGCATGTTGAGGTAGTCCTGTTCATGTAGAGTGAAGAGGACTGTAGATCAGCTAGATGAGTAGAGTTAGATAATGATGACTATTTGGACTTGTTTTATGATGATTATTATTTGGACTTGTGTTATGATGAATTCTGTCATATATTATTTAGATTATGATGATGATTATTTGGACTTGTTCATATTATTTTTACTTGTTGTTAGAGTAGGACTTGCATTACATACTAGTCCACTTGTTATCATATATTGTACTTGAACTTGGTTTTTGGAGTAGGACTTTGTTTTGTGATTGTATGCATATATCACGAGTTGATATGATGGACATTATGATACATGTAAATTATTTCAGGACTTGTTATGTTATTCATCGTAATCATGAGTTGTTATTTATATATATGAGCTTATGGAAAATAAATCATTTTTAATATCAATTGTAATTAAATTATCAATATCCTAAAAATACCATTTATCTAACAATGAGATCTATTAATTCATGTGTAATTGATCTAGGTACAATAGCTAGATACATTACAAGTAATATGAACACTTTGATTAACTATAAAAAAGAATATCTATCTAACAATGAGATCTATTAATACACGTAATTGACTAAGAACAATATGGATGTTACAAACTTAATATTGACTTTGATAATTAACTATGAAAAACCATTTATTAATATTGACTTCAATGTTACAATAATTTTATTGAGTTTGATTACTATTAAAAACCATCTATCTAAAAATGAGATCTATTAATTTTGAACAATGACTTTATGGATGCACAAATAAATCTATCATAATCTATTAAGTGAACATAATCTGACCAATGTGCATAGTTTAATATTAGAACAAAAATTAGGTGAATACAAAGTTATGAATTTAACTAAATATTTAAAACAAAATTTGATGAATAAAAGTGAGTTCATGTGAACTTAAATTATAAATCCAAAATTGTATGAATACAAGAGTGCATTGTACTACATAAATAGCTCATGTCTATGTTCTTCTAGACATCCTGCATCATAAAAATAAACATGTTCAAATGTTAGAATTTATACAAGTTCATTTTAAAGTCAATTTTAATTTTAATTTTAAATCTATATCTCTAAATTATAAATTATGACACTTCAAAGAAGACATGTAGAAAACATATAAAAATATGACAAATTGAACAAAAAATTACATGTATAAATTTGATTCAACCTAATGTACCATCAACATCCTCTCTTTTCTGCAATGCATCTATGATTGCCTCATGCTCTTCCATTGAAAGTGTCCATAATATTTTATTAGCAGGTCTCCCTTTGTATCTTACCAATTTGATATTTGTTGCCACTACCAAATGGGAAAAGTGCATAATCTTCTTTTCTGATTGGTAGTCTTCAAAAGCTGATAAACCATTCCTTCTTGTTAGGTATTTGCATAGCCATGTACCAACTACCATGATAGATCTAATTGGATACTGAAAATCATCATCATCTACTTGATGACATATCAAATTTTTCTTAGGTTCTACACATCGAGCTAACCAATACTCTGTCTGCTCTTCATTATCCTCAGGTGCAACATCAACATACACATGTCCTGCAAAACAAAATTAAGTACATGCACAAATAAAACTTTTTTAAAGGTTTATAATTCAAATATATAATCATAAATTATATGACATACACATGTAACTAATATCATTTAAAGTTATACAAAAAATTGAATTAAATTACCAGGTTGTACGAGGTTTGAAACATGATCATAATCTTCTGATGCAAAGGCATGATCCAGGTCTTCATTTATTATATCATCTTCATCTGTCTCTCACTAGGTGTTAAGGATTTTTGTTGCCATTCTTCACCCCATTATGTATTCTCACATTCTTCCCATTCACCTACAACACAAAATTGACAAAAACATGCAAGCTCCCTAGTCCATATAGTCCAAGTGTTAGAATGAGAACTCCTAAATGAATGCCATTTAGCCAATCCGCTGATTGTATTACAATCATATCTTGAAAGGATATTCTTCTCTTGAACTAGCCAAAAAAAATGTCTGATTGTAGAGTTCTGACTTGATCCTGTAGACAAACTTGTTTTACACCATTCAACAATTGCACATGCATCTTTAAATTTTGATTTTTCCTCAAATTTGAGTTGCTCTCTACAAAGAGCTCTCTTAACACATGCATAGGCACCATCATATTCTCCCTTCCTGTGTCCAGCCTCAAAAAAATCTAGATATGTTGTATATTTATTTTCTTGTGGGTCCTACTCAACCAATAAAACATTCTAGCATTATTGAATTGCCCCGTGCAATTATCTAACCATATTAGATGTTGTGTTATATGAATTTTTATCTCCCTTAAATTTTCATAAAAGGTCTTACAGCAATACTGGACAAACTCTGATGAGTGTAACTTATTATCACTCATATAGAAATGGTACTCTCTCAACATTTTCCTATCCTCTTCTATACTATCAGGTGCATGTCTATAGACAATATGAACAGAAAATGTTACTTGCACTGAATTATAATATTGTGGTTGGATCTCATCTTGTGGTGCAAGCGTGTAGTTCTATGCAAAGTCAACAACTAAAAGTATACTACCAATTGGAAATGTATTCTTTCATATGCGAAATTGTCCATCAAGCCATCTAGAATTGTGAGAGTGTTTCACATATTTAGGTACGACCTTACTCTTGAATTCATTCATAAAAGCATTAACACTAAGTTTTTTAGTTATTAGGTCACATCATTTTCCAACTTTTCCATCCTTCAATGGATACTCAACAATTTTGAATCTTTGTACATCAACTAATTGTTGTCCAAAATCAAATGAAATATTTTCATTCAAATATTCATCTAATAATGTAAGATTTCCACATACATCACATACACCAGAAACACATACATTCAAAAGATAAAATTGCTCATTAGGTGGGTTACAAAACAAATTTGATATAAACACCTTTACAGTTTGAGGTGGTATATTTATACCACATTCCTGCAACATTTCATTAGTATGCATAGTAGAACTTATAGATTGAAAAATATCATAATGATAACGAAATTGAACATGAGTTTTGTAACAACATGCGATTCTTTCTTTGTTAATCCTTACATACCATGGTTTACATTTTTTAAAAGATCTTTGACTAATACTAATAGTTAACACCTTATCATCCACAAATTTTTATACAATTCTATTTGAGTCATATCTAAAAGGTGTTTTGGATGTGGATCATGAAATTTTGAACCGACTCTTAATTTAAGAACATCTTTGGCATTAGGGGATACTCTTGTATTATTGTGCCAAAATGTTTCAATCAAAGTTTTGACTTCACCAGTAAGTTTCATGTCAGACCTCAGGAATCTACCACTGAAGGTCCATAAATGGTTTGCCGAATCACTTTCAAAGTTAACTCTTCTCTTTACAACTCTTTTTAAAGTTTTACGATAAATATTAAGATATCCACTTATGTTTGAAATCATTATTTTATCAGTAGTAGTTTTGTTTACTAAAGCTATTGTTATTGCTCGTCGTGCCGTATTACTATCTTTAGAATGACTTTTCTTTCCAATTGTCTCAAAGGCACTAGTAATAGTTGATACAACTTATTTTAGAGACTCATCCTTCTTCTTGGTTTTCACATAAATGCCTAACCTCTTCATCACTTTTCACATTTTAGACATTTTAATTAATTGTAACATTAATTGACTTTGAAACCCAAATTTCTTATTATAAAAAAATTGTCTAAACAATCTGCTCGTGTGTGTCCTAATCTGTCTCCATGAAACCAAACCACACAGATTGTCTAGCACATCATTTTTTATTTGAAATTATTCATTTATTTCATTATCATTCAAATGAGTTTCTTTCTCAATCGGTGTTTCTATGTCTACATCTACATTGTTGATTTCAATGTGAATTGGTGTTTGATTTTCAGTTTCAATTGGGGTTTGACTTTCACTTCCTTTATCATTATGATTAACATTACTAATTTCTAGAATTTCACGTGCAATTAAATTTGTTAATCTATTTTCAGGAATAAAATTTAAATCATTTTTATTGTAACCTGCTTCTAGCAAATCATGAACATCTTTATCAGAATAAGTTGTAACATTTGGATGTGAAGACATACCTGTATCCAATACTAGATTAGAAGATGCACCTGAATTTTCTTCTTCAACCTTTGCATCCATTATGGTATCTTCATTGTCCTCCTCTTCTGAAACAATTATTGAACTTGATGCTCCAACATTATTCAGGTTTCTAAGTCTTTCTCTTCTTTCTTGTTGTCCTTTTACCTCCTCTCTATTTTCTACAATCTCCTTAGATGTCAGAACCTTTGTTGGCCTCTTTCTGCGTCGGTTTGATCCCATTTTTGCACCAAGATTCGAGTTCAAACAATTTTTTTTGAATGTTAGATCCAAAACAAGACAAAAGTAAAGAATGTTGATAGAAATATTCTATTTGCTTAGTACGAATTGATAAAAAAATGATTGAAAACTCGTCAATCATTGAGATCAGGCCCGCAGGCCTATTTTTTGGCTGCAACGACTCTTTATGAAATGGGCGCCCGTTATTTAAATCAAAATGGGCTCCCGTTTGTAGTTTCACAAAATGGGTGCCCGTTTTGTAAATCTATGAGCGGGAACCGTACCCACTGGCTTAGGTTTTGGTTCGGGATAGGCTTGTTGGGACCAAGCCTATGCTTGACCCTATAAAACAATGGCTAAGGCATAACAAAATAAAATTTTTGCCTTGCCATTATATATATATATATATATATATATATATATATATATATATATATATATATATATATATATATATATATATATATATATATATATATGTATATATATATATATATATAGGACACCTTCCCAAATGAATTTTTCGATAAAACAAAAACCCATTTTAGCTCTTATTGTACAGATTATGAAAATATAAATTTTATAGTGAAATGATAAATTTTAATATTTTTACAATATTTATTAAGCCAACGTGGTACCTAAACTTGAAATACTAAGGTTAACTAAAACTTTAATAACTTTTTTAATTTTATGTTTTTTGAAAAATGAATTATATGACACCAATCTACATAGAATTTCCTTCAAATTAAAAAAAAAAATTGAAAAAAAGTGAAGTTATCATCAAATTATGGTGCACGTACACTAGAGGTTTTGAAAATGTACTTTATAGTCAATTAAAAATTAATAAAAAAAATTTAATAAAAAAATAAGATAAAATATTCTGACCAATCTTCAGTGTTTTAGGTACCTTTTCTCAAAAGGATTCACAAAAATACATTCATTTACTTCAAAAAAGGGTGTCTGTACACGTGTCAGGTGTGGTCCCGAAACATGCGTTTTGAAAAAGTGGTTTTTAAACATACCTACTAAAATTAAATTTATACCATGTGGGTATTGAAATAAATTACATATTTGAAAACTAGACTCCGAGCACTAAATTTTATATTACTCAAAATTTTCAAGATTCAATCTTTAAGTGCCTCAAATTTTGACATCAATTGACTGAAATTTTGAAAAATAGAGAAAACACTTCCACTTTTTGGCCAAAAGTGGGACTCAACTTCTTGCAGCCACCCATACATATACATATACATATACATATATGCATATGCATATGCATATACATATACATATGCATATGTGAGTGAGCGTGTACACACACACACACACAAAGTTGACAAAGGTTATAAAGCAAGATGATATCATTAAATGTTAAATTTAAAATTTTATAATGTAGTGTGCCATTAAGTGATAATTGAATTTAAAGCTTCATAGAGGCTTAATTACACATAACAACCATTTTCCTTTCATTTATTTTCATACAAAATTGACTCAAAGTTTCAAGAAATATATTTTTAATATATTTAAATGAGAATTCCATCGAAATTAGGTTTTGGTGCAGTTGATTTGATTAATTATTATTGTTCCATAAATTGTATCCTCATACAATTCACACTCATTTTGGGCTCACTTTTGTGGTTTTCCTTTATGACCTTGATTTATAATTAATTGTGCTTATCCCATGGCCAAATTTGGATGCTTAGCACAAACTTGAGCTAATTGACCTTAAATTTAGCTCAAAATGTTATGACTATAGTGCCTAGTTCCCTAGTGCAAATTTTTCGCACCCAAATTTGAACCTTTGGTAGTTCATAAAATGTAGAGCGAGGAAATGCTCCTTAATTCAACTTTCTTCAAAATTTAAACAAAAATCATGTGAAGTTATGTATAACCCCCCTCCCCCCATTGTACATCCCTCAATTCAATTCACATCAAGAAAGTTTCAAGTATGAAATTTTAATTAGTCATCTTCAAGAAAGTAGAGGGGAGATCTACAGTCAAGCATTCAAACACTCAAGTTCAACATCAAGATCGATTTTATGGTTTCCTCCATGAATGAAGGCATGCATTAATTCAATTAAGTAAAATTAACCTTTCATGAAAGATTCATGGAAATAAGTTCATAGAAAAGGTATCATTTGTCAATTCAAGTTTTCCTTAAGGTTTGTTGATCCCTAAGAGAATCATGCGTAAATAAGGGCTTTCAAAAACTTTCACAGTAGGGGGACAAATGTTGGATTACTGAGAGGGGGGTGAATCAGTAATAAGTGATTCTTTAATCCTTAAAACTTTCTTTGATTCAACTCGATAACAACTCATTCAGACAAACTTTGATATTAACTAATAACAGTAAATTAAATTTATCAATCAACAATACCATTCACAATAAACATTCAACACATATAACACCATTATTTAACATGGAAACCCCATTTGGGAAAAAAATTGTGGGAATTGTAACCCGCTAAAGAAATACTCTTCTGAAGTATGCTTGGTTAAAATCCAATCTTGTTAAAGATTGCAATGCACATTGTTAAATGTGACCTTGTTAGGGCATTTTCATTAGATCTGTTAGGATCTTCACCCTATTAGAAGTAGCATGGTTAAAGGTCTTCAAACACTCTTCTAGAATGTCACCTTGCTAAAGGTTTTACAATAAGAATGTTAAGTCCACTTAGTTAAGATATTTTTCTCCTACAAATGTTAATAAGAAATAGTATAAAAATTGATTTGTAAATCTGCAACTAACTCTTTCTTAGTCAAATCCCTCATGCACTTTTTATCTTCACTTATTTCCTTCAATTTCCACTGGCCTCAAAACTTCATCAAAATCTGCTTGAAAACTCAGATTTTAACTTTTTACTTATTCACTGCATCACTCGGTTACACATCCACCTTTCAATTTTCCATCTCACTTTCCATATAATTTCATCCCTTATATAGACTATGTTTTGCCTCTTAATATCCTTTATTATGTTTTCCTCTATTTTTTCTCTGCTGTCAGATCATCCTCATAAACTGATTCAATGAATTTGGAACTCGGTAAAACATTTTATCATCACCTCGGAACTTGAACATTTCTTAGCACTTGTACCCTCACTTTTTACTACTTAGATCTTACCGTAGGTCATCATCTTGAATTTTCCTGATAGTAGATCTCTTCAAATAACTCTTCCTCATCCGTAGAATCTTCTAGATCACTGTGGCTCATCATTAAATATCATTTTGATCATTGTATTTAATTTATGTTCCATGCTTGGTGGCTAACTTAATTTTCTTAAACCAAAATTTTATTTTCTTTACTCAGTAACTAACTTCGTGTACTCGGAGTCTTGACTTACTTTCACTTTACTAAAACTTACTTTCCTTTTACTGAATAACTTTTTCTTGCTCGGTAACCAAACTATTTTGTTTACGGACTTGACAAATCTCTTTTACCAACTTGATATAATCAAATGTAGAGTAGCAAAAAACTAAATCCATATAACTTTATCATTGTCTAATCTCTATTAGTTTCCCAATTAAGTTCTTCAACTTCAAAAATTTTCACTTCTTCTTTTTCCTAAACTCACTCAGCTTATATCATGCTCTAAATGATATGGAAACTCAATATAAACCAAAAATTAATTACTTGACATCAATGAAAAAATAATAACTCATTTAATCCTTCTACAATATTGTATACCTATGATCTCTATCGATCTTCATCATCATCACCATCACTTAACAATCTCCTTCAAGTTAACAATCTTCATCTTTGGCATTGATGGCTACACTCACTGTTAATTGATGATGGAATTGTCAATTATATCTCTCTGATTTTCAATCTTCTAAGTCACTGTGTTTTGTCCTTTTCTCCCTCTGAAATTTATCTTCTCTATTTGAATCATTCTCCCTCTCAACTGCTTGTCCTTTCTTTCCATCTTCTGTCTTCTTGTGTTTGTTCTCCCTCTATCTTTGTAGTCATCAATAACATATTGTCCCTCTTTGACTACAATGTTGGTGCAGGAGCACCTAGGGTCTTTAGGCTACCCTAGTCTAAACATTTTGGCTTGTAGTGACCTTAGCCAAGTCACTATCTAATAAGGACTATGAAGAGTCCCAAGTGAGTGAGTGAAGTCTATCAAGTCCTAGGAAGGTTGGTTGGAGTCATGAAAGGTCTTTTCTAGGCTTGATGCATCTTGGTTTTCTTTGTCAAGTTGCTACCTTAATATTCTAGTTGGTCAAAGACTAGGTTGAATTTACAAAATGAGGAAAAAAAAGAAGCAAAATGGTCTCAGAGAGTTTGATCCACCATTGAGGTCATCTAGGACTCATTGGAGAGACCTCACAAAGCTTGACAACAAAAGTTGTCAAAGTTGTCAAAGTTGTCAATGATAACTTTGTAACTTTTAAAAGTTGTCATGACAACATTTGTCAAAATACCTCTCGAAGGCTAAAAGTAGTTATGGATCCATTTGGACATTTTTTCCCGGTCCCCCTAACCTACTTAATATTTTTTCCAACCAGAGATGAGGTAAGGCATATTTTGTAACTTTTGTTTTTTAGAAATTAATTTACTGGTGTGCTCTGCAAACCAGAACAATGCTAAGAGCTTGATTATCCTTAAGCTATGGATTTAATTGAGCCTAGCCTTTGCATGTGTGATTTTTTTTTTTTTTTGTGTGTACATTTTTAGGATTTAGTTTTTTTTGTTTTTCTTTCTTTAAAGTTTTCCTCTGTGACCAGTTTACTGGCTTAACCAGGGTTGAGAGCCTAAAAATGACTCTAGCATGATAACCATTGGGGGAAGCTATATGAACCTTTGGAATATGCTAGAGAATTGTACATATGTTGTAAATATGAAGTTTTATGGTGAGCTATGTAGGGGGGATAATTTTACTAGCAAGCACTAGGCAAGCCATAAGGTGCCTAGTTAGGAAGCTTGACTGTAACTAGTAATGGATAGAAGGATTCAGGGATTGAATGAATCAAACCAAGGGTAGAGGAGTGAATAACAAGATATAGAGGCTTGATCCTAAGAAGGAGAGGTGATGAACAAATTGGTAGAGGGAGAAATATCCATTTCTCCATTATGAATCAGAGAAAAGAAATTAGGCCTTAAAAGTAGGCACAATAATAGGAAGGTACTGTAAAGATTCCATGAGGTTCCAAGAACTTGTAAATATTCAAGAAATTTGAAAAGGGTATCTAAATATCAAGTTTATTTTTGCACTTGTGTGGGAAGTTGGAAAGTTACCGGCCGGAAGGAGGGTTAAAAGACCTAATTAGGCCTAATTGGGCCTTGTAGCCTTGTAGCTAAATTATGATGAGATAGACTATTGAATGGATAATTTTGAAGACTTAAGAAACCCAAAAACTTTCAAGAATAGTTCACAAGAAGACTTCTATCTAATTGCAATGAGTTTTCAATTTGACAGTAAGATGATGGACCTCAAGAAATGAGTCCATGCAAGGGAACAAGGAGTTGAGTAATTTAAGTTGGTAGAGAGGTCTAGGAGATAGAGAGGTGATTGGAAGTAATCCCTCATTGAAGTAGGGTCTTAGATAACCCTAACTAGGCCAAGAGAAGGACCTAGAGTAAGTCCTAGAGGAATTAGGACTAAGTTTAAGAGGCCTCCCTATCAAATTGGTACCAGAGCTACCAAAAGATCTGGGATAAGACTTAGTGCATGTCAAAAGGTGGATGTACATTAGTGGGTGAATACACCATGGTGAAAACTACAAAGTTGGCAAGAGAAGTGACAAGAAAAAAAGAGAGAAATAGACTCCTTGAAGAAGCCCTAGAGGATATGAAGGACAAACTTGAGGAAGTTGGAGAAGCATTTGACAAGATAAAGGAAAATTTAGAGAATGATGTAGACAAGGGAAAAGAAGTATAAGAGGATGATTACATACCAGAGCTAGATCCACCATTACAAGAAGAACCTATTATTAGAGTCATCAAGGCATTGGGTGGTAAGGCACTTGAGGGTATACCCCTATTTACCGAAAAAATGGATTCAAAACTAGTTAGGGAATGGATTGAAGGGACAAAGAATCACTTCAAATGTGAAGGTATCTCAGAGGCACATAAGGTGAAGGTTTCCAAAGAAAGACTTAGGGGACCTATGTGTGTGAAAATTGTACCTGATCTGTAGACACAACACTCAGTAAAACATTAGAGGTTAGCAAAAATTGAAATCGTGCAAAATTGAAAACTATGTAACCAAGTGATTTACTGCCTTCTAATAGGTGCGAGATTGATGTTCTCAGATTATTATCGAGATCAGTGACCTAGATGACACCTAAATGAAGGATTTGAATGCAAAAGATGGATATGAAATTGAATGCAATTAATCTATATTTTTGATATTTTCTATGCAATAAGAATGATAAACTGATATGCTATGGATGCTAAATGATCTAACAATGAAGATTCTAACAATGATATGAAAACTATGAAATTCTATGCTAAGATATAAAAGCTATGCAATTGAAATTGATCTCACAAAGCTTTGAATTCGCAAGTTGATTCCTCAGCCTCCAATTCTCCAGCGTGATTGTGCAAAAATATGAGATGCTTGGATGCAAATTTGAGAGATGATTGAGAGATGAATTATGAAGAGCTGAGCCTTGTTTTTATAGAAATTCAGGGCTTTGGAGGTGCATGAGAAAAAGTCATAAATCACTCAAATAACTCAAGTTGATTTTTGAGTTATTTTTAAATAAAGGATAATTAACTCACAAAAACATGCAAAAGCTAAGTTTTAACTCAAAATATAGTTTAGCTTTAATTGATAATTGATAGTTGTTTGCTTTTATGATTGTGCATGTTTTATTTATGAATTAATTTAATAATAAAGTGATTTATTTCCAACTTAACTGCTTTTAAAAATAAAACAATTGATTTATGGGTTAATCAATTATTTAATCAAACTTTTATTAAAAACTATATTATTAAATAATGACAACTTGCTTTAATTAATTAAATAAAAATTTAATTAATTATTCATAGGATATTTGAATTTATTGTCAAAATTAAATAATACAATTAATAATAGATATAATTAAATTTAATTACATAATTAAGTGGCAAATATTAAATCTAATTAATTAAATATGAAAATATTCAATTAATCAAACTTTAGGATAAATGTGATTTATTGCCAAATAATTATAAAATTAAAGATAATTATGATGATTAGGAATATTACTAGGAATATTCCTTGATGTAGAATTTAAGATAATCAATTATGATTCGATGATGTTTAGATGTGCCTTAGGTTAGGACTTCGATGTCGATTTTGTTTGATTTGTCGATGTAGGAGGTTAATGAACTTATAGCCCATTTTTGGGGTATTACATTTTGCCCCTCTTTGAATTACTATGCGAAGCGTAGTGGTTCAAAGATAGTCTGTGTTTGATAGAGATATGAAACTGATTCAAAATTGATAAACCGATCTCAAGATAGAAACCGATTGAAAGATATTGAGATAGGAGTTGATTGATATTGAATTGATATGGAGATAATAGGTCCTGAATGACCAAAGATAATGTTCACTATAGCAGCAAATGAACCTATGATTTCGAAAAAGTGTCAAAATGCCTGATTCTGAACCTTAGGATTGATAAGAAGTGAGTGACCCATTCTAGACTCGATTGTCTTAGCAGAACTAGCAGGTATCACATGCAAACCCTTCAGTCATCGAAGAACCAAGGAAAGAACACTATGATCTGATGGTTGCAAAAACTGATACAGTTTACAAGATTAGGAGAATACCAGATTGATATGGATCTTGATGAATCTGATATGCCCCAAGTGATGATAGATTTTCCCCGAGCGATGAGGTCTTTTGATGAATTAGTAACTAGACGTGATTGTTGTCTTGATCACTGATGAAAGATATTGATAGATTTGATCGATAGAATTTTGATTTACAGACTTTGAATTGATGTGCAATACCATGCCCCCTTCGGGATTAAAATTGAAATCTGACAAGAAAAGTCAGCGTTGATAGTTTAGAAGCATGTTAATTGATTTGAGAAGTGGTTAAACACGTCCGAGAATGCATTCTACATCGTTTAGAGGTCCCAAAAGACCAAGTTTGACTAGGTTAAACCATGAGTTGACCATAGTTGACCAATTTGAAATTTTTATAGTTTGATGTAAGATAATCAGTTAAGTTGAATACTGGATTTCTGTGATGATCAAAGGTCGAATATGCAAGTAGTTAATAATATGAATGATCTTAGATTTGAATTTTGATCCCGAAAAAGGATTCTACTTGTTGTTTCATTGGAGGAACCTTCGTGTGAGATTTAGCTTTTGTTAGACTTGAAGATGCGATTTGAAGAATCATTTAAGCATTGAAGTTCATTTAATCATTGTGAGATCATGCAAACATGCAAAATGCAATGAGACATGCAAAATGAAATGAGACATGCAAAATGAAATGCAACCTAAGACCTAGGACCTAGTCACTGATCATATGTCGATTTGTTATCATCATTGAACTTTTAGGTAACCGGATAAATCAATACAATGCCCACTAGCCATTAAACCATAGACATATGAATATCGATTTGTATGCGCAAGAATCAATACAACACCCACTAGCTATACAACCATGGACATATGAATATTGATTTGTTTTCAGAATGTTGGATCAGATATAAGCACCAAGGCACAAACGCCAGGATGACCTGAATATCATGTCCATTTTGATATAGCAATTTGTACAAGCATCAAAACATAAATGTCATGATGACCTGAGTACGCCTTGCATTGCAAACACATCAAACAGTCAAGAGATCATTCTAAATCCAATGTGAATTACCCGTAGTGACCCTTTATCGTTCACATCCTTAGGCAAGATTGCGTTCCACAGTAGGAGAAAGAGTTTACTCCAAAAAGATAATAGTTAGATCAAACTTCCTTGAATTTTTTGGGTATCAATGGTCGAGGTACGCATGGCCATCCAATTCGAGATAGAGGCTCTTACAGTCGGACACCATTTCAATTTGGAATGTCCAAAGTTGTTAGATTTTCACATACAAGTAGAAGACAAAGAAAAGATTATGCCCCCAGTCATCACTCTCTAAATCCTATAAAGGACATCATCAAAGAGCTTGAAGGGACACAATATGCAAAAATCTCAATGCGAATCAGTAAGCATACAAGGAGATAAAAGCATGTAAAGCATAGATCATTTTCAGTTTTCAGTTTGATGTTGATTGCATTGTTGTTGATGCAAAATCTTTTCTGGAGACAAGACAGACTTGACTGACTCAAATGAAGCTTCAAAGGACTTTAACTGGATATGATCCGTCTAAGATACATGGGAGATCATAGGATATGACATTGATTGCCCCCAAGTGTTAAACATTGATAGGATACAGACGCTTGAGTTGACTGGTGTACAGACCGACTTATTGAAAACTAGAAATGTTGAAACAAACCGGGAGATATGTACAAACTAAAGCAAGACTGAAAGCTGGGAAAGACCAAGATTGTGCTGATAGATGGAGTGTTTGGAAAAAGTGGCACCCGTTTGCTAGGTTTTCACCATCTTGGTAGAGATTCTATTTTTGCTACCAAGGTGCCTGTTTCCAGGTTTTAACCAAGACCTTTTTCTTTTTTTCATTTTTTTTTTGTATTTTTCATTTTTTCAATTTTTTTTTACTTTTGATATTTTTTATTTTTTATTTTTTTGATATTTTTTGATATTTTTTTTTTGTGAATCATCAAGGCACCTATTGCTAGGTTTTCACCGAGATGTTCATTTTTTAAGGACTTTTTCTGATTTTTAAGATTTTTTCAAGACATTTACCAAGCACTGAATGCCTCAGGCATAGAATTTCTTCAGATGGAGAACGTTGATTGGTTCTCAGAGCTGTTCTCCTTCAGTTGTTGAGAGTTGATAGGCACCAGAGCCAAAAGTAGCAGTGAAAACAAAGGGACCCAGCCAATTGGGTTCGAACTTCCCCTTGCGTTCTCGATGTGATTGATTTTTAGGATTTTCTCTCAACACTAGATCACCAACCTGAAATTCTCTATGTCTGACTTTCTTATTGTAGCCTCTAGACATTCTCTTCTGATATACTCTAAGATGATCATACGCTGCTTGTCTACACTCATCTAGTAATTCAAGTTCTTGCAACCTAGACACTCTGTAGTCATCATCAGTTACTAGACCATGCATTCTGATTCTTAGTGATAGGATTTCAACCTCAATAGGCAGTACCACTTCAGACCCATAAACTAAAGAAAAAGGTGTAGCCCCAGTAGGTGTTCTGATACTTGTTCTATAGGCCCATAGAGCTGGATTAATCATGAGATGCTTTTTCTGATACTTGTGTTGATACTGGTTCTGATACTGATTCTGATAATTGTTCTGATACTAGTTCTGATACTGATTCTGATAATTGTTTTGATACTAGTTCTAATATTAATTCTGATACTGATTCTAATAATTGTTTTGATACTAGTTGTGATACTTGTTTTGATACTAGTTGTGATACTTTTTCTAATAACTATTTTGATACTGGTTCTGATACTTGTTCTGATACTTGTTCTGATACTGGTTGTGATACTTGTTCTGATAATTGTTCTGATACTGGTTCTGATACTTGTTCTGATAATCATTCTGATACTGGTTCTGATACTTGTTCTGATAATTATTCTGATACTTGGTATACTTAATAGCATCTTTTTCCATTTGCAAACTCCCAAGCAAGATCACATCGTGCAGTCCCAATGTCTAGCAAGGTGGAGAACAAGAGGGATTAGCAAGCTGGTGGAAGAGATGGAAGACAAGAGAATGAAGGAGAATGAAGGGAAGAAATTATCAAGGGAAAACTCCTCAAGAATACTCAAGCTAGGGAAAATTTTTTATGTAAAGCGCATTTGGACAAGCAATGAAAGGCTAGCATAGGATAAGTCACAAAAGCATGATGCAAGAGCAAGAAAGGATGCAGTCCAAAAGAGTAGACATGTCAAGAGGCTTCATAGCACTGTGTTTTACTCTTTCTTTCTTTTTTTTTATTAGATCAAGACCAAAGGGGAAATGATAGCGAAAGACTAGAATGAATGGAGGAAAATAAATATGAAGGCTAAATAGGAAGGGAATGAAAACAAGATCATCATAAGATAGCTCACAAAATAGCCAAATGTTCGTGTATAGATCAACTTTGTCAAGATCAAAGAGAGAAGATGGAATGGATGAAATATGTAGAAGAACTACGCATGACGCCTGATTGCTAGGTTTTCATCATGGTACTTATCCAAGGCACCACAAGGGAGTGGTTTTCACCATAGGATGAATTTATTTCTCTTTACTTTTGCTACCAAGGTGCCTGTTTCAAGGTTTTCACAAAGGCACATTTTCAATTTTATTTTATTTTTATTTTTATTTTTTTGGAAGAAGGCAAGCTTTTTAGATAATGCTCCTTGAAAAGATAAACCATGATATGCCAAGGATTCAAAATGATATGCTCAAAGATGCTGATAGGGAAAAGAACATGGAAGAGAAAAATGGAGGATAGGGTTTTATGTAAAGTGAGTGAGGATGGAAGATAGGAGGAATATGCAAATGAGGAAAAATGATAGAAGGTAGAAGGATAATGCATGGAAAGATTGTGAAAGGGTAGATGGAAAGGAAGGCAAGCTCAATATCAACACATACCTTAAGGGTGGCGAGAGGGTGGAGGAAATGTGAATGAGGAAATACGTGAAGGAATATGGCGAATGGATAGCAGAGATTGTGGTTTAGGCACATGGAATGGAAGAATATTTTTGGAGGGAGATGAAGTGGAAGCCTTTGGAAGCTTGAATGTCAATTTCACTTTTTGCTCAACACTAGACTCTTTCAAGAGAGACTTTGGAATCCATATAGCTGTAGGCTTTTTATTTCCTTTTGATGATCTAGAGATAATATCTTCAATGATAGATTTTGGAACCCATACTTTTCTTGTAATTTTTTTCTTAGATATCTATTTTGACTTTATGCCTCTATGTCGTTTAGAGGAGACATGGTGATTTTCTTTTTTTGATGGATTCTTGTATTGCTTCTTTTTCTTGTATTGAACATTCAAGTTACTTCCAAAAGACTTGGAATTTGTGGAAGAGGGAGGATATGACTAGTTTAGATGGGTGGGTGGATGAAAAGGATTCAAGGGTATGCATCTATGTTGATCTTGAGGAAAGATGGGAGATGGAGGTATGTAAGGACCCAAGATGGATGGAAAATTAGGAGAGTTAGGAGGGGAAAGTGAAGGGACATAAGGAACCAAGATGGAAGGAAGGTGTGAAGCTCTTAGTAGTGGTGGAAGAGGTCCAAGGATGGAAGTGGAAGATGCAAAAGGATAATTAATAAGTTCATCAGCATCTATATGACAACCAAGGATATCAGCATCTTCAAAGTGAGCATTAGAATTTTCAATAGAATCATGGATATCTTGAATAAGAACATTTTCTTTGATAGGATCATTCAAAGCTTGCAAAGACTTAGGAAGAGTAGAAAGCAGAAGTGAACATGGAATGGTAGAATAAGAAGATGGAAGACTTTGATTTTGACAATGATCTTTGGATAGCATAAGCACATAATTTGTCTCTTGATTTTCAATAGGCTTAACATTGGAAGTAACAACACTATTTTTACCAACTTTAATGGAAGTATCATCTTTGGAAAGCGCAAGTGTAGTAAGGTCATTTTGATTGTCAATAAGCTCAACAGTGTAAGTAGTAGCTTGATCTTGCTTAGGAGAAGACTTAAGACATGGTGGAATGCATGAAAAAGGGGGTATAGGATCAAAAGAACCATGAAGTGGATAAGAGACATCGTGAAAAGGAGTGGATGACATGGAGGGTTCTTGATCTTGATCTTTCTTTATGTTTTTTTCTTCATCATTTTTAGAGTCTTCTTGACATGGAGCCACTTTTAAGGACAAGGAAGCATGTTGGGATTGTATGGAAGATTTTGGGAGAGATGGTGGAGGACTAGCTGAAGTAGGGATTATAGAACATAAAGGATTAGGCTCTTTAGGTTTAGCATTATTGAAAGTATTTGCAGCCAAGTGAAGGTTAGCTTGAGTTTCTTTAAGAGGTAGCCCTGGAGGATAACTATAGGGAACCGCATGAAAAGTATCAGGGCTTGTGTCATATGAAGGTTCTGTGAAAGATTTGAAAGACTCAGAAGCTTTAGGAAATGTATGGGTATTGGAGGAAGTAGGGGATGGAAGGGAACCATCACAAGACAAAGGTCCAACATTAACATGATCTTTCTTGAGAGTGTAATCTTTATTTTCAACTGGAGAGTTCTTAGAAGAGAGATCCTTATAGTATTGACGTTTCAAGCTAGCACTATGTATTTTATAGTCCTCAGCAGTAGTAGATGGATCATCATCAAGGTATTGTCCACAAAAGCCATCAAAGTCTCTTTCAAAATCAGAATCATATGGATCACCATCATGATCTATCCAATGTGATGGCCCATTTGTAGTAAGCAGGAATGAACGATGAGAAGGACTCTTAGGAACAGAGGTGTCATAGGTATCATTACATTGTTTGTCGTCATAGTCATCATAGTTTCCAAAGCTAGATGTGTCACTCTCCATGGAAGAGGTATCATATTGCTCAAATTTTTTTCGGGGGCATGGTGACATGTACAAGTCTTTATCAAATGGAAAAGAGTATAGAGGTTCCTTTTCTTTCTCAAGTTTGTCAAGCTGGACTTGCATAGCTTGTATCTGTTTCATTATAGCAGTGATCAGAGCTTCTTCCTCTCATTTACTGATTTTTTGAGACATGTGTACTGATTCTCAATAGCTACTACTCTGTTCTTGACACAGTGATTTGTTCGACAGATTCTGGAATTAGGTTGAAAAAGCTAAGTATCTGGCAATTTTGACAATTTCTGACAACTCTCTCAAATTTTTTCAAACGGCACTCTGCAGACTCATACGACACTGTGTAGTCTATGAAATGACAGTTGCTAAACTCATACGACAGTTGGGTAGCAATGAAATGATAGTTGACAAAACTCGTACGACAGTTGCTAACAGGGTTTTGACTTTCTTGAATTTGTTGGTTTGAAAACTCGTATGACACTGGGTTCTCAATCGTATGACAGATGGGCAATACTGAAATGACACTTGACAAAACTCATATGACTTTTGACTTCTTGAAATGACTTTTGACTCCAGAAAGATTTTACGTTAATTTTTGCAAAATTTAAGGTCTTCAGTTTTGGATTGTTTGCAAATTGTACTATCTAGATTTTGAAGGTTATACCAAATTTGATCATTTTTAATAGCCAAGTAGATAAACAAGCACGCAGAATAGCAAGCAAGTGATTCCAAGCACATCTGAAAATAATGAACAAGAGAAAAAGAAACCTTGCGCATGAACAATCAAGTGACCAAATTGTGCTAATCCCCGAGAGTACTAATTGTGTATGTTCTGAAAAGTTTTGCAATAACACACATATACCTGAAAGTGAAAAATTGGCCTCTCTAGGGTTTTTAGTAATGGTTTGACTCTGCAACTTTTATGATTCAAAGGGGTGAACTCCAATCCTGACGCACTAGGGTTTTGACACAGTCTGAGAACTTAATCTTCAAGAGCTGCTAGGGAGATCTGACAACCCAACAATGAACCATACTCGTGGAAATTTCTTCCACAAGGACATTTATATAGCGGCTGTCACTACCATGGCAAAAATGGCTATGACTGCTTGAGGTTCCATCAACGCAGTTTTCCCTGTGAAGGGATTGTCTGCTACGGTTAACCCTCTCTAAAGGTGACTCACAGATTTATACCACAAGGGCACTTGGCTCTAGATTCAAGGTTTTGACACCTCTTCACTTTTAACCCAAACAAAGCAAGCAGATTAATCCGACACACTAAGACAAAGTTTTGTTCCACCAAGGTCTGTGATATCAACTCCACGTGATCTATCAACCTCTCCAGGGAGAGAATGTATCAATCAATAAGAGAAGATGCACTAACTAATTTTGATTCACCAAAGCTCATGATATCAACCCCACGTGATCTATCAACCTCTTCGGAGAGAGAATGTGTCAATCAATAAGAGAAGATGCACTAACCAAGTTGAATATGAAACGCACTAAGTATCCTCCCTACCTACAAGGATTCTGTCGTCAAGAAAGATTTCTCTAAGAATCCAATCTCTCAAGAATCATGAATAGTGTTCATAGGGCCTAATTACTATGTGAGCACAAATATATTCCCAAAAGCAAATCTACCAAAAGTACCCAAAAAGTAGAAAGAGGAACACTTAATGCTTAAAGAAAATATGAGATGAGTCCACAAGGTGGAACACTTAAACACCTCACACAAGCTAAAAATGAGTCCCTAACTTAGAAAACAAGTGAGTTCCTAAAAGCACAAAAGGGTTGCCAAGTGGAACACTTAACGCTTCTATCCTGTTGACCCCTCCCCTTTATGGCACTAAGATTGCAACCACTGGGCGGAAATGAGGGGCCGGTGGATTAGTGAGTCCAATAACCCAAGATAGCAATCAAGATCAATCACAAGTATTCTAAGACTACTTAATGAATCCTTAAGGGATCACAACCTAGTATCAAATTATGCAAGTGTGTAGAAATAGATCAAAAGCATGAAAAGATGCACACAAGCTTGACACATAAGAGATTTATTTTAAGTCCAAATCAAAATATTTTCAGAACAAGGAGAATACCTCATGATCATCGCAATGCGCTTAGTAGATTCTATCTGATTTTTAGCAATTTTTGTTGAGCTTTTCCATGCAAGCAAGTGACAAACTCTCCAACAAGCAAACAAGCAAACAAGATATGCAAAATATATTCAACTTATGAAAACCATAGGGTTAGCTCTAAAAATAAATTGTTAGGAGCAATAATAACCATAAATTAATCCAAATGACAACTCATATCATGCATTGAATCATATGAAAAATAAGTGCATACCCATCATAAAATTTTAATTTTTTTGCACTACATTTGACCTAGTCAACAAGATCTGATTTTTTTGATATGATTTTGGCCACAAAAATAGAAATTTAGAATAAAGACCCCTACTAAAAAATAGAGAGATTTCCAAAAATGCAAAAATTTTATAAAAATCTCTTCATTTGTGCCCTAGAGACCCATTTTATCAAAACAGACTAGTTTTTGCAAATTGATTATTTGAGCTATTAAATTGCATCCAAATTTAAAACACAAATAATAGACCCCTTATATAATTTGAAGATATTTCCGAAAATATAAAAATTTCTAAAAAATATTCTGATTTGCGCCGAAAATTAATTTTTTATGAAAAATAAAAAAAAAATTATTAAAAATTCAAAAGATTTTAGAAAATTCTAAAATTTTTATAGAAGCTTCTCTGATATGTCACCAACCTTAAAAAAAATTTTGAGACCAAAAATCCAAGCTTTTTGGGAGATAAAATTAAATCTTTGAAACTTTGGGGTTTTAGCTCCCAAAAAAAATCAAATCCATCATGCAAAGGTGGGTTGCCCCACGGTGGGCACCAGAAATGTGTGTGTGAAAATTGTACCTGATCTGTAGACACAACACTTAGTAAAACATTAGAGGTTAGCAAAAATTGAAATCGTGCAAAATTGAAAACTATGTAACCAAGCGATTTACTACCTTCTAATAGGTGCGAGATTGATGTTCTCAGATTATTATCGAGATCAATGACCTAGACGACACCTAAATGAAAAATTTGAATGCAAAAGATGGATATGAAATTGAATGCAATTAATCTATATTTTTGATATTTTCTATGCAATAAGAATGATAAACTGATATGCTATGGATGCTAAATGATCTAACAATGAAGATTCTAACAATGATATGAAAACTATGAAATTCTATACTAAGATATGAAAGCTATGCAATTGAAATTGATCTCACAAAGCTTTGAATTCGCAAGTTGATTCCTCAGCCTCCAATTCTCCAGCGTGATTGTGCAAAAATATGAGATGCTTGGATGCAAATTTGAGAGATGATTGAGAGATGAATTATGAAGAGCTGAGCCTTGTTTTTATAGAAATTCAAGGCTTTGGAGGTGCATGAGAAAAAGCCATAAATCACTCAAATAACTCAGGTTGATTTTTGAGTTATTTTTAAATAAAAGATAATTAACTCACAAAAACATGCAAAAGCTAAGTTTTAACTCAAAATAGAGTTTAGCTTTAATTGATAATTGATAGTTGTTTGCTTTTATGATTGTGCATGTTTTATTTATGAATTAATTTAATAATAAAGTGATTTATTTCCAACTTAACTACTTTTAAAAATAAAATAATTGATTTATGGGTTAATCAATTATTTAATCAAACTTTTATTAAAAACTATATTATTAAATAATGACAACTTGCTTTAATTAATTAAATAAAAATTTAATCAATTATTCATAGGATATTTGGATTTATTGTCAAAATTAAATAATACAATTAATAATAGATATAATTAAATTTAATTACACAATTAAGTGGCAAATATTAAATCTAATTAATTAAATATGAAAATATTCAATTAATCAAACTTTAGGATAAATGTGATTTATTGCCAAATAATTATAAAATTAAAGATAATTATGATGATTAGGAATATCACTAGGAATATTCCTTGATGTAGAATTTAAGATAATCAATTATGATTCGATGATGTTTAGATGTGCCTTAGGTTAGGACTTCGATGTCGATTTTGTTCGATTTGTCAATGTAGGAGGTTAATGAACTTATAGCCCATTTTTGGGGTATTACAGGACCAACCCTAACCTGGTGGAAATTCCTTCAAGAAGAGAGGGCAAGAGAAGGGAAAAGACCAATAGCTAATTGGAGGGCTATGGTGACATAAATTAAAGAGTACTACTTACCAGAGGATCATGAGATCCAATTACACAAGAAAAGGAAAAGTCTCAGACATAAAGAGATGGATGTTGCCTCTTATACTGAGGAATTTAAAAAACTATGCCTAAGATCTAAGGTGCAAGAAGAGGAAAGTATTAGAGTGGCAAGGTAATTAGGTGGATTAAGATGGACTATCCAAGAAGAGATCAGTTTATGGAATCCTACTACTATTCACAAGTACTTTTAGTTAGCACTTAAGGTGGAAGAGAAAAATAAAAAGAAGCAAGACTCTAACCCTAAGGGTAAAGGAAGAGGAAGAGACTCTAGAGGATGCAGAGGTGGATATAGTGGTAGAAATGTTAAGCCAAGGAGCCAAGGAGATTTGAAGATGGTTGAAAAAAGTAGTAAGCCAAGTGGGAGAGGTAACTATGCTAGAGGAAGAAGATTTCATGGAGGTGGAAGAGGTAGATCGAGTACCTTTAGCGGAGGTTCACACTTTGTAAACATGAAATGTTACAACTATGGTCAACTAGGCCACCCTACCTATAGATTCCCTAAAAAGCTTCAAGATCACAAGGGGAGAAGAAGATAGGCTATGCCAAAGAAGAGTTGAGTAGTATCAAATCACTGGACGTTAGTCTAGATTCAAAGAATGGTGAGAACCTCATGTTTAGGAGGGTCCTGCTCAAGGAAATGGTCAAAGAAGAACCTAAGAGAAGGAGGGCTCTATTTAGGATCAAGTGTAAGATCCTTCGAAAAGTGTGCAAGGTCATCATTGACTCTGATTCAACATAAAACATTATCTCAGAGGAGGCAGTTCAAAAGTTGAAGCTTACTCAGATACCTCACACCCATCCTTACAAGGTTACTTGGCTAAACAAGGGACAAAATGCCTTAGTGAATGATCGAGTGTGGGTTGACTTTGTGATTGGGGAATACCAAGATAGAATGTTATGTGACATCTTACCAATATATGTTTTCCACTTGTTGTTGGGCAGACCATGGCAATATGACTGGGATGCAGTCTACCATGGAAAGAAGAACATGTGCACCTTCAAGAAGAATGGGGTCACTTAAAAAATATAGTCACTTATGGAAGAATGAAATAAAACCTCAGGGGACACTAATGTGCTTTTTATGAGTGTTAAGGAGTTCTTGCATGAACCCAAGGAAGAGGAAGGAGTTGGACTAGTTATAGTCATCAAACCCAATGAGGAGACCACGTCTCCACAAACCACTATACCACAAGAGGTAAGGTAGTTATTGGATCAATTTAGGGATATTATTAGTGATGGGACACCATCTACACTTCCTCCTCAAAGAGAAATCAGATACCAGATAGATTTCATACCAGGAGCATCTTTGCCCAATAAAGCAGCATATAAGATGACACCAGACCAAAACAAGGAGATTGAAAGGTAGATCTAAGAGCTACTTGATCAAGAGTTAATTACAAAGAACATCAGTCCATGTGCTATTCTAGTGGTCTTGACACCAAAGAAAGGAGGTAAATGGAGATTATGCACTGATTCTAGGGCAATAAATAGGATAACTATTAGATATAGTTTCCCTATTCCTAGAATAGAAGACCTTATGGATTGCCTTGGGGGGTCTAGATACTTCACTAAAATTGACCTTAAGAGTGGGTATCACCAAATTAGGATGAAAGAGGGGGATGAATGGAAGTCAGATTTTAAAACTACAGAGGGTCTTTATGAATGGTTAGTTATGCCCTTTGGGCTCACAAATGCACCTAGTACATTCATGAGATTAATGAATGAAGTTATAAAAGATTACATAGGAAGGTTTGTAATGGTATACTTAGATTATATGCTCATCTTTAGTAAGACCAAGGAGGAACACATAACACACCTAGAAGTTTTCTTGAGAAGGTTGCATGAGGAGAAGCTAGTCGTTAAGCTAGAAAAGAGTGAATTCTTAAAGAAAGAGTTAGTCTACCTAGGCTTTGTTGTCTCCCAAGGTGACTTAAAAATGAACCCAAGAAAATTAGATGCTATTATAAGTTGTCCCACTCCTAAAATAGGGACATAAGTGAGGATGTTTTATGGGTTAGCTCAGTTTTATAGAAATCTCATAAGGGTTTTTAGTGAGATATGTGTATCCTTACTTGATATAGTAAAAGGAGGAGTAAAAAAAAAGTTTAGATGGAGCAAAGAAGCTCAAGAAGGATTTGAGAAACTAAAACAAAGGGTGGCAACATATCCCATCCTATTCCTACCAAGTTTTGACAAGCTATTCATAATGGAATGTGATGCAAGAAACATAGCAGTGGGAGCAGTCCTTAACCAAGAAGGAAGGTCGGTTACATTTTTTAGTAAAAGATTGAATGAAGCTAAGTCAAGGTACTCTTCATATGATTTGGAACTCTATGCATTGATTCAAGCGCTTAAGAAATGGAGACACTACCTATTGCCTAAGGAGTTTGTAGTTTATATAGATAACCAAGCACTAAGTTATATCAACACACAAGAAAATTTAAGTCATGGGCACATCAAGTGGATGGAGTTTCTTCAAGCCTATACATTTACTATTAAGCACAAGAAAGGTCTAGCCAATAAGTTTGCAGATGCACTTAGCCGAAGGTTATTGACTGTCCAAGAAATTCAACTTCAAAGTATGGGTCTAGAAGGATTTAAGGAACTCTATAAAGAGGATGAAGACTTCTCAAGTGAATATAAGGTATGTGATGAATTTGAGAATCACTTTCATAGTGATTTTCCCAACTACACCTTACAAAATAGCTTGTTATTTAAGGGTAACAATCTATGTGTACCCAAGGGATCAATCAGGGAGAACCTTATACAAGAGGAACACAATGGGAGCCTTAGTGGACACTTTGGTTTGAATAAGACATTGGACTTAGTGAAAATGTTTTATTATTGGCCGAAGATGCCAAGAGGTGTTAGGTGATATGTAGGGAAATGTATAATCTATCAAAAAGCTAAGGGTACACCTTCCAATGCAGGGTTATATCAACATTTACCAATTCCAACTAGACCATGGGAGTATCTTAGCATGGATTTTATAGTAGGCCTACCAAGGACAACTATTGGGTTTGATATTGTCTTTGTGGTGGTTGATAGATTTAGTAAGATGAGCTACTTTATACCTTGCAAAAAAACACATGATGCCAACTATATTGCTCATCTTTTCTTCAAGAAAGTAGTAAGGATTCATGGCCTACCACTCAACATTGTATCAGACAGAGATGTGAAGTTTATGGGGCACTTTTGGAAGACCCTATGGAGGAGATTGGGTACAAATATTGCATTTGTCTCAGCTTATCATCCTCAAACAGATGGCCAAACAGAGGTGATAAACAAAGTTCTTGGGAACCTCTTGAGATGTCTCACAAAGGAATATGGAAAAATATGGGACCAAGTGTTACCACAAGCTGATTTTTCTTACAATGAAAACATAAATAAATCCGCTAAAAAAGTCCATTTGAGGTAGGTATGTGTGAACTTAGGGAGTTAGGTAATCAAGGAGGAGTTAGTGGTCATGCATATGACTTTTCTCAATCTATGCAAGAATTTCATGAACATGTAAGAAAGACATTGGTAGAAGCCAACCAAAAGCTTAAAACTAGAGTGGATGAAAGAAGAAAGGACTTGTAGTTTGACATTGGAGATTGGGTAATGAAACATCTCAACAAGGCTAGACTCCAAGAAGGCATCCCCAACAAGATATAGATGAGAAGGGTAGGACCATTGAAAGTCCTAGCTAAGTATGGCCCAAATGCATTTAAGATAGGCTTACCAAAGGAGTTGGCCATATCTCCTATTTTTAATATTCAAGATATGATAAAATATAGGGGGCATGATGTCAAAGAAGAGGAACATAGACTTGATGTAACTACTAATGTCAAGGAACTCAAGTTACCTGTACCATTAAGGCCTCAAGCCGAGAGGATACTAGACTCAAGGGTCAAGAAAAAGAAAATACATGGAGTCTACATGGAACACCTTATCAAGTGGAAACAAAAACCTAAATTAGAGGCTACTTGCGTAGCAGAGAATAGTTTAAAAAATATGGGAATTGATTTAGATCTCTCAACCCCTAGTGATTCTCAACTCCTTTTTGCATGGGGAGAATGGTGCAGGAGCACCTAGGGTCTTTAGGATACCCTAGTCTAAAAATTTTATCTTGTAGTGACCTTATCCAAGTCACTATCTAATAAGGACTATGAAGAGTCCCAAGCGAGTGAGTGAAGTCTATCAAGTCCTAGAAAGGTTGGTTGGAGTCATGAAAGGTCTTTTCTAGGCTTGATGAGTCTTGGTTTTCTTTGTCAAGTTGCTACCTTAATATTCTAGTTGGTTAAAGACTAGGTTGAATTTACAAAATGAGGAAAAAAAAAGAAGCCAAATGGTCTCAGAGAGTTTGATCCACCATTAAGGTCATCTAGGACTCATTGGAGAGACCTCACCAAGCTTGACAGCAAAAGTTGTCAAAGTTGTTAATGACAACTTGCAAATTTTAAAAGTTGTCATGACAACATTTGTCAAAATGCCTCTCTAAGGCTAAAATTAGTTAGGGATCCATTTGGATAGTTTTTCTTGGTCCCCCTAACCTACTTAAGATTTTTTCTGACCAGAGATGAGGTAAGGCATATTTTGTAACTTTTGGTTTTTAGAATTTAATTTACTAGTGTGCTCTACAAATGGGAACAATGCTAAGAGATCAATTATCCTTAAGCTATGGATTGATCTAAGCCTAGCCTTTGCATGTTTGATTAGTCTTTTATTTCTAGTTTGATTTGTGTGTACATATTTAGGATTTAGTTTTTTTTTTTGCTTTCTTTAAATCTTTCCTATGTGACCAATTTACTGGCCTAACCAAGGTTGAGAGCCTAAAAATGGATCTAACATGAGAACCATTGGGGGGAATTGTATGACCCTTTGGAATATGCTAGGGAATTGTACATATGTTGTAAATATTAATTTTTATGGTCAGGTGTGTAGGGAGCTAATTTTACCAGCAAGCCCTAGGCGAGCCACAAGGTGCCCAGTTAGGAATCTTGACTGTAACCAGTAATGGATAGAAGGCTTTGGGGATTGGATGAATCAAACCAGGCATAGAGGAGTGAAGAAAAAGATCTAAAGACTTGATCCTAAGATGGAGAGGTGATGACCAAATTGGTAAAGGGAGAAATAGCCATTTCTCCACTATGAATAAGAGAAAAACAATTATGCCTTAAAAGTAGGCACAGTAATAAGAAGGTACTGTATGGATTCCATGAGGTTCGAAGACCTTGCAAATCTTAAAGAACTCTAAAAAGGGTATCTGAATATCAAGTTTATTTTTGCACTTGTGTGGGAATTTGGAAAGTTATAAGCCAAAAGGAGGGTTGAAAGACCTAATTAGGCCTAATTGGGGCTTGTAGTCTTATAGCCCAATTATGATGAGACCAACTATTGAATGGATAAGTTTGAAGACTTAAGAAACCCAAAACATTTTAAGAATAGTTCACAAGAATACTTCTATCCAATTTTAATGAGTTTTTAGTTTGATAGTAAGGTGATGGACCTCAAGAAATGAGTCCATGCAAGGGAACAAGGAGAAGGAGTTGAGTAATTTAAGTTGGTAGAGAGGTCTAGGAGAGAGAGAGGTGATTGGAAGTAATCCCTCATTGAAGTAGGGTCTTAGAAAAACCTAACTAGGCCAAGAGAAGGACGTAGAGTAAGTCCTAGAGGAATTAGGACTAAGTTTAAGAGGCCTCCCTATCAAATGCCAAAGATACATACTCCTACAATTTTTATTCATGCAGTGGATCATACCTAGCATGTATTGATATTCTTTTCATATATAACCATTTTTTCACAACTTTAGGCATCACCTAAAGAGTGAACGCTAGCATCAACTCACAAAATAAATTTTCTAACAAATCCTTGAATTTATGATTAGAAAGTAAAGATCCCTTGGTATAACTAAGAGGGGAGCTGAGTCAGTTATATAGCTTAAATAAATTTCTACCCAACTATGGATATCATTTACTACTATTATACATGCATACAGTAAAGTATTGAAAAGTAAAATAAAGCTTAGCATAATGAAACACATAACACTATTTTTTCTTAACTAGGGAAACCCTAGCCAAGGGAAAACTTAGGTGGGGATGGCACTCACAAAAAGATCCACTAATCGAAAGTATCTTGTGAAAGATATTGACCCTGTGAGGAGTCTATTACATCTATATAGTGTATCTTCCCTTGTGAGAGGACAAAGTCCTATTAAAAGCCTTTGACCCTATGAGGAGTCAAATATACAATACAAAAATTGAATCTCACTACTTATACAAGGTGCTCATTGCACATACAGTACATATACAACTTCACAAGTCATATATCTAAATAGAAAACTTTGACTGCTGTTGACATATTCAATATCTAATAAGTCCTTGTAGGTGCTCACATAAAATCAAACATACAATTGTCCTTATCTTCTCTGATCATTAAATTTGTATCTATACATAACATACAAAGCTCGCATATCTCAATCATATCATTACAATACAATTGGCAACCTCACTTAAACAACGTGCCTTCCTTTATACCTTTCTCTTTGTCCAAGCGGCCTTTAGCTTAATTGTACATTACCAAAAAATTAATATATCATTCTTCTATGTTAGGATGGACATCTAGGATCTCATCCCAAACTAATCCATAAATTTACTTTTATAATAAAAATAACTTGTTAGCCAAAAACTTGATATACACTAACTTGCCCTATTTTTGCGATATACATGATGTCTTAGGAAAACCTCAGAAATTGTAACCAAGACATAGTATACTTTTTAGCACTATCATACACATTAGAAATGATGTCCATAATATTTTTAGTGAGGCTCTCTAATGTCCAACTATCAACAGTAAACCTCATTGAATAGATCTTTGTACATTTTCACTGTAAACTACCTTATACTCAGACAATTTTATAGGTATTCCTTATCCAAAATTCAACTATAACTATGCTTGCTTCATAGATGATTATATCTATCTAAAATATGTCTATATGTTTCCATTAATGACAACCCTATCATATCCCCTTAGCCAAATTTACAACAATCTCCCCTTTTCACATTGATGGCAACATATGAAAAATTGGCTAAGTATGCATAGTTACAAAATCTTCAAAATTGGCCTATGAAAATTTTATGTGAAAAATTTATGGATCATCTATATGTTTACCATGTTATACATACTATACTCCCCCTTTCTATATACTCCTATACATTTACTTATGCAATTTTTTTGACTACTTCTCCCCCTTTAACATCAATGACAAAGATAGGGTAAAAAGGTCTATATACATGTAAAAAATTTTGCTTCTTACCTTCATTTGTATCCTTCATGGCTGTGAAATTTTTGGTGGTGGTTGAATGATTCCCATAAGTTACATACAATCCAAAAATCTGGTCTTCAAATTGGCAAATTCAGTGTCACACAAGTTCTTCATTGTTAACCCTTTTCCAAGCGACCCACACAATCCATAAGTTGTCACTTCTGCTCCTGTCAGATTTATAAATTCAAATTTCTCCAAATTTGTCCTTGCTACTATCTGTGTGTGTGAATTTTGTACCTGATCTATAGACACAACACTTCAGTAAAACATTAGACGTTAGTTGAAATCAAAATCGTGCAATAAATGAAAACTAATCTAACCAGGCGATTTACTACCTTCTAGTAGATGCGATTATGTATTCTCAGATTGGACCGAGATCAGTGACCTTGATGACACCTAAATGAAGGATTTGAATGCAAAATCTAGATATGGATTAGATGCAATTAATCTATTTTTTTGGTTTTTCTGTGCAATAATATGATAATGAAAACTTGATATGAATCTATGCTAATATGAAAATTGATATGCTAAAATGATCTAACAATGATATTCTAAATGATATGGATACTATGCAAAAATAATGAAAATCTCACAACAACTCGAATTCTCAAGATCAATTCTTCAGTCTCCAATTTGACAACGTGAGTGTGCAATTTGTGGATGGATTGATTGATAATGAAGAGCTGAAGCCTTAATTTATAAAAATCTAGGGCTTTGGAGGTGCATGAAAAAAAGCCATAAATCACTCAAATAACTCAGGTTGATTTTTGAGTTATTTTTAAATAAAGGATATTTAACTCACAAAAACATGCAAAAGCAGAGTTTAACTCAAAGTAGAGTTCAACTTTAATTGATAATTGATAGTTGTCTGCTTTTCTTGATTGTGCATGTTTTAATATGAATTAATTTAATAATAAAGTGATTTATTTCCAACTTAACTAATTTTGAAAAATAAAACAATTGATTTATGGGTTAATCAGTTATTTTTCAAACTTTTATTCAAAAACAATATTATTAAAAATTGACAACTTGCTTTAATTAATTAAATAAGAATTTAATCAATTATTCATAGGAATTTTGGATTTATTGTCAAAATTAAATAATACAATTTAAGAATAAATATAATTAACTTCAATTAAACAATTAAGTGGTAGAATTAAATCTAATTAATTCAATTTGAGAATATTCAATTAATCAAACTTTAGGATAAATAGGATTTATCGCCAAATAATCATTAAATCAAAGATAATTATGATAATTAGGAATATTACTAGGAATATTCTCTGATGCAAAGTTTAAGATAATCAATTAGGATTTTATGATGTTCAGATGTGCCTTAGCTTAGGACTTTGATGTTGATTTCATTCGATATGTCGATGTAGGAGGTTAATGAACCTATAGCCCATTTTTGGGATATTACATTTTGCCCCTCTTTGAATTACTATGTGAATCGTAGTGGTTCAAAGATATTTGTGTGTGATATTGAAACTGATGTTTGAAATTGAAATTGATATGAAACAAAAATTGATTGAAAGATTTGATATGAAGATAATAGGTCCTAAATGACCAAAGATAATGTTTAGCTATAACAACAAATGAACTGATGATTGTGAAAAAGTGTCAAAACACCTGATTCCAAACCTTATGATTGCGAAGAAGTGAGTGACCGATTCCAAACCCAATTGTACTTATATTGAATCACATTGGTATCACATCTGAACCCTTCAGTTTTCGAAGAACCAAGGAAATAACACAATTGAACCAATAGTTGCAAAAATTGATACAATTTCTAAGATTAAGAGAATACCAGATTGATATGGATCTCGATGAATTTGATATGCCCTGAGTGATGATTGATTTTCCCCAAGCGATGAGGTTTTTTTGATGAATCAACAACTAGATGTGGTTTTTATCTTGATTACTGAGGAAAGATATGATTTCCATAAAGATATGATTTCAAATTAGATATGATTACAGACTTTGAATGATGTGCAATACCATGCCCCCTTCGGGATTAAAATTGAAATCTGACAAGAAAAGTCAGTGTTATGGTTTAGAAGCATGTTAATTGATTTGAGAAGTGGTTATACACATTCAAGAACATGTTCTGCATCGTTTAGAGGTCCTGGAGACCAAGTTTGACTAGGTGAAACCATGAGTTGACCATGGTTGACCAAGTTGAAATTTTGATATTTTGATGTAAGATAATCAGTTAAGTTGAATTCTAGATTTTTGTGATGATTAGAAGGTCGATTATGCAAGTAGTTAATAATATGAATGATCACAGATTTTGATTTTGATCCCGAAAAAGGATTCTATTTGCTGTTTCGTTGGAGGAACCTTCATTTAGGATTCAACTCTCTGTTAGATTTGAAGAGACAATTGAAGAATTGTTTAAGCATTGAAGTTAATTTAACCATTGTGAGATCATGCAAACATGCAAAAATGAAAAGAGACATGAAATATGAAATGCAACCTAAGACCTAGGACCTAGTCACTGATCATGTGTCAGTCATTTTCATCATTGAATTTTTTAGGTAACCGGATAAATCAATACAATGCCCACTAGTTATGAAACTATAGACATATGAATATCGAATTATATGCACAAGAATCAATACAACACCCACTGATTAGGAAACCCTGGATATATGAATATTGATTTTGTTTTCAGAATGTCGGATTAGATATAAGCATCAAGGCACAAATGCCAAGATGAATGGAATATCATGTCCATTTTGATATAACAATTTGTATAAGCATCAAAACATCAACGTCATGATGACTAGAATACACTTTGCGGTTCAAACACATCAAGCAGTCAAGGGATTATTCTAAATCCAATGTGAATTACCCGTAGTGACCCTTTATCATTCACATCCTTAGGTAAGATCGTGTTTCATAGTAGGAGAAAGAACTCACTCAAAAAGACAATAGTTAGATCAAACTTCCTTGAATTTTATGGGTATCAATGGTTGAGGTACGCATGGCCATCCAATTTGAGATAGAGGCTCTTATAGTCAGACACCATTTCAATCTAGAATTTCCAAAGTTGTTAGATTTTCACATACAAGCATAAGACAAAGAAAAGATTATGCCCCCATTAATCACTCTCTAAATCTTGTAAAGGACATCATTGAAGAGCTCAAAGGAACATAATATGCAAAAATCTCAATGTGAATCAGTAAGCATACAAGGAGATAAAAGCATGTAAAGCACAGATTGTTTTCAGTTTATTTTTGATGTTTGATTGCATTGTTGTAGATGCAAAATCCTTTCTGGAGACAAGACTGACAGACTGACTCAAATGAAGCTTCAAAGGACTCTAACTAGATATGACACATCTAAGATACATTGGAGGCCATAGGATATGACATTGATTTCCCCCAAGTTTTAACATTGATAGGATACCGACACTTGAGCTGATTGGCGTACACACTGACTTATTGAAAACTGGAAATGCAGGAACAAACTGGGAGATATGTACAAACTAAAGCAAGACTGAAAGCTGGGAAAGACAAGGATTGCGCTGATAGATGGAGCATTTGAAACAAGTGGTGCCCATTTGCTGGGTTTTCACCATCTTGGCAAAGATTCTATTTTTCCTACCAAGGCACCTGTTTCTAGGTTTTCACCAAGGCACTTTTTTTTTTTTTTTTTTTTTTATATTTTTCATTTTTTCAATTTTTTTATACTTTTGATATTTTTTACTTTTTTTGTGAATCATCAAGGCGCATATTACTAGGTTTTCACCAAGATGTTCATTTTTTAGGACTTTTTTAGATTTTAAAGATTTTTTTAGGACATTTTACCAAACACTGAATGTCTTAGGCATAGAATTTCTTTAGATGGAGAACATTGATTGGTTCTCAGAGTTGTTCTCCTTTAGTTGTTGAGAGTTGATAGGAACCAGAGCCAAAAGTATCAGTGATAACAAAGGGACCCAGCCAATTGGGTTCAAACTTCCCCTTGTGTTCTTGATGTGATTGATTTTTAGGATTCTCCCTCAAGACTAGATCACACTTGGAATTCTTTGTGTCTGACTTTCTTGTTGTAACCTCTAGACATTCTCTTCTCATATACTCTGAGATGATCATACACTACTTGTTTGTGCTAATCTAGTAATTCAAGTTCTTGCAACCTAGACACTTTCTAGACATCATCAGTTACTAGACCATGCATTCTGATTCTTAGTGATGGGATTTCAACCTCAATAGGCAGTACCACTTTAGACCCATAAACTAAAGTGAAAGGTGTAGCCCCAGTAGGTGTTTTGATACTTGTTCTATAGGCCCAAAGAGCTAGATTGATCATGAGATGCTAGTCTCTTCTCATTTTATTAACTGTACGATGCAAGATTTTTAATAGATTCTTGTTAGAAGCCTCTGCTTGTCCATTCCCTTGAGGATAGTAGATAGAATACCAATGTTGTGTAATCTTGAATTTGGCACATTAATCATCTAGATCTTTGTTCTTGAATTGTCCACCATTAACTGTGATTATGGAATGAGGTATCCCATATCTGCATATGATATAGCTCAATATGAACATAGATATTTGCTTTCTAGTTGCTTGCGTCAAAGGGACTACTTCTACCCATTTTGTAAAATAATCTATAGCTATGATTATATGGGTATGTCCATTAGAAGAATGAGGATGTATAGCTCCTATAAGATCAAATGCCCATTGGTGAAAAGACCATTGTGTAGTAAAGGGAATTAGATCTTTCCCTAGAGCATGAATTAAGTTGCCATGCACTTGGCATTTTTGACAGTTCTTAGCAAACTTGATAGACTCTTTCTCCATCTTAGGCCAATAGTACCCAACCCTAATAAGTTTTCAAGCTAGTGTTAAGCCATTTGAGTGTGACCCACAAATACCATCATGGAATTCCTCTAATGCACGTTGAGACTCTTCCCGTTCTAAACATCTAAGTAGTGTACCATCTAGATCTCATTTGTACAGGTCATTACTAATGATGACATATCAGGAGGCATTACGGATAAGGTATCTCTTTTCATGATGGTTGAAGGTATCAGGAATGATTTGGTCTTGAAGATAGGAAAATAGGTTTTTGTATCTAGATGAATCATGACCAATAATAGTGCAAATCATGTAGGTTTTAGGAGAATCATATGCAGGATAAGATAGTTCTTCCACCAAGAACTCATAGCATAGCTCATGTTCAGGCTACTGTAATAGTAGATAGCATCACCATTGCATTGGTAACCTTATTCTCTATTCTAGGAATTTGCTCAAATGTGATAGATAGGAAATACTTCTTTAGATCATCTACCATTCTCTTGTAAGGAAAGAGCTTTTCATCTTTAGTTTGGTACACATCATTGACTTGATGGATAACAAGTTGTGAGTCTCCATGAATGTGTAGTTCTGTTACCCTCCATTCAATCGCTATTTTCATACCATTCAAAAGGGCTTCATATTCAACAATATTGTTTGTGCAAGGGAACTTTAATCTGAATGCTTTTGGGATTGAGTATCCTTGAGGATTTATGAACAATATGCCTACTCCTGATCCATTTTGTGTATAGGAGCCATCAAAGAATAACTACCATTCTCTAGAAGAAAGAGTCATGATAGAGGAATCTAGAAATTCCATTTGCATTGGTGTATTATCAATCATAGGTGCATCTGCTAATTGATCAGCAATAACCTATCCTTTTATAGCTTTTCTTTCCACATATTCAATGTCAAATTCACTTAAGAGCATGACCCATTTAGCTAATCTACCTGTGAGGGTAGCTTTGCTTAGTAGGTACTTGAGTAGATCAATTTTAGCTACCAAATATGTGGTATGAGCTAACATGTAGTGTCTTAGTTTCTATGATGCAAAGATCACAGCTAGACAAGCTTTCTCAATCATTGAATAGTTCTTCTCATATGCAACCAATGTTCTACTGATATAGTATATAACTCTTTCCTTTTTGTTCTAATCATGTTGTGCAAGCAATGCGCCCAGTGATGTATCTATTGCAGAGACATATAAGATCAATGGCTTGCCATGAATAGGAGGCATCAAAATAGGAGTATTTGATAGATATTGTTTGATATGGTCAAAGTTCTTCTCACATTCTTCATTCCATGCAAAGGTCACACCTTTATGTAGTGTTTTTGTAAAAGGTTGTGAGATGTCTGCTAGCTGTGATATGAATCTTCTGATAGATTGAACTCTTCCTTGTAATGTCCTCATTTGACTAATATTCTTTGGAGGTTGCATTTCCATTATAGCCTTTACTTTAGCTGGATCAACTTCAATGCCCTTTTTTGAAACTATGTATCCTAAGAGCTTTCCAGAAGTGACACCAAAAGCACACTTCTTAGGATTTAGTCTAAGACTAAATTTTTCCATTCTGTCTAGTATCTTGCTCAAGTCATCTAGATGTTTAGATCTAATCATAGATTTTGCTAAAGTATCATCAACATAATATTCCATAGTCCTATGCATCATGTCATGAAAAATAGATGTCACGGCTCTTTGATATGTAGCACCAGCATTTTTAAGCCCAAATGGCATGACATTCCAATAGAAGGTACCCCATGCACATGTGAAATCAGTTTTCTCTTGATCTTCTGGAGCAATTTTTATTTGATTATATCCAGAAAAACCATCCATTAAAGAATACATCTCAAAGCCCGCAGTCATGTCCACTATCATATCAATGTTAGGTAATGGAAAATCATCCTTAGGGCATGCTATATTCACATCTCTAAAGTCTGTGCACACTTTGATTGATTTATTTGGTTTTGAAATAGGTATAATATTAGAGATCCACTCTGCATAGTCAATAACTCAGATGAATCTGGCTTTTAGGAGCTTCTCTAATTCAACTTTTACCAAGAGTGCAACATGATGATGCATCTTTCTTAATTTTTGCTTGACAGGTTTGACATTTGGAGCTATAGATAAATGATGCATTATAAGATTAGGATCCAATCCTAGCATATCTGAATATTTCCATGCAAAGTTGATCTTCTTCTCTATTAGGAATGTTGTAAATTTTTGCTTCTCTTCTTCTAATAAGGATTGTGCTACATGGATCAATTGTGGTTCCTCTACCATTCCCAAATTGATAGATTGAGTGGGCTCAATTAGAACCAGAGATCTATCCTATAAATGACTCAGAAGGAAATCAAATATCTCATCCTTAACTCAAAGAGGTTTTCACCTTTGGATACATCTTTTATTTTTACTTTTGTAGGTTTTGAGACTACCACAAAGTGGTTTTCACCCTCAGAACTCTTTTTATTTTTCTTTTTATTCTTATTTTTCTAACTAAGATACTTGATGTCTGACTCCATCATGCTAATGCTTGGTTCACTTATGGAAGTACTCATAGGCTCAACTGCATTGAGGTAGCAAGCAAGGGCATAGTCATTCAAGAAGGTATAAATACCATGGCTCAGATTTGTGGAGGTTTGATCAATAAGTTCTGGATATTGGATAGTCAAAGTGGGGAAAGATTGGGAGATAATGTTTATGGATATGGATCTGTCATCATTGGTCCTAACCTAATGCTCGAGTTCAAAGGTGATATTTCAACTTAAGACATTCAATTCATGAATAGGCTCAATGTCATTGTGGGAGTCCAATTTAGCCATAGGTGGATCAGACTCAATAGGTTCATCATTTCGCTCTAGACTTACGTTGGGTTCAGGTGCATATTGGTGAATAACATCAACATGTTTCTCTATAATAAGCTCATCTTCTTTTGGAATGGCTCCCCATTCATAGTCATTAGATTCTTCATCTATGCCTCTAGGAAATCTAAGAACATGAGTAAAGTCAGGATGAATACCCCAAGAAGGGTTACCCTCAGGTTCTGATTTGAATTCATACTCATGAGAATCTGTCTCAGAATGACTACCACCTTCCTCTTCTTGATTGTTTTCAAGATTAGCTAGTTCTTGTGTTGCAACTATCTCTTGATTGATAGTAGGTTCTTGTGTTTCTACTACATTAATTCTTTTGATTGGTTCATCTTTATCATCAAGAAGGTCTTTGATCTCCTTAGGAAATTTTTCATAGGGGATGAGTTCTGAGCTATTTGAATCACTATCTAATCATTCTGTTTCTTCTTTCTTAAGAAGAGGTTCTCCTAGTGTGATCTACTCTATGACATGAGAACAATTACCTTTGAGGTGAAAGTGTTTCTTTTTAAATCCTAACCCAACCTTGTCTTTGTTTTCTCTACCAGTATGTGGAAGAGGTGCCTCAAGACCTTTTCCTCTAACTCCTAGAGGTCCTTTACCTGAATATCCCATCTTAGCTATTAATTTATCTCCTAGGCCATATGACTTAGAAGGATCTTTTGGTACTCCTGAGTTACTAGTTTGAATATCATGGGATTCGGATTCATCTTTGTATAGCCATGCAAGCACAGCTTCATCCTCTTCAAATTCCTTCTTGGAGACTTGTTTTGCTAAAAACTTCTTGTTATATGCCTCAAGAGGTTTGTTAGAATCTGGTTTGGATTGTTTCAAAGATTGTCCATAAGACTTAGGTGAGATAGGGAGAGATGTCAAAGATAAGACTGGCTCCATAGTATATTCTCCCATACTATTTTCTTTGATATTAACCTCTTTTGCAAGATCTTCCATTTTAGATGTGGATGCTTCTTTAGTTGGTTCAATGGAAGATTCTCTATTATTAGGCACAAGCTTATCTGCACTTTCCTTCAATGTATTGGAAGTGGTGGATATGTCTTCTAGAATAGTAACCTCTACTCCTTCATAAGGAAATTTCAAGCATTGGTGAAATGTAGAAGGAATAACTTTCATCTCATGTATCCATGGTCTCCCTAGAAGAATGTTGTAAGCCAAAGGTAGATCAAGAACTTGACATATAGTATCCCTGATAACTAGACCTACTTTGATAGGTAAGACAATGGTGCCTTTAGAAGATCTTTCTTGTTCATCATAGAATTTTTTAGTTATTTTCTTTCTAGGATCAATAGCCAATTCTAAAAATCCCAATTGTGTGATCAAGCTGTAAGAACAAATGTTTAGGCCAGCGCCTCCATCTATCAAGACACATTTGAATCTATGGTTCTAGATCAAGACTCCTATATGAAAGGGCTAGTTATGTGGGTGAATTAGGGAGTTGTCATCTTCCTCTGAAAAGGATATATACTACAAAGATGTAAGATGTCCAACCATAGTCTAGAACCTATCTAAATCAAGGTCATTCGAAACATTGGATCTGAGAAAAGCTTTATCTAGAATGGCTCTATGAGCTGGAGATATTTGAAGAAGCTCAAACATGGAGATTTTTGCATTATTGTGTTGGAGTTGTTGAACAATGCTATAAGATGTTGGCCTTGTATCTTTAGGATTGGAAGGTTTAGAAACAACCTTCTGTTTGGAAGCAGAAGAAAGATTGAAGGGCATCTTAGGGACATTTGATGAATCTGGGATTTTTCCGTTCACATGTACCTGAGCTTGTGATCGAGTAACTACATTAGTTGAAGAATGATCTCTATCTCTTCATACAATTGTGATGACATTGCACTGTTTAGAGAGACAAGGTTCAACCATATTGATAACAACATTATTTCCAGGGTAAGCATAATCAACCTTTGCCCCCATATTAGGTTGAGAAGATGAGACTTCTTGACCATGTTTTGGAAATGGTTCTGTGAATGCTGTATGATCATTATTTCTCTTATGATTGTCAATGGTGATATCTCCATTATCAATCAAATCTTGGATAGTATGTTTCAAGCATAAGCAGTTATTAGTTTTGTTGACCTTTACCCCGATGGAAATCATAGAATTCATTCTCTCTCCACCATTTTGGTTTAGGTTCAGAATCATATGGTTGGATCTCACGTAAAGAGATGATGTTATTAGCTAGTAGAGTTCTCATAGCTGATTCTAAAGATTCTCCAAGAGGAGTGAACATTCATTTATTATCAGCGGACCACTTTTTATACTCTGGCTTCTTTTGAGATGATTCGGGCACCTTTTGTTCTTAAGCTTTTATGGCTTGGGTACCAATAGTTAGATTGAAAGCTGGTGCCTTTGATGAGACATAGATAATATCAACAACACCATCTATGAAAATGCCTTTATTCTTGTCCCAATTTTTATTCTTGTCTTTAGAACTAGATCCTGATTCACACTTGTCTTTTTGAAGTGTGATTTCTCCTTTTTTCACAAGTAATTTTTCAATTTTGATTACATTGTCAACCATTTTATCAAAAGATGTATGATCTTGCTTTTGTAAAGGATAGTTGATCTCTGGGACAAGATTATTGATGAAGATTTCCAGTTTCTCAATTTTTGGAATAGGCCTAGCATAAAGAGAGAATTTCTCCCTCCATCTTTTGAGAAATGTCAAGAATGGTTCTCCTGGATATTGTTTGAGATTGCAGATATCGATCATGGTGAGTGGATGTTGAATATTGTAGGAGTATTGCTGATAGCACAATTTGATCAACTCCTCAAAAGTTTTGATAGTAGAAGGCAATTGAGAGAACTAGTGGATGGCTGCTCCCCCTAGAGATCGAGGAAAGAGGCACATCAGATAGGTTGGTTCGTGCATGAACTCCATATATTGTGTACAAAATTCTCTGACATGATCTTGGGGATCTGAGTGTCCATTATACTTATCATACTTAGGCATCTCCACTCTTTTTGGGAATGGTAGCATGTACAAGTCTTTGTCAAATGGAAAAGGACATAGGGCCTCCATGGAGAACTCCTTGGGTTCCTTTTCTTTCTCAAGGTTATTAAGCTTGACTTGCATGGCATGCATCTGTTTCATCATAGCTATAAGTGGAGTTTCTTCCTCATGTGTAATGATATCTTCAACATTAAAGTTGGGAGGAAGTTTAGCTCCTTGATGAGCTAATTGAAAAAAGTATGCCTCTCTATCTTCTTTCAAGAAATGCTTCATCATTCATTTGAAGTTATCATCATTTTGATATTGAGCAATTTCTTCAGGTGTGGGTTCTTGATCTGCATCATGTTGAGATTGAGCTCTTTGAGAGCCCAAGTTTGTCCCTGCTTGAGACATGGTAGGAGTTCTACCTGGGATAGATTGATGTGGAGTTTGTTGATTACCTCTGTGAGTTGATGGAGGAATGTAACTAGTTTTTAATCGAAAGTTGCCAAGACTGTCATCTTCGTAAAGACTAGAATTGTAGAGTTGTTCAAGAGTTGGACCTACGTGAGTAGACAAAGCTCTGGTGTCAAGTGATTCTCCTAATTTCTTGTGAGAGGAAGCTCTAGTTTCCACCATTAACCTTGGGTGAAGCAAAAGAATAAGATGAAGACCACTAAAGAATGAATTGAATCAAGATGATCAGATGATGCAACCTTGTCAAGGTTTGATTGATTGAAGCATAGATTAGATGTAGATGAGGGATATTGTGCCTTGGATGTGTGGGTAGACTCCCAAAAGATAGCGGACACGAGTTCACAACACTTAGTCATTTTGATGATTGATTGAAGATTGATAGTTATGACAAGGTTTTGACACAAGATGACAAGGACTCAAATCGATTAAACAAAAGGCTAAATCAGATTCAAAAGGCCACTTTAGGAAAATGATTGGATTCTCAGTATTTTCTGCTATGTTCCTAACATAGTGATTTGTTTGACAGATTCTGGAAATAGGCTGGAAAAGATGGGTCTCTGATAATTCTGACAACTTTTGAAATTTCTCAAATGACTCTCTACAAGCTCATACGACAGTGGGTATAGCATGAAATGACAATTGACAAGCTCGTACGATAGTTGACAACAGGGAAATTGATTTTTGAAAATGACTCGTAGCAAAACTCATACGATAATATACCTGATACCATACGATAATTTGGGGGTTCTGAAATGACAATAGCCAAAAGTCGTACAACTTTTTGACTTTACAAAATGACTGTTGACTCTAGAAAGGTGTTTTACTTCAATTTTTGCAAATTTTGGGTTTTTAGTTTTAGATTGTTTGCAAATTTCAATGTCCATATTTGAGGATTGTAATAGATTTGTTCATTTTCAGTAACCAGATAGATAAGCAAGCATGCAAAACAACAAGCAAGTGATTTCAAGCATGTCTGAAAACAATGAACAAGGGAAAAAGTAACCTTGTGCATGAACAATCAAGTGACTTATTTGTGCTAATCCTTAGAAGTGCTAATTGTGTATGTTCCAAGAGGTTTTGTAGTAATGCACATATTCCTAAAAAATGAAAATTGGGCCTCACTAGGGTTTTTAGTAATGGTTTGACTCTGCAACTTTTATGATCCAAGAGGGTGAACTCCAATCCAGGTGCACCAGGGTTTTGACACAGTCTGAGAACTTAATCTTTAGGACCTTCTAGGGAGATCTAATAGCCCAACAAGAGACCACACCTGTGGAGATTTCTTCCAACATGACATTTATATAGCGATTGTCACTACCACGGTGAAAATGGCTATTACTGCTTGAGGTTTCATCAGCATGGTTGACCCAATTAAGGGAATGTCCACTACGGTTAACCCTCTCTAAAGGTGACTCACAAAATATACCACATGGAGACTAGTTCCAGATTCAAGGATTTGGGTTTTTGGTACTATCCAAAAAGGAAGTAGAGCATAATCCCCTAGCCTTTTCACTTTTAACCCAAATAAAGCAGATAGATTGATCCGACATGCTAAGACCAAGATTATATCACAAAGATCTATGACATCAACCCCTTATGATCTATCAACCTCTCCAGAGAGAGAATGCCTTAATCAAAAGTTGAAGACACATGGATCTAGTGGAACATGAGGCTCCCTCAGTATCCTCCCTACCTACAAGGGTTCCTTCATTGAGAAGAGTTTCATTGGAAACTCACTCTCTCAAGAGCCACAAATAGTGTTCATAGGGCCTATTTACTATGTGTAACAAAGATGCTGAAAGAAAATCTATGTTCTTTTTTGGAGCCCAAATGAAATGCGTGATATGGAAAAGAAAGGCACTCAGACTAGACATGCAAGATGTTCATTTTAGTCCAAATTGAAATGTTATCAGCTAAGAAGGTTACCTTAATTCCTCACAACATGCTTAGTAGATTCTTACCTGCTTTGAGCAATTATGGAACTTTTTCCAATAAAAAACTAGTGAAAATCAATAAAAAATAGAGAATTTCAATTGTTAGGGTTAGCTGTTAGTCAAAATCTGAAAACAAATCTAACAAACTGCCTGAAAAAGTGAAACAACAATTGAACCCTAGTAATGAAACTCGTATGATAGTGGGTTACCTTCTAGATGATAGTCCAGAAACTCATACGACACTAGGTACCAGATCAAACAACAATAGAGCTTCCAGATTATAGTGGGTTTCTGCTTGTGTGATCCTTGATCAAATCAACTATCGTATGACTGTGGGTATCTCCTGGTATGAGTTTCTAACAAAACTCATATGAAAATTGTATGGACAAAGAATAAAAATCATAGTTGGGAATAGAAAAAGATAAGAAATGATAGAAATTGATAAAATTTGAAGGGAAACCCATTTCAGGGCCCCACGCTAGGTGCCAGAAATGTGTGTGTGAATTTTGTACTTGATCTATAGACACAACACTTTAGTAAAACATTAGAGGTTAGTTGAAATCAAAATCATGCAATAAATGAAAACTAATCTAACTAGGCAATTTACTACCTTCTAGTAGATGCGAGTATGTATTCTCAGATTGGACTGAGATCAGTGACCTTGACAACACCTAAACGAAGGATTTGAATGCAAAATCTAGATATGGATTAGATACAATTAATCTATTTTTTTGGTTTTTCTGTGCAATAATATGATAATGAAAACTTGATATGAATCTATGCTAATATGAAAATTGATATGCTAAAATGATCTAACAATGATATTCTAAATGATATGGATACTATGCAAAAATAATGAAAATCTCACAACAATTCAAATTCTCAAGATCAATTCTTTAGTCCCCAATTCGACAGTGTGAGTGTGCAATTCATGGATGGATTGATTGATAATGAAGAGTTGAAGCCTTAATTTATAGAAATCTAGGGCTTTGGAGGTGCATGAAAAAAAGCCATAAATCACTCAAATAACTCAGGTTGATTTTTGAGTTATTTTTAAATAAAGGATATTTAACTCACAAAAACATGCAAAAGCAGAGTTTAACTCAAAATAGATTTCAACTTTAATTGATAATTGATAGTTGTCTGCTTTTCTTGATTGTGCATGTTTTAATATGAATTAATTTAATAATAAAGTGATTTATTTCCAACTTAACTAATTTTGAAAAAATAAAACAATTGATTTATGGGTTAATCAGTTATTTTTCAAACTTTTATTCAAAAACAATATTATTAAAAATTGACAACTTGCTTTAATTAATTAAATAAGAATTTAATCAATTATTCATAGGAATTTTGGATTTATTGTCAAAATTAAATAATACAATTTAAGAATAAATATAATTAACTTCAATTAAACAATTAAGTGGTAGAATTAAATCTAATTAATTAAATATTGAGAATATTCAATTAATCAAACTTTAGGATAAATAAGATTTATCGCCAAATAATCATTAAATCAAAGATAATTATGATAATTAGGAATATTACTAGGAATATTCCTTGATGCAGAATTTAAGATAATCAATTAGGATTTTATGATGTTCAGATGTGCCTTAGCTTATGACTTTGATGTCGATTTCATTTGATATGTCGATGTAGGAGGTTAATGAACCTATAGCCCATTTTTGGGGTATTACACTATCAAATCATCAAGTTCTTTCTACAATAGATCAATTTTCATGGATAATTGGCCTCTAAATAGGCTAAATCTATTTAATAGAAAGTCCTTATTTTGATGGAGAGTAGTCAACTCTTCATATGCTTGGTTTAGCTTATTTTCCTCATCAATTATCCTTACTTCGTTTCTCTTTATATGCTCATCCATATCATCTATTTCCTTTTCTTTGGCTGCTATGGTATTTGTTGTACTAAAAATGTATTTATGTGTCCTTGCACACTCAACAAAAATATATTTCCCTTCAAAAATTCTGGATCTTATATCCTTTATGCACTTATCTAGGTGTTCCAAGTCTTTCTTGATGTTCTCATTTAACTTGTTGAACAGATGTGATTCATACTTTGTTTGAGCTATAGTCTTTGTTGTTTCTTTTAATGAAGAAAATTGTGCATCAAATTCTTCAATGACTTTTTCTAAGTTTTTCTCCTTCTCGTGCTCAACAAATTGAATTTGATAAGGTAATGTTTTTAGTAGTCCATCAAGTGCTAGATCTACACATTTGTCTGCTAGTTCTATTTTTATTTTTGTTTCCTCAATACCTTTTGAAAATGTAAGTGCTACAATTTCATATACTTTAATGGATCTCTCATTCCTTTGAGTAAATCTGAAAGATAATCATGTGATGAAGATTTTTCTACTTTTTCTTTACCTTTTACTATTTGTGTTGGAATAATTTGTTTTGTCTTCTCTATCTATTCCTTCTTTTGTTTTGCACTCTTATCTTGCTTCTCTGACTCCTTTTGTACCATGGGAGGTGTGGTAGAGGGTTCTTGAAGTGCCTGAGTAGTATGTGTAGCTGATTTTTGTTGTAGCTCACCTCCCTGAGTATTTTATTTCTCTTTACTCTTCTCTTTCTACTAGTCAAGTTCACTGATTTTCATATCCCCGCCCAAATTTCCAACATCCTTTGTTTGATCTTTAAATAGGTCCTCTTTATCATTGATGGGGTCCAGTGTAATCCCAATTCCTTCAATAATCAAATCTATTTGTTTACTTGTACTTGGTTGATCATCTTTTGTAGCTACTTGGATTGAAGATTCAACCAACTTGTTCAATTCATCTTTAGCTATTTGTTCAGTCTCTTTGGTAATTTCAATGTATTTTCCCGACATGAATAAATTCATTCTCTTCTTGCTCCTTAGGGAATTATCCATGATGCTAAGTACCTTCTTTAATTTTTCTTCTAAGATATTGGGACTGAGTTTGCTTACTACATCATTTATTAACTTCAAATCATCTTCCTTTTCTCTATCCTTCCACACTTCTAATCTATCATAGAGTTCTCTAGGTATGCTGCCCTGAATTTATATAAGTGCTCTTTTGTTTTCCAAAAGATAAGTCAATACTATAATTTATAAAGTTTTCTTCTGATTAAGCCCATATCTATCAAATAATTTTAACTAATCAAGCTTACCTTCTTTGAGTAGTCTATTGTTCAGTTTCCCAAGGTCAAGTTTACAACCTTTCCTTGTTCTAGTAGAAGGTGTTCTCTGTTCAGCGATGGTTTCTTTCTTCTTATCGTCTTTTCCCTGTTCAATCTTCTATTTAGTTTTATCTTCCTCTTCTTTTGATTCTTCTTCATCCGAGTCCTTAGTTTGAATTACCTTAGGCTTCTTTTTTGCAGGTTTATGCACCATAGAATTTTGTCTCTTAGGTCTATTGGGAGATGTAACAATTGGTTCTATTTTCACTTTCACTCCTTTAGATGTAGGAGATGTTCTTGTTGATCTCTTTGTGACTGGTGATGATGATGGTCTTGGTTGCACATGAATTATTTTTACATCTAATGCACTTGTTATTGGTAATGGTGTTGTTGGTGCTGATAGTTGAAGGCCCTGCTACTATAATAGATTGAGTTGATAGTACATTTGATCCTCCTCTTATTAAATTTTTTGAATGCTTTATGTGTTTCCATTATTCCTTATAAATTCCCACCTCTTTAGCTATATTTTTCATGATTTTATCTATCTTCTTCTTTACAACAAAATATTATTCTTTCCCTTTGATTTCATTAAACCTTTCTTCACAAGTCCCCCATCTAGGACTGTCTTCATATTTTTCTGATTTTAATAAAATATCAATGCATTCTTTCAACAAATCATCTAAAGCTTCATACTCAAAAGATTTGATAAAGTGAGTTCTTGGTTCAACTATCTCTAAACATGGGTTATCAGTCTCGACCATGATGCAAATTTCATTCTTATATTTGTCAACTATAGAGGGCAAAACTATGAATCTCTATTTCATCTGATTCTGAAATGCTTTCATCATTCTAGAAATTTAACTTTCAATTCTATCCTTAGGCTATCTTCCATAATAGTTATTGACTTTCTCCATTGAGCATCTATTTGAATCACATTTAGATGTAGGCATTGTTGGAAATATTCTAGTAAGCTGGAAAAGTAAATATACAAGATATGGTCCAAGTCTAAATGGTGTATACTTATCTTGTTTGATCCTCCTAAAATTATTAGTTAGTTGATTTCTGAATATCTCACAAAGATTTAAATCTTCTCTACCAATTACTATCTTATAGGTTGCATGAACAAAGCCCACAGAAATAGAATTAGAGCTTGAGGTGTAAACCATATTATAACCTAAGATCTTGCTCAACAATCTCACATATGTTTTCTTTATTGTGTGAAATCTCATTCCTTTTCCATCATATTATTCCTTTGTGTTATTTTCCACAAGCTTCTTAACTTATTTTTCTGAAATAGGATTGATTCCAGTCATGCTTAGGCTAGTTAAATTATGGATAATTTCATTGGTTATCTTTATAGTTTGATCCCCAATCTAGATTTTATCATTATGGAACCTACTTAGTATAATTCTTATCCATTCCTTATTGTCAAAATCAACATGGAAGATCTACTTCATTAGATCAATCTACCCTAAATGTTCAAAGCCTTGTTTGTATGTCTCATCATGTAGGTTGTAAACTTTATCCATATCCTCATATATCTCATTGTATCCCATTGTTTCAATTTTTCAATGTATGTATTTCCATATATTTTCTACTTGTAGTACATCACTAGGAATTTGCAAAAAGGTTTGTGCTGGATCATCCAAAAAATGGAGTAATAGCTCTTTTCTTGAAATTATGTCTAGGCTCATTCCTAATATCTCCAACTACTCGATTTTCTATTTTAACAACTAAATATCCAAGATTAGTAACTAGATTAAGCTTGCAAGAGTAATAAATACATTTCTCTTCTCATGCTAGGGTTTCATGATAACATGCTCAATATTTCTTCAACCAAACTTGAAATCTTCAAATCCTTTGTTCTCTCAAATTCTCTAAGTGCGAATGGTGAGTAAATTCATCGATCAAAATCCTTATATTTACCAAAAAAATTGAATCTGCATTAATTGCTCAAAAAAAAATGTTTCCTTAAGCCAGTAGCCATCCATCCTTCGATGTGGTCACATATGTGAATATTATTTTCTGTGTGGTTAACTGTAGCTTCCTTCAGTCTATTCCAAGGTGTACCCAACTACATGGAACTCCATTCAACAAATTAGGGGTTTAGTGATATTATGATATGCTTACCCCTATAAGGTGTAATATTATTTATTTCAAGGTGCATTTCTCATCAAGATCTGATGAGTTCTTATTTTCTCCATGTGAATATTTTTTCTTCTTATCCTTTGATATATCCTTCTCCTTTTCAGCCCAAATCTTTGAACTTGTAGGTAACTTTTCTTTCACAAAGGTCTTCTTAATTTCATCCAATTGATTCATGTTCACATTTTGATCATTCCTTTCATTGTTGTTCATGTTTCTTCTAGGATCTAGTGATCTTTTATCCCATGGTCTTCTATTTCCATTGAATCTGCAAAATCTTGTTGCAAGTCCCAACTTATCACAAACATAACATGCCAAATTAATTCTTTTTCCTTGTCTAGTTATAAACTAGTTGATCTCAAGTCTGCATTCTCTAGCAATGTGTCTAAATTTTTTGCATTTTTAAAACATAATAGGTCTATTTCTTACCTCTATTTGTCTTCTTCCTATCATGTTAGTCATTTCATGCATGCTACTATCATATCTAGGTTTCCTATATTCTCTAGCTCTATGTCCAAAATTAGAACAATTATAACAATAACTATAAAAGAGTTTAGAATACTTACCTGTGTAGTCCTTCTTCATATGTCCAACTTCATTGCATAAAAAAGAATTTCGATTGTATTTCCTTCTAGGTGGTTTAATTTGATCTTGTGCTTGTTTTACTAGATCTGGTGTTTGAATACGTTCTTCAATCATAATAGGTTCATTCTTTATCAGATCTAGTTTTTTCTTTGATTCAAGATCTTTAGTCATTTCAGATTGCTTTGATGATTCTCCTTCACAATAACCGATTCATATCTTATCTTCTTTAGGTCTTTGTGCCATGATCTGTTCATCAATATTTTTTGCACTTGAATGTAACTTCTCACTATGTTACTTTGCTTGTGCAAGTTCTCCTTTGATGATACAATTGCACTTATCAAGTTCTAAAAACTTTAATATAGAATTCTCAAGTTCATATGTCACTTTCATAAGTTGTAATTTCAGATCTGCATTCCCAAATCTCAATTCTATATCTATTTTTGGCTCTCTAGGTGTCTTGCTTGTTTTATGTGTAATGATATCAAGTTCATGTCTTAAGAATTTGTTATCCTCCTTAGCCAACTCAAAAACTTTGATTTGATGATGTAGCTCTTTCCTCTTCTATCTTGAGTTTTCAAGCTTATCTTTTAACTTCTGAATGTAATCTTGTGCATCTCTCAACTTGTTCTTTAATCTATCTCTTTCTTGATTTGCTTCATCTAATTCTTCAAGAGTTTCCTCAAGATTTTTTTGAATATACCCTAAATCCATAGAGATCTCCTTCAAGTTTTTAGGCTTATCCCTCAAGAATCTGAGGCTCTAATACCAATTTTTAGAAAGTAAAGATCCCTTTGTATAACTGAGAGGGGGGGAGGGGGGGTGAATCAGCTATATAGTTTAAAATTTTTTATGCCAACTATGGATATCATTTACTACTATTATACATGCATACAATAAAGTACTGAAAAGTAAAATCAAGCTTAACATAATGAAACACATAACTCCATATTTTGTTAACTAGGGAAACCCTGGCCGAGGGAAAACCCCAGTGGGGATGGTACCCACAAAATGATCCCCTAATCAAAAGTATCTTGTGAAAGATATTGACCCTGTGAGGAGTCTATTACATTTGTATAGTGTATTTTCCCTTGTGAGAGGACTATGCCATGTTAAAAGCTTTTGAACCTATGAGGAGTCAAATATACAATACAAAGATGGAATCTCATTGATTATACAAGGTTCTCATTGTACATACGGTACATATACAACTTCGTAAGTCATATATCTAAATACAAAACTTTGATTGTTGTTGATATCTTCAATATCTAATCAGTCCTTGTAGATTTTCGCATAAAATAAAACAAATAATTGTCCTTCTCTTCTCTAATCTTTAAATTCACATCTATACATAGCATACAAAGTGCACATATTCCAATCATATCATTACAATACAATTGGCAACCTCTCTTAAACAAAGTGCCTTCCTTTATACCATTCTCTTTGTCTAGTCGACCTTTAACCTAATCATACATTACCAAAAATTTAATATCTCATTCTGTTGTGTTAGGATGGACATCTAGGATGTCATCCCAAAATAATCCATAAATTTACTTTTACAATAAAAAATAACTTGTTAGCCAAAAAATTGATATACTCTAACTTGCCTTGTTTTCGTGATATACATGCAGTCTTAGGAAAACCTCAAAAATCATAACCAAAACATAGTATATTTTTTAGCGGAATCATATAGACCATAAATGATCTCTATACTATCTATAGTGAGGCTCACTAAAGTAAAACTATCAATAGTAAACCTCACTAAATAGATCTCTATACCTACTCACTGTAAATTGCCTTATACTTAGAAAATTTTATAAGTATTCCTTATCCAAACTTCAACTATAACTATGCCCATTTCATAGATGATTATATTTTTCTAAAATATATCTATATGTCTCCATTAATGACAACCCTATCATATCCCCTTAGCCAAATTTCCAACATTGATGTAGCATGCATCATGCCTTAGTAAATATTGGATAGGGGAAGAACCCCTAATTTACCTTTGAGATAATCAAAAGCATCCTTCAGTAGTGGTTTGGTAAATAAATCTAATATCTACTCCTTTGAATTCACATACTCCAATATCATATGCTTATCTTGAACTTGTTCTCTCAAGTAATGATACTTGATAGAAATGTGCTTGGTCTTGGAATGCATTATCATATTCTTTGGTATGTGGATATCACTTGTATTATCATAGTAAATATTAACTAGATCAGTAATATCCTCTTGCATACCTTGAAGTAGCTATTTGATCCATACAACATTTTCACAATTCATAGTTGCTTGTACATACTCTGCCTCAATAGTAGATTGTGATATACAACTCTGTTTCTTACTCAGCCATGACACTAATCTTTCTCCCAAAAAGAAAGCTCCTACACTTGTAATTTTCCTATCATTAATATTTCCAGCCCAATCAACATTAATGTAAACCCTTAGATAAAAATCTCCTCCTTTCTTGTAGAGTAGACCAAAATCTTTAGTCCCTTTCAGATATCAAAATATTCTTTTGAATGTAGAAATGGGTTTTTCCTTTGGATCAATAGAAAATATTGCAACAATACCTACTACATGAGAACTATCAAGTCCACTATGTACAACATAATGTAGCTTACCAATCATTGATTGTTAGAGTGTTTCATTCACTTCTTTCGTCTCATCTTCCTTGACAATTTGCAACCGGTAGCCATCGATGTTCCAACCGGTTTTGATTCTTCCATACCAAATGTCTTTAGAATATCCTTAATGCACTTTGACTGTGTGATGTAGATCCCATCTTTGACATATTGAATCTGTAGTCTAATAAATAATTTTATCTCTCCTATCGTGGACAACTCAAATTCCCTTCTCATCTCCTTAGCAAAATATTTTCATAATATGTTATTTCCTCCAAAAATAATATCATCAACAAATATTTCAGTAATCAAAATCTTATCATTACTGTCACATTTCAGATACAAATTGTTGTTGTCACTTGTCCTTTGAAATCCAATCTTAATCAAATATGAATGTATCCTTTCATACCATGCTCGAGGTTATTGTTTCAAACCATATAATGCCTTGTGAAGTTTGCAAACCATGTGCTTGTTAGTATTATCAACAAATCCTTTAGGTTGTTCAACATAAACTTCTTCTTCAAGAATACCATTAAGAAATGTATAATTAACATCCATTTGATAAAATTTAAATCCTTTATAAGGTGCATATGCTAGTATAATCCTAACTCATTCTAATCCAACAACAGGTGAAAAAGTCTAACCATAATCAATTCCTTCTTCATGTGCATACCCCTTGCAAACCAATCTAGCTTTGTTTCTGATTACATCTCCATTTTCATTCAATTTGTTTCTAAAAACCCACTTAGTACCAATAACATTTTTATCTTTAGGTCTTGGTACCAATGTCCATGTGTTGTTCTTTTTAATTTGGTCTCTCTTCTTTTAGATCTTTAACCCAATCTTCATTATCTAATGATCGTATACTTTTCTTGGCACAAATTTAGAACTCAAACATGTGTTATCTCTCAGCTTACTTCTTGTCATAACCCCAACATTCTTGTCTCCAATAATTTTTCTCAGTGAGTGGTATCTTCTCACATACTTTGAATCTCCAAAAATCCATGCAAGAATCACCACCACCGCCTACGCAAAGTTCCATGAAGATAGTACCTCCACCTTCCATAAGCTAGGCTTCCACATCAGTGCCATCCTCCTTGGGGCAAAACAAATATTCCCATTCAATACTCAATTGACCTTTACCCAATCTATCACACAACCATCCTCCGCACAAGCTCCTCCTCCACCTTTTATTGCTAGCACATAGGCCCAAAAAGTTGCCTTCACAATAGGAATTCCATTCATGGGATCCCATAACCTGCCATCCACATCACACAATCCCATGTTTGTTCCCACATTTTAGGCTTTATCCACATTATAACCTACAGTAAGAACGAGCTCTTCTTGGGGCCTCAACCAAGCTCAAATGCATGCCATGGGAATAGAGACACAATCCCATATATCTTATCCTACCCATCCACAAGAAACCTTTCCTCATGAAGCACAATAGTCCCCACACCTCCTTTAGCTACATCCTTCCCCACTTTCACTAATTACCTATCCATGCCACCTGCCACTTCTCAAACTGTGCCTCCACCATCGCAGCAACATAATTCCTCCCAGGATGCCAACCTTTTTGTGTAACCACCCATTGTCCATACTCAAGCAACTATTCCTCCTCTCAACAATGTGGGTATGCTTCCTTCATACATTGGACATGCACATGGTTAGTTTCATTAGCAACCCACACCGTTCTACCAACCTCCTCCATAAAAGCAATATCTCCTGGCACAATAGTCAAATCCTCTCATTCCCCAGCAACAAGCCACACCCTACCCCACACAACAACAAACATCAACTTTGCAGAAGCAATACATCACCCAAAAAGCCCTTCAAAACCCATTCCAAACTAGTGACGTGGTAGGAAAATCCCCCTACCCAATTTTGCAGTACCCTTTGCACATCCCCCCATATTCACCTGCACCATCTGATCCATTCCCAATGGGAGTACCCACTCCAACACCTGTCAAATTAGAGTGAGAAGAAGTGAAGAATTCTCTCAAGGAACTCAAAGATAGTAAAAAGAGAAAAGCATTCAAGTTCGAAGAGGTCTCTCCATACCCTTTTGACATATCCATCACAATGATCCCGTTTCCCAAACACTTTGAAATGCCCAAATTTGACAAATATCAAGGAAAGGGAGATCCAATCAGCCATGTTAAAGAGTTTTACATGGCATGCCAAGAAGTGGCTTATAATGACAATTTACTCATGCGCCTCTTCCCCAAAAGTCTGGGAGGGACTACCATTGAGTGGTTCTACAAGATACCATACGACTCTCTCACCACATTTGTCAAACTTTTAGAGAAATTTGTGGCACAATATGCACACAACATTGAAAACAGGATCTCCTTGTTGGACCTATGTAATTCCAAACAAAAGGGAGGTGAAACTCTAGCTGATTACGTACAAAGATGGTATAAACTCATCATGAGGCTATCATACCAACTGCCAAAAAAATAACTCACCAAGATATTCATCGATAATTTACACCTGATGTTATCCCACTTCATTTGAATGAAGTGCATATAGACCTATTAGGACATAAAGGGAATAGGGATGGACATCGAATGAGGCCTTTTGGATGATGGTTCCATCAAACACTATAAAAAGACCTCAAAAGATAGGCCCAATAATGATCAAACTCCTTGCTGTAACAAGAATAAGAATGTGGTCATAGATGGAGCCACCAATACAAAACATGTCCAAATTATTGTGGCTAGTCCCAATCCCCCTCTCCCAACATTCCAGCAACAAGAACCCACCTATCAACAACTGCCTTGCTAACAAGCCACAAATCAAACCAATGCCATATCTATTACTTAGGGCCAAAACAAATCATGCATCCAATACAATTAGAAACACACATTCAATCCCCTTAGTGAACCCTTGGATTCCATCTTCCATTGAATGGCTAGTGCCAATCTGATTGTGTACCCTTAGACACAACCCTTTGATGAGTGAACCCCCAAGCCAGCCTAGTATAAAGATAATAAGTATTAAAACTATCACCATGTAAAGGGACACACCATCATGAAGTTCATGAAGCTCAAGCACTATGTCCAAGACCTTATTGATAAGAAGGAAATCATAGTTGATGCACCTACCCAAGTATTGCCTAATGTTAACCTACAGATCTACTAGAATGTGTTTCCTCAACACAATGCAGGCAAGAACCAAACCAACACTAATTTTCCACCTTAAAATCAGGGAAAGGGAAAGAAAGGAAACCATGGTGATGTAGGGGCATCCAATGTTTAGGCAAGGGCATTCTATGTCCTTGAAAAACTGTATGGAGTGTTTGTGTTTTGGTCAGTTTTTATTTGGTTGCAACCTTGACCAATGGTCTCGGTCATTGAAGGAAGCTTGGTCATTAAAGGAACTCGGTAGTCTCTAGAACTTGGTGAAAGTGTGGCTTGGTCATGCTTATGGTGCTTGGTCAATACTGGTGCTCGATGATTCTTGGCGTGCTCGGTAATTTTACTATTGCTCACTAGTTCTGACTTACTGATTGGAGTTCTATGTGATTTGTTGAGCCGACTTGGTGAATTAATTATTGGTAGCCATTGTCTTGGGCCGACATGTAGAATTAAATGTTTGTATACATTTGTAAGCCAACTTGTATGGCATTTAATTATTGTTTTTGGGAGTTGAGGGTTTCATCCAGCTGACTTGTGGCTGATGATTAGTATTTAAGGAGGGTTTGGGTAGATGTTTAGAGGCAGATTTGGAGGGTGAGATAGAACTTAGAGAAGATAGGTCCATGACTTGGAAGGCTTAGTGAGTCAGATCTGAGGTTCTGAAAGTTGAAGTTGGAAAAGTTGTGGAAAATTTCTTGATGCTCTTACAGATCAGATTGTAATCTGATAGTCCTTTGTAGTAGAGCTAGGGGTTGCATACTTGGAAACAAGGAGATTTCTTGGAGGCTTGCGAGCTCAAGTTTAGATCTTCCTTAGGGTTTCCATCAGCTTCTAATTGTCTTAAAAAATGAACTAGCTAAGATTGTATTGGATCTGGTTGTGGATCTTGTAGAATTTTTTTTTGATTGTAATTGGCCCTAACTCGGAAGGCCTTACAGCCGAGCATGTTAGTGAAAATAAGTGTTAAACAATTACTCAGTGTTGCATTGTTGAGTAATCTGCTATGTAATTCTTTTGGCCGCAAGGTTTGGACTATCCTTCATTGGATCCACCATCCTTGACTGCATAACATGGAGATGGAAAAGATTACACCATAGCCTACATCAACTATGACAAGTTTTTCAGTTGCATCTCCCAAGTGGAACCTAGTGTGAATGTAATCCATGTCAAGGGTGTTGATAGTCAATGCAAAGTTACCACCTACAAAGGCTGGATATATGTTGTTGGTGCTAACCCCATGACCATACCCATTGCACAACATAACCTCCTAGAATACCTTGGGAATACACTTTCTCAAATCTCCATCCTTGATCTCCTTCGCACATCACCCCTTCATCAAGAGATCCTTAATAACACCCTCCAAGAGGCTTGTGTCCCTACAGACATTAACACTATCTAGTTCAAGAACCTTGTGGGACACTTATCCACATCCTCCACACTCTCTTTCAAAACCTCCGATATGTCATCCATCAAACCTCACCACAACCTTCCACTCTACATCATTGTCATGGTCAATGACTTTTCTGTCAAGTGGGTCATGATAGATAATGGTTCGATCCTAAACCTATGTACATGAAAGTTTGTCCAACAAGTGGGTTTTATAGAAGCTGACATCTCTCATGAGGTCATCACCATAAAGGTCTATGACCACTTGGAGCATACCTTAGAAGGTACCATTTTTCTACCCATCAAGATATGCCTAGTAGTTCAAGAGACCATGTGCCACGTTGTTGATCTTGACCTCCCATACAACATTCTCCTCGGCCACTCGTGGATCCATTCCATCAAATCTGTTCCTTCCACTTATCATTAGTGCATCAAATTCCCACATCAAGGAACTGAAATCACCATCCATGTAGATCCACAACCCTTCCCATACTATCATGCATTGGGAGCATCATTCTCCCACTACACTCACTATCTTGGAATCAACATCGACACTGCCATTGCCAATTCATTCTAATCCCACTATGATTGAGAGATGATCTTGGCCTCCACCCTCTCTTCTATCAAGATCAACAATAGGGGATGTGGAAAATACAACCTTACATATGCTTTTGTAGTAGGGGCCATTCCCCTAGACCTGCACACTTAGGGTTGTCTGTGTCATCAAACTAAAACCCCATAGGAAGACCCCGAGGTCAAACAAATTGGATTATCTACGTTCATCTCACATGAAATTTTGAATGGTTAGGAGTTATATCCAAATATTAATAGATGGTTGTATAAAGATCCCCCACCTCCTGACACTGAGCTCCTTGGGTACTTCAAGGATAAATACCCTATATACCACAAATGGGCCACCGGGAAATGGAACTATCAGGGTGGTGGCCTCAAACCCACAAAAGCTAGAACATGACCCCATGAAAGCCTCACAAAATCTACCACATCGAGGCCTTGATTTGAATACCCCTTGCCTACACATACAAGGACCCAATGTTGTGACTGGGGACACCAATTATCCTAACATAATCCTCTTGAATATCCAAGATGAACTGATAAAAGTCAAAGACATTCCTGAAGAGGAATAAAAAAGAGCCTAAAATGATATTTTCAATGAAGAAACCTTTCTAGGAAATTCTATCCTTAGCCAACTCCCCATAAACCTTATTGACCTCCCACTCATCCACCTCAAATTCATAGATTGGGACCAACCAAGAATGATACATATTTATGAGTTTCAAACCAAGGAAGTTCTCCTAAGATTCATGGGTGTCATAGATCAATAGTCAGACTGGGGGTAGGAATCAACATGCCTCTATCAGCTCAAACCAAAGGGATATTTTGGGGAAGAGGAAGTCTTCAACCACAAAATCAAAAAGAAAAAAGAAAATAAAGAGTCCTTTTGTGAAAACCCCTCTAGGGAACATACTGACTCCAAAATAGTAAAAATAAAGGACGTATCCTCTAGTGAAAACCTCTCTTAGGCACTAGTGGATGAATATTTGCCTCTTCCCCCATCTAGGACTATAGGCTAGATAAATCATCCATCCCCATCGAAGATACTAAGCCTGTCAATCTAGGAATATCAGAGTACCCACAAATCACCTACATTGATGTGTCCTTATTCGAGGCTAAAAAGAAAGCTTTCACTACACTCCTCCAAGACCCTATGATCAATTTTGCATGGTCTTATGCACATATGCTAGGGCTTGATCCAAATTTTCCTGTTCATCATGTCACCATGGATTTGATTGCCAAACTAGTTAAACACAAGCTTTGAAAAATGCATCCAAAAGTATCCCTTTTGGTAAAGGAAGAACTAGATAAGCTCCTACAATAAAAGATCATTAGAGCTATTGACTACTCAGAGTGGATCTCAAATATGGTACCTATCACCAATCCTTCATGAGAGATCAAAATCTACATGGACTTCAAAGACCTGAACAAAGTGTGTCCCAAAGATGACTTCCCACTACCCAACATCGATATCAAACTTACAATAGGCTATGAGATGTTATCACTTATGGATGGCTTCTTAGGGTACAATCAAATCAGAATAGCAAAAGAAGATCAACATAAGAAAACATTCATGATGTAATGGGGCACTTTCTATTATATTATGATGCCATTTGGGCTAAAGAATGAGGGAGCTGCGGATCAAAGAGAAATGACCATAATTTTCTATGATATAATCCATAAGATTCTTGAAGACCATGTAGATGATATCCTTGCCAAATCAAGAATGTGATTGGAAAACCTTGATATCCTTGAGCATGTGTTCAATTGCCTACATCAATATGGCCTGAAATTGAATCCTAAGAAATGTATCTTTGGCGTTACATCCAAAAAGCTGTTGGGATTTATTGTATCATGAAAGGGCTTAGAGATTGACCCAAAGAAGGTGAAATCCATAATGGAAATGCCACCCCAAGAACACTCAAGTAGTTAAGAAGCCTACATGAAAAATTATAGTCAGTCTGAAGGTTAATTTTACAATTGGAAAACAAGTGCCAAATATTCACGCACCTACTATGAAAGGATACTAGTTTCAAATGGGATCGAATTTGTCAGAGAAGATTTGAAAAACTTAAGGAGTACCTAGAAAATTCACCCATCCTCATGGCACCAACACCAAGAAGACCACTCATTTTGTACATATCAGCAACCATAATGGCACTAGGGGCACTCCTAGTGTAGCTTGCTGATAACGGAAAGGAGGGGCCTATCTACTAGATCAGTTATACATTGGTGGGCTATGAGATAAATTACTCCCCTCTGGAAAAAGCATGCTTGGTGGTGGTTTTCTCCACTCAAAAGATTCATCACTATATGCTTAGCCACATAGTGAAGCTAGTCTAAAAGGTTGATCCCCTCAAGTACCTGCTCTCAAGAATGACACTCACTAATCAAATGGAAAAGTGAGTAATGCTTCTTAGTAAATTTTACATTTGCATCTCATCTCACATACATTCCCATCCCCATTTTCAATGGCATTTCATTGCATTTTTCCCTGTCATTTCACTTTCATTATTCAATCATGTTCGCTTAATGTTGAATTGTCATTTTAGCTTACTTTATTGAATCATATTAGATCTTGCATTAATAAAATATTTCATTCATTTTGATCTTGCATTATATCATTTAGTTCATCACATTTTGCATTATTAAATCATTTTCATCCTAGATTGCATTGTTCAATCATTTTTTCATTCTAGGTTGCACTATTAAATCATTTTAATCCTAGATTACATTGGACACTCATTTTTCATCTTATATTGCATTAATAAATCCTCTATTTCATTTCATTATCTTGCATTCTTAATCATTTTGGGCTATTTCATTATCTTGCATTGTTAATCATTTTAGGCCATTTCATTATCTTGCATTGTTAATTCATTTTAGTTCATTTTATTATCTTTCATTGTTAATCATTTTAGGCTATTTCATTATCTTGCATTGTTAATTCATTTTAGTTAATTTCATTATCTTGCATTATTAATCATTTTAGGCCATTTCATTATCTTGCATTGTTAATCATTTTAGGCCATTTCATTATCTTGCATTGTTAATTCATTTTAATTCATTTCATTATCTTGCATTCTTAATAATTTTAGTTGATTTCATTATCTTGCATTATTAATCATTTTAGTTCATTTCATTATCTTGCATTGTTAATCATTTTAGTTCATTTCATTATCTTGCATTTTTAATCATTTTAGCCCGTCTCATTATCTTGCATTGTTAATTCATTTTAGTTCATTTGATTATTTTGCATTGTTAATTCATTTTAGCCCATCTCATATCTTGCATTGTTAATTCATTTTGGTTCATTTGATTATTTCGCATTGTTAATTCATTTTAGCTTATTTCATTATCTTGCATTGTTAATTCATTTTAGGCCATTTCATTATCTTGCATTGTTAATCATTTTAGTTCATTTCATTATCTTGCATTGTTAATCATTTTAGTCCATCTCATATCTTGCATTGTTAATTCATTTTAGTTCATTTCAATATCTCACATTGTTAATTCATTTTTTATTATCTTGTATTGTTAATTCATTTTAGGCTATTTCATTATCTTGCATTGTTAATCATTTTAGTCTATTTCATTATCTTGCATTGTTAATCATTTTAGGCCATTTCATTATCTTGCATTGTTAATCATTTTAAGTCATTTTAATTATCTTGATTTGTTAACTCACCATCCATACATACATAAATTGCAACATAAATAGACCATGCATCACATATAAATAAATCACATCACATACTGCATCCACAAAACATTAGTAACCGCATCTCACATATGTAATCTACAAACACACACATCACATAGAAATTAAACAACATATAGGTACATCCTATCCTGCATCACCACATCTCACATATGTTAGTCTCATATCATACTCACAAAATCATATCACATCCTGCATCAATCATGTCAGTGCATCATAAACACCATGCATAAAAGATACGCCCATAACACATCATATCCCACCCAACTCATCATATGTATATATATAAATCCCAACAAAGAATTAAAGAATGTCCCAGTTCAAAGAATAAAGAATGTCTCTCTAAGTACAAGTCTATCAATAAAATATATACAATAAATAGGGACAATGCCCTCCACCAATGAATCATAATGTACACACTCAAAAATATGCAGCATATCACTACATATATACCTCTCCTAAGGGAGGCTTCATCTCGACATTGACGAAGGGGTCAACCTGTGGTGGATCCTATGGTGATGTCACATAGATAGCTATCCCATGAACTTGGGTGTTGGTATCTCCACTATGTTGTGAATCTAGGTATCTTACACCTATGTGTGTACCTGTACTAACCATGTCCCATCCCCATATCCTCTATCATCCACCTCCATCCCTATCCTAGATCCCTTTGCCTTCACCATTTGGACAGAGCCTCTAACCGACCACTACTAACTTTATGACTACCCAGACTGACAACTCTCTTTCCCTATCCTCCGCAAAGCCCTAGCCCTCTAAGTGCTTTCCCTTGTCCTCTAGCTGCTACCAACACCCATCCTTGTACTTGTACCTATACTTGTGGGTGCAAATTGGCTCTCTCATTGATAATGCTCATGACAATCTAGTGGCACTACTATGTGGTACATAGGCCAATACCACCCCACCTACTCCCTCAGGTCTGTCAGGTCCCTCTACAGATGTCTCACCTCCTTTGATCTGTTCTGTGAGCTCCAAATAATCCTATCCCCCTTGGCAGCTTACCTCTCCACTTATAGCTACTGAGGTACCATATCCCTCTCCCCTTGCATTCCATCTCTCTCCCCCTACAACTAGTCTCTATCTTCCCTTGGGATGTTCCGCTCATGATGCAGCTTCTCTCTCTCGTCTATCATCTCCAAACCATGTTAGAAATAGGGAATACTGAGAGGGGGGGGTGAATCAGTATTCTGCAAACTTATACTTTCACCCAATTATGGATATAAAAGATTATCTTGATATATGCATAACATAGTAAACTAAAGAACATGTATAACAGTAAAGAAAAATAACTCATAACACATTATTTGTTCTCGAGGAAACCCTAGCCAAGGGAAAACCCCGATGGGGATGATACCCACAAAGATCCACTAATCAAAAGTATCTTGTTAAGGATGTTGTCCTTGTTAGGAGCTTGTTACATATATATAGTGTCTTAGTCCTAATTAAGGGACTATAGGCCTTTTTAGAAGCCTCAACCTTGCTAAGAGTTGGTAGTACTTATTACAAATGATTACAAGATGAGCCCACTGCCCAAACAAGTAATGTACAATGATTACTGATTATAGAATAGGGAAAGGTACATAACCTTATACTACTTTCTTGTATTTCAAAACTTTGCATCAATACCTTTTTCATATATGTTCGCTATATCATCTATTTCATTACACACACTTCTCCTTATTCTTCGCATTCCATATGACTTACATTTATACAAGTTATTAGGAATAATAACTTTTACAATAAGCTTTACAAAACATAAAGCTTTACACAAAATACATATTTACCCAAGGGTTAACATCTAGGATGTCATCCCTTTATATTATTAAGACATTATTTTTATAAACAAAATAATCCCTTAACTCTTTACCAATTCTGTGTTCTTTCTCTATCCAGTCGGCTTTAACACTGTCTCTGGTCATACTACAATGAATTCTTCCATACATACCGTACAGAATTGCACTCTTAGGTGAGTCTTCAATATGCATCATAGTATCTATTTTCAAGTGCACAAGCATTGAACTTACTTCAATTGATGTCACCAATCAAAACTATCTCCGGGTAGACTAGGAAAATACTACACATACTTAGACAATTTTGCTTTGCACTCTGTCATGCTTGCTCTTTGTTATATACGATCTTCATGTAGATCATATGTTTCCATAATGAAAACATCTAGATATCTAACTCAACCAAATTTCCAACAATCTCCCCCTTTGTCATTGGTGGCAACATATGAGAAAATTGGCTAAGTCACAAAACTCAAAATCTCAAAATTATGTCTATAACAAAAATATATCTTCGCTATCCTTATAACTCCATATATCTTATCTATATTCTATACCTCCTGTATGAATATACTTCCTTAACATATATATCAATTTTTTGCTATCATATCACTCCCCCTTTGACAACAATGACAAAAAGGTGTCAAAATTTGTGATCTCAAAAAAAAATGTTTACATTGATTCAAAATTGCAGAGCCAGTAGGCTTGCAACACAATCTGCAAAGTTAACTTTAATTTTCTCTATCTTCATCTCCCATGCTTTCTTTACTCTGTCTAAAACACTAAGGAGTGCACATAGACCATAAGATGTGATCTCACATGCATGAAGGTTTGTAAAGTTGAACTTCTCATAGGATGTCTTGGATGAAAGACATTCTTCCAATTGTCCTTTAACTATGCCAATCTTTACTGAAATGTGCTCTCTAAGAAGAGAGAGTCTTCTCAATTTCTTATCTTTTTCATCTTTAAGAATCCTTATTTCATCATACATTTTTCTGATTCTTTTCTCAACATAAAAAATTTTCATATTAGGGCTGGCTAAAATATTTACCTCTAATTGAATTTCTGCCTCTTTAGCCTTAATCTTCTCAACCACTTTTGAAACATCATTTTTAGATTTTGTACACTGAATGTACCAAGTTTTACCTCTGTCCAAATTCCTTCTAAGATCTTTTATACATACATCCAGATTGTTAAAATCATTTTTGATATTCTGACTTATATCATGAAACATTTTGGCCTCATAGGCTATCTGAACCTTCACTGTAGCTATATTTGATAAGTTAGTGAACTCATTATCAAATTCTTTCATAACTTCTCTAGCTCTTTCCAGTGGGTCTGCCTCTGCTCTTTGGTTAGTCACAACACTTTGTAACTTCTCTTTTATTTCTAGCAATGATCCTTCAAGGCTTTTTACCTTCTTGTTCTTTCCAATTATCTTGTTTAGGGATGTGATCAACTCCATTTGGTCATCATCATAAACTTCTTTCCCAAAGCTTTCAAAAATCGATTCAATCTATGGTTTCTTTGCTGCAATCTCAGGTGTAAGACTCATTTCCTCTCTGCTAGGTTCTTCTTTCTTTCAAATCTCTGTACTTGCTTGATTTTATGTTTTCTTTTCTTCTTCTTTCCTTGTTTCTTCCTTTCCTTCTTCAATTGATTTGTCATGTTCTTCTAGAGCTGAATTGTCAACAATGTTCTCTAGGTTGCTAAAAGGATTATCATCACTGTCCAATGTGATCTGAGTTCCTTCCATATGCATTGATTCATCTTCAATGTTAATTGATGGTGGAGAGGGACTCTTCTGATGCTCAGCTTCCTTAGCCTATTATGCTGCAACATATGCTGTCATTACCTTTACTATTTCTTGCTCAGTTTCTTTGTTTATCTCTTCATAGTTACCTTCCATTATCTGAATGGTTCTTCTTTTTGTTCTTAGATGAGTACCAAGTTCTTTCATAATTTCTTTAAAATTATCTTCATCTCTGACATCACATAGTCTCCTCACAAAATTTTCTTTGATTTTGTTATCTTCTTCAGTTGCTCTCTTTTTCCTGTTAACTAGCTTCTCAAATAGATCATCAGGTATCTTTCCTTGGATTGTATCAAAATTTTTATCTGCTAGGATCATATGTCTCACAACTACATTTTCTAAGTTCAATTTCTCTGAATAGTTGTAAAGATCATAATATTTTTTCATCTTTGAAAAAACTCCATCATGAATGATTTGATCATTTACTTTCTCAATTTTAGGCTTCCATTTCTTATTCTTCACTTATGTGTCTTCATAATCTTTTATCTCTGCTATTTTACTCTATACTGGGGCAACTATTGTCTTTTGTCTCTTGCCTAGTCTAGTAGCTAATTCCTTTACTCTTTTTCTTGGTGGAGTGGTAGAAGATCTTGTAGACTTCCTTATTTCCTATTCCTATTTCTCTACTTTTACCACATGCTACAAATTTCTAGTCTCAACTGCTGATAGCGGTGGAACAGACAAAACTTCCTTTTGTCCAATATCTCTAAGTGCTGTTGCTGTATTCTTTGCAATCTTAAATTCTTGTTCTATCAACCCTGTGTCCTTCAAAATTTTCTTAATTGTACTTTCCACTTTCTTCTTTGGCTATTTTTCTTCCTGAATAGACTTTGTAGAGTTGAAGTTCTCCTCATAAGTCCCAAATCTGTTGCTATGTACATCCAACTTACATTTAAGCAATCTATTTACATATTCTTCTACTTCAACTTCAAAAATCTCATAGCCAAGAGGGTCTATGAATTCTACTCTAGGTTCAATTACTTCAATGTAGGTAAAGCTAGTGTCAACCATAAAGCATATCTCATTTTTATACTTTTCAACAACAGATTGTGGAATTCTTGATCTATTCTTCATCAAGTTCTGAAATGTTTTGATCACTAAAACTGCACTCTCATTGACCTTGTCTATAAGATGTCTAATATATACTTTGTTGATTCTTTCCATTGTGGTCTTGCCATCATTCCAATCATCTCAAATTGTAAATGGAAATCTTCTTATCAAATGGAAAAACATATATGTAATCAATGATGAGAATCTAAACTGGGAATTCTTAGTCTTCTTAATCTTTTCTAGGTTCTCAAACAATTGAATTCTCAAGATTTCACACATAACTACTTGCACTTTATCAAAACACATCAAATAGGCTACATGAATCATTCCATCTGCCATGTCATCTTCTCTTGAATTAGCACAAAACTTAGTTGTTAGGATCTTGCATAAATACCTAACATCATCTTGTTGTATCTTGCTAATCACTATGCCTCTGCCATTGTAAGATGATTTAGTGTTGTCCAATATAGTTTTCTTCACATTCTTTTCATTAAACGATATGACTCTAGATTTAGATAAACTAGTTACTTCATGAATTAGGTCAGTTGTAATGTCTATCACTCTGTCATCTAGCCAAAACTTTCCATTATGTATTATGCTCAAAATTATCTTAGTGCATTCTTCATCATCAAATTCATACTGTAGTGAATACTTTATGATTTCATTATCCTTCAAATGCTCAAACCCTACTCTTAATGACATATCCTAACTGTAAAGCTTCTCATACTCTTTAGTAAAATCACTATCACTAAGGGTTTCAAGTTTACATCCCAAATAGCTTCTAGCATTCTCTAAATGTAAAACTTCATCTGGTATAGATGAAAATGATAATTTAGGGTCTTCTTCCAAAGGTTCTACTTGTGTGCTATAAATGTTTCACACTTCTATGGATCATTACATGCAAGGAAAATCAAGAATGAGCCCTCACAAATCGATCCATAGCTCCCTAGGCATGGAGTGCAAGGGTTTTTAAGAATGCTCTCAGCTAGAGCTATTTAGCCTATAACCTTGCTAGTAAACCATGCAATGGGAGATTCAATGAAGACAAGGGCAAGAATGCCAATATCCTCAAGAATCAAGAATGAAAATGCAATGCAATGCAATGCTATGCTAGAAATGGAAATGCAAGCTAAGCTATGAAAGGAAATATGCAAGTGTTACAACCCAAGCTAATTAATCTATGTGAACTAATCTAGAGCATAGAAATGAAGCTAATCTAAGAAAGAATAAATATGAAGCTAAGCTAAGAATGAAAGAATGAGATGTAGATGCTAAGAATGCTCCAAATCTTCAAAATCTCCAAAGTGACCTAGAAATCTTGCAGCATAAAGTTAGCATAAAAAGTTGGGGATCTAGAATGAAGAAGAGAGCTCTCCTTTTAAAGGAAATGAGGAGGAATGGACCATGGAGATTAAGAGGAAAAATATTTAATCAAGGGTGGAGTTTGAAAGAGGAGAAATCCATGTGCACAAATATCCTCCAATGAGAAAATAGGAGTTGACTTTTGTGTCCATATGAGACAAAAAGTGCTTTTTCCCTTTTTATAAAATAAGAATAATGCTTTATTTGTGCAACTTAGGATAAGAGGAAAAGTGGGGGATTTTTATTTATTAAAAGGGGAGGAAATATTCCTTTTAAATAAATAAAGACTTAGGATAAAATGGTTAGCCCATAGAAAATAATCAAATAAATGATAGAACTAGGATTTGATCAAGAATAAGCAATTTATGATTTAGCAAAAGGGGCTAATAGTCTAGGTGACCATTTTTAGGTGTATACATTTGCCCCTCTTTGACTAATGTGTGATTGATTTGGGAACACATGTAGTCAAAGAATGAAGTTGAAATGTGAGATCGATTTGGGATCACAAAATAACTCAGATCAGCCAAGAAGGCAAGCAGGTAGCCAAGAAGGCAAGCGGTTTGACTCCAAAGAATGAAGTGCAGAGAGATAGCAAATCTTGCATGATCAGCCTGGTAGCGACAATATTGAACACTTAGGAAAGAGATATCCAATAAGATATGATGTGTCTACCCCCTCAGGATCAAAAGCAAAATCCAAGTAGAGGGAAAGTAGAAGCAAGAGCAACATGATCAAATCACTAGAAATCAGAATCAAAGAAAGAGAATAGAATAACCATCAAGCAGTGAAGATATGCCCCACACATGGGACACGGGGCACCAACCTATCAGTCCCTCAACCCATAAATTCCATGGAGAGAGGAGTTGAACTTGGGATTTGAAAGTGAATGAAAGACTGGAAGTTGAGAGAGATGGGGATGAAGAGGTGAAGAATGCCCCAGTGAAGATTGAAGGATCAGGCCTCAAAAGGTTAACCAACTACATGGAAGAAGGAAAAAAATGAGTTGGGTGATCAAGGTGAACTCAGATTTTGGTTTCAATCCTGAAATGAAAGGAAAATGATGGGATATGAAAGACAAGAAGTGAAAGACATGATTGGGAAGAAGCGAAAGGTGAACGCAGTTGATTAACAAGTCCATGAAAGATAAAGGAGAGCTCTCTCCATGTGCAAGATGAAAAACTAACTAACATGAAATTAAGAATGCAAGCTACATGAAAAGTGGTTTACTTGCAAGGTTACAAAGCCAATAGACAGCTAATTATCATCATTGAGTGTTATTGGTAGCGTTGCAAGATCATACAATACACACTAGCATAACTATGTGAATCTGAATATGATCTATATCAGATAAAAATGTGGAAAGCCCACCTAGGCATCAAAGACATGTAGGTCAAGATGACTAGTGCAATGAGATTACCTAAGTTTGATATAGCAAGATTATGCTCGCATCGAGACACAAGAAAGTCAAGATGACTATAAGCATGCACTCGCATAACAGTCAAGGATAATACCTTGTAGGTCCATAGTGTCAAGTAGGACCAGCATAAATGCTCATGACAGTTAGGACCAACAAAATATACCCACAAGCAGAAAAAGCAATAAAACATGTTCTCATTCCCTCAATCTTCTAGCTATGCATCATCGAAAATGATCATAGGGGGAGAACACTCAACAAAGAAATCATCATAGATAGCACACAAAGAAAATAAAGCCAAGCAAGTCTCAGCGAGTCAAGTGCGTGTGTGTAGGTCATAGAGTCAAGCTTTGAGTATCACATCTGCCAGTGAGAAATATTGCATCATCTAGACTGTAGGGTAGGACATCTGATAAGTGTTGAGAAACACTCGACGCAAGGGTAGTGTTGAAAAACACAATTGGGGGTGGTGTTGAAAAACACCATTTGTGAGGTGCCTAAGAAACCCAGATGCACAAAGAGATCCAAGATAAGCTTAAAACAACGTATGCCCCCTAGACTAAGACAAGAGTCAATTCCAGGCTAGGAGAGGCAAAGCGAGAAGTGGAGCGAATGAGCACTACACAAGACTGATAGACATAGGTGGAGAGGGTCTCAAGTAGTGCCTATTTGCAAGTTTTCACCACTTGATAGATTTTTTTAGGACTTTTTATAATTTTTTTTTTTTGTATTTTTGCTACCAAGGCGCCTGTTTCTAGGTTTTCACCAAGGCACTTTTTCAATTTTTTATTTTTTTATTTTTTTGAATTTGTTGATTTTTTTGTATTTTTTCAGGACATTTTATGCTTTTTAGGAATTTTTTCAGCATCATATATCAATTTTTTTGTCATTTTTTTAGGATCAATAAATATGTACAAAGGATGCCCCTAGACAGAAATGGGCATCAAGAATCTGCTTCCTTTGATGTAGAGAACTGATAGGCCCCAGGCCCAAATGCTGCAATTGTGACGATAGGAGGTCTCAACTAGTTCAACCAATAATAACCAGCCCTAAGCAATGTTTGAGCTAGCGGAGGATCATTAGAATGTGATCCACATATGCCATCGTGGATTTTAGCTAGCACTTTTTCTGACTCCTCTATTTCTAGACACTTAAGGAGAGTTCCATCTAGACCCTTCCTATACAAGTCGCCAGAGACAAGGGCAAAGTGCAAGGGATGGGGGAAAGAATGGCAGGGTGGATTTGTAGGAGGAACATGAGGTGGAAGATATGAAAAGATGGTAGGATTGTAAGATTTGTGAGCAGGATAGCGTAATTCATCCACCAGGAACTTGAAGCAAAATTTATGCTTTTTCATTTGTAAAATGGATGTCAAAGTAACCAAGGCATTAGCAAATTTGTTCTCAGCTCTAGGAATGGGTTGAAGTATAACAGATATGAGATCATGCTTGAAGTAGTGCATCATTTTTTTGTAAAGAATCAACTTGTCATCTTTTATTTGAGAATCATTATTTTTGAGCAGATTTTTATTTTTACTTTTCTTAGGTACGGATACTGCCACAATGTGGTTTTCACCATCCAACCATTGCTTTTTTATTTTGACATGATGACTGTGATACTTGATTGTTGATTCAATCTTTTTTGTTACTAGTTCACTAGTGGAAGAAGTAACAGGTGTTGATGTGAGATGAAATAAAGTGACTAGTTCAATAGCATTTATGTGAGGGATGTCATCTCTGGTGACACGAGAGGTTGAGCCTATAGGGTAAGCTCCAAAAGTAGCTAGATCTAGACTTGTCATAGAAGAACCAGCGTGGTCCAATAAGGCAATACGAGGAACAAACTCATCAGACCCCACACAAGACCCATCAACCACGTCAGGTGGGTTACAAGAGGTATGAACCACATCAACATCCATATCTATCATGGGATGATCTTCTGGAAGAGGCTTAAGATGCCGAGAAGTAGAGATACTCATGTCATTATGTGAGAGATCACATCTTTGTAGCAGTCGTGCAATGTTGCGACGTTGTCTATCATAGTGCAATGATTCTTTAGGCACATAGGTTCTAGACATAGAGGCCTCAGCCATATCATCAGTAGATATACATTCTTCTCCCCAAAGGAGTGAAGTAGAAGGAAGATCATCTCCCATTTGAGCCATAGTGTGTAGTGGTGACTCATCTGTATCTGTGTCTGAATTACTAAGCATGGAAGTATTTCTAGAATCCTCTCTATAGATCCACTCTTGAATAGCTTGTTCTTCTCTTTTTTCTTCTAAAGGAATGGATGAATGAACAAAGGTATCAAAGATCACCATAGTAGAAGTGGAAGGCTTCATCTAATCAGAAGGTCTCCCATATGACCTAGGAGAAACAGGTATAGAAGCAAAGGAACCCAGTGTATATTCACCCATACCAAGGCTCATCATCTTAAGTGATTTCTCAGCAACAGCTAGAGACGTACTAGGATCAACAAAAGGTTCATTATGAGGAACAAATTTTTTAGTAGTAGCAAGAGCATTAATAGCAATAGTATGGTCTCCAGGAATCACAACCTCAGTGCCATTGTACGGAAATTTGATGCACTGATGATAAGTGGAAGGAACAGCTTGCATGTCATGGATCCAAGGATGACCCAGAAGAATGTTATATGTGAGTGGGATGTCCAATACTTGGAAGCTAATATCTTTCATGATAGGGCCCACTTGGACAGGCAGCGTGACAAGACCTTTGGAAGATCTTTCCACTTCATCATAAGCTTTTATAGTAATCTTCTTCTTGGAATCCACAGCCAATTATGACAAACCCAATTGTTGTATGACATTGAAAGAAACAATATTTAACCCTGCACCATTGTCTATCAAGACTCGGCGGACTCAGGTATTGTAGACTAGAACTTCAATGTGTAAAGTTAGATTATGTGGGTGAGCAATAGATATGTCATCTTTTGCAGAAAAGGAGAGAGATAGCGGAGATGAAATGTGGTTGACCATAGCCTGAAATTGATCTGGATCAATGTCATTGGGAACATGTGTTGTACGTAGAGCCTCATCAAGAATCTCTCTATGTGAAGAGGATAACCGAAGCAACTCAAGGATAGATATCTGTGCTGGTGTCTTTTGCAAATGTTGGACAAGATCATAGCTAGGGGTGGCTAAAGGAGCCACTTGTTTGGAAGGAAAAGCTTGCTTGGGATCTTGCGTAGTTTTAAGGACAATCTTGGCTTGCCCCCTAGTAACAACATTTAGTGTCTCACTTCAGGAAGATGAACTACCACGTGTTTGCAAGACTAACTTTGGCTTACCATGATTGGTGTTATTATCATCTTGAGACCTCATCATTAGAACACTCTCAATGGGCTCTACCATGTTAATCACAAGCATATTAGAAGGATACGTGTAATTGATCTTTGCATCATGATTCTTCTTATGTGTTTGAGAGGTTTCCCCCTAATCATGCTTAGGTAGAGGATCTTTGAAAGCTGTGTGATCAGAATTTTTAGTTAAGCCATCAATGGAGATTGTGTCATTCTTAATAAGATCCCGAATATCATCCTTAAGCCTAAAACAATTGTCTGTTGGATGTCCCTTGTTTCTATGATAATGGCAATAATGATCCTCTCTCCACCAATCAGGCTTATTTATCGGATCCTAGTTACTAGGTTTATCAGGAAGCGTAAGATATCCATTGTCAACCAAAGTCTTAAGGATCACATCGTAAGGTTCTACCAACTTGGTATAGACTCACTTTCAAAATGACTTCTTAGGCTTATTTGCATATTGTGGTTTAGGAGCATTGTGAGCATTGCCAGCTTCTTGTTGTTTTTCTGCATAGATAGCACTGGAGAGATTGAAAGCGGGCTCTTTAACTTTAGGAGCATCAACAACCCCATCATTAACAACATACTTGTTCTTATTCCAAGGTTTGTTCTTGTCTTTACCATTGCCTTTAGCATCTTTATTAATAACAATATCCCATTTTCTTATAGCTACATCCTGAATCCGATATGCACTTTCAACCATGTCATGGAAGGAGGAGAACAGTTGCTTCCTTAGATCATAAAATAGCTCAGGCACAAGTGTGTTGATGAAAATGTCAATCTTTTCTCTTTCGGGTAGCTAACGAGGATATCGAGAATACAATGACCTCCAACATTGTAAGTAAGTTGCAAATGTCTCACCTTGATGTTGTCTTAGATTACCAAGATCTATCACAGTGACAGGTTGTTGGATGTTGTAAGAGTACTGCTGGGTAAATCGCTGAGCTAACTCATCAAAAGTCTTAAGCAGTGGTGTCAATTTTGCAAACCATTCCAAAGCTTGGCCTCTTAAGCTTAGAGGGAATAAGTGTAGAAGATATGTGTCTTCATGAAGAAAGTCCATACTAAGAGCATAAAAATGATGCACATGGTCATGAGGGTCACCATTTCCATCATACTTGTCATATTTAGGAACCTCAATATCCTTAGGAAATGGGACCATGTATAGATCTTTAGCAAAAGGAAGAGCACAAATTGATTCTACAAAAGAGACCTTTGGAGGCTCTCTTTCTAATGCCATTTGGGTAAGGCATTGATTTGTCTGATGTAATTCTTCTTGAAGGACTTCAAATTAAGTTGGTACTCTTTGTTGGACAATTTGTCTGACATCATAGTCGGGAGGAAGCTTGTATCCTCTAGAAGTCATATATTGAAAATATTGATCACCATTACGCTCTAAAAGCTTATGCATCATTCGTTGGAAATCCACATCTTGTTCACATCTCATAAGATCCTCACTAGAAATCTCATCATTAGCCTCTGCCTCATGTTGAGAGGGAGGAGGTCTAGGTGGTGAAGAAGGCATAGAAAAAGTTGGCCTTGGAGCAGATCTTGGTGGCGTGTTGTTGTCATTGTTTCCATTGTTAAAAAGAGGTCTATGCTCATGATTACTAGTCTCAAGTTGATCATGAAATGTCCCTCTATAAGCCATGTGCCTAGTAGCATCCATCCTTTATTGATTGTGTTCTTTGTCTAAGTGCGCTTGATTATCCTTACGCTCAAAGTGTTCTTGCAAGAGTTGAAACTTTTCTTGTTCAGTCAAAGTGAGTGAGACACTGTCTGTGTTTTTGGGGGTCTTGAACGCGGAAAAGAGGAAACCTCCTTTATACCACGGTGTAGCCTTAGAATTCTTAGATTGGTCAGAACTAGAACTGTTGTTGCTAATGGGTGCTTTTGAACGTCTAGTTGGAGAAGGTAACTATGTATAATTGAACGGAGGATGACTCTCCTGCTCAAATTGAGACCGAGTTGTAATCGGCATGAAAAAAGATGTTGGTTGACTAATAGAATGAGACAAAGTTTCTTAGATTTGAGATAAGAAAAGATAATAAAGATCACTTGTCAAAGTAGAACAATAGAGAGATGGCTCGTCAAAAGTGCTCAAGCACTTACAGCAATCAATTGACTAAAACCGAGCAACGAGCAAGAAGCTCAATAAGCAAGTAGCTAGAGAGGTAACCGTGATGCGACAAGTGATCAAGAGTAGCATTCGTTAAACTCAAACCCAATAGTTTTAGCTCATTTGTTTCAGTCTAGAACAAATATAAGCATGTAGGTAACAAACCAATTTCAGGTAAGAACAAAAAAGGACACTCTATGACAGGACAGCAAAAAGATTCTGGGCGATACTTTCCAGGCAGACAGGGTGATACTTCTCAGTTCGGGTGATACTTCACCTTAAGCCAGGTGATAGACTGTAGTATGGTTGGGTGATAGACTCTAGGCTAGCGGGGTGATAGTCTAGAAGGCATGAACTATCACGTGATATACCTTAGCAAAGCGCACGATAAAATAGTAGGGCGCGAACTATCACGTGATATTTCTCAGTAAGGCGTGCAATACTGTTGTAGATTCGTATGAATTTTTGACCAGTGAACATAAAATTCTTAGTTTTAAAGCATTTTGATCAAGTTCAAAGGTTGGATAGTGCAATTTCTCAGTTTGACAAGTAGTAATAGTAGATAAAAGATAGGTTTGCAAACAGTAGGTGATCAAACATGTCATAGAACACTTGAAACAAGGGCAAAAGCAACCTTGCCAAGACAAGCACTTATGATATCAAAATAGAGAACCTTATGAATGCTATCATTTGTTTGAATGTTGAGAATGTTTACATTGGTATAGCACAATCGAAGACAATTCAAGCAATTACTACCTAGAAGGACAAGGCTCATTACTTAGCAACGTGGCCCACAACTTGATGCTCCCTTGCCTCACACCAAGTGGTTGCCCACAAGAGATATTGGCGTTGTCATGGAAGTGTCAAAAACACAACCAAAGGAAAACATATGGTGAGTGTCTTGGGGTGATCTAGGTAAGTCCACTTGGATCAATCCTTGCACCAAGAAGCTAAGTGGCTAAAAGAAGGTGGCCTCTATCTAATGGTTCATAGTAAGGGTTTCCGTTCATAGCACCCCTCTTGCTCCTCATAAAGGACTAGGACCTCGCGGCCTCAAGAGTACCTTAAGCATTCTTGCTCAATGCTTTCCCCATGGTCACAATCCCATGAGCTACTAACATCAAGCGAAGACAAGTGTTATGTCTACCAAGGTTTTGTGTCCTCGATAGCCTTGAGATTATAGTGAGTTGGAATCACTAGCCACCAAGGAAAATGATGACAAGGTTGTCCCCACTTGGGTCATTCCTCTTGATTGCTCAAGAGCAGGCCCGCTAAAGGATTCTAAATATAAAAAAAAATTGGATCAATTCTTGAGGTTCAACGTTTTTGGTTCACCACAAGGGTGAAGAGCATACTCCTCTAGCTCAAAAATTTCACCCAAACACACCAAGCAAAGATTTAGTTACCCCCTTGCTTTCAAAATCTCAAGATGGGTCAAGATTTCTATTTCACCACAAGGGTGAAGAGCATACTCTCCTACCACCTCAAAATTCCTACAAAAAGGTATTAAGTGCCTAATAAAGGAAACAACTAGTATATGCCGCACTTAATAAAGAAAGTAATTAAACAAGCACTTGATTTGGTTTTTATGCTTAGGGCAGCCCTGCAAAAACTATTAGTAGCCCTCTTTGACATGTGATTTTAGCAAATTTCAAGCAAGAAACACCTACAACCACAACTTGTTAGACCAACAAGAGTTAGGAGAATCAAAATCCAAAATCTAACAATGATTAGTACATGAAAAAATTAGATAATGTGCAAAAATAACTGATCAAATGATAAAATCTGAAAATGAAACCATCATGGTTGGATTAGGCTTAGAAAGACCTTTCCAATGATATATCACACTTAAACTTTTGATACCATTTGCAAAATTTCAAAAAAAATGGGCACACATTTTCCACAGTGGCATGGATTTGAAAACGCTGGAAATTTCAGAAAATTTCAAAAAGTTAGCTGAGAACCTGAAACTTGCAAAATAAATAAAATAGCTCAAAAATAGCTCATTGGCAAGTACAGACACTAGTATTGCATGATACTTCGCACTATACTGGGGTGATACTTATTAGTCTACGTGATATTTCACCCGACACCAAGCGATACTTCGCCCAAGACCAAGCGATATACTCTACTATAGCTAGGTGATACTTATGATAGGTGAAGTATCACATGTGCATACAGAGGTATATCACGTGATACTTCTGGAAAGTATTGCACGACAGTCTGAGACAAAAAAATAGAGACTAAAAATTAAGCTAAAAACTTGCCAAAAAATTGACGGAAATTGACGAAAATGCAGAATTTAAAAGACAAAGTCTATCTACTCTGCCCCACGGTGGGCACCAAAAATGTGTGCTATAAATGTGTCACACTTCTATAGATCATTACATGCAAGGAAACTCAAGAATGAGCCCTCACAAATCGATCCATAGCTCCCTAGGCATGGAGTGCAAGGGTTTTTAAGAATGCTCTCAGCTAGAGCTATTTAGCCTATAACCTTTCTAGTAAACCATGCAACAGGAGATTCAATGAAGACAAGGGAAAGAATGCCAATATCCTCAAGAATCAAGAATGAAAATGCAATGCTAGAAATGGAAATGCAAGCTAAGCTATGAAAGGAAATATGCAAGTGTTACAACCCATGCTAATTAATCTATGTGAACTAATCTAGAGCATAGAAATGAAGCTAATCTAAGAAAGAATAAATATGAAGCTAAGCTAAGAATGCAAGAATGAGATGTAGATGCTAAGAATGCTCTAAATCTTCAAAATCTCCAAAGTGACCTAGAAATCCTGCAGCATAAAGTTAGCATAAAAAGTTGGGGATCTAGAATGAAGAAGAGAGCTCTCCTTTTAAAAGAAATGAGGAGGAATGGACCATGGAGATTAAGAGGCAAAAGATTTAATCAAGGGTGGAGCTTGAAAGAGGAGCAATCCATGTGCACAAATATCCTCCAATGAGAAAATAGGAGTTGACTTTTGTGTCCATATGAGACAAAAAGTGCTTTTTCCCTTTTTATAAAATAAGAATAATGCTTTATTTGTGCAACTTAGGATAAGAGGAAAAGTGGGGGCTTTTTATTTATTAAAAGGGGAGGAAATATTCATTTTAAATAAATAAAGACTTAGGATAAAATGGTTAGCCCATAGAAAATAATCAAATAAATGATAGAACTAGGATTTGATCAAGAATAAGCAATTTATGATTTAGCAAAAGGGGCTAATAGTCTAGGTGACCATTTTTAGGTGTATACACTACTAGTTCCCTTTTAATATTATGTCTGATTTTATCTCTTATACTATGAACCAATGAAACATCCATATCTTCTACAAATTCTCTAGCTGACTGATAGATTTGCTTAGTGAAATACCTTAATTCTATGATTTAGGGCTTTGCATAGATCCGACACAAAATTCCTTCACCAAATCTTTGCAAACTACTCTCAATCACTGCTACTTGATCTCCTTAATACTTGCATTCTCTTTAATGATAAAACAATACTGACCATAAGCTTTTAATCTTTCAATCTCACAAGATTCTAACATCGCATTCAATTCTTTTACTGCTTCTTTCCAAAATGTTGTTCCTTCTTACCTACAAATCTTAAAAATTCTTGCGATCTCACATAGGATCATATTAGCTGATGCCCTCTTAACCATAGCATAGTTACATCATAAAATACCTTGCATTAACTGTGCAAGACTTAATTCATCCTATAGTAACTTCTACAATATCCTAAGTTCCTATTCTATTGCATTTTTCATGAATTAAGTACTTTGAGATGGGTTAGGAAGAGTTTCACTCTTACCATTAGATACTTCACCTTTCTGATTACCTTCAGTGTTGGATGTGTCTCCTTGATCTATGGCTTTAATAAAATTCACTTCTTTTGAATTACTACAACAACCTTCTTGACTGCTGCTTGCATTCTCATTTCTCCTTGCATGACATCTAGGATTAGTGTTTCTCATATTGTTCATTCTACAAAACCTTGTTGTATGACCAAATTTGTTGCATATTTGACAAACTACTCCATTTTTTCCATATCTCAGTCCAGTCTGATTGATTTGTGATCTGCAATTTCTGGCAATGTGTCCAACCTTGTTGCATCTATAACGTACTACTGCATTTCTTCTATTCATACCTTCAGTAGGTTTCTTATCTACATGGTTAGTATCTCTAAACATTCTACTACTATTATTATTCTCATTAAATTTAGGTTTCCTACATTCAATAGCTCTATGTCAAAAACCATGACAATTATAACAATAACCATTAAGAGGTTTAAATTGCTTACCTGTACAATCTTTCTTTATATGACCAAAAGTGTTACATGAAAAATATCTACCTTTAAATTCTCTCTGCATACCTTTAGGGGATACTTCTTTCTTAGGTAGTTCTTCTTCTTTAGGCATATCCTTAGATTTGTTAGCTTCATCAGATTTCTTTTCTTCTATGTTTTCAAAAAATTTTAGATCTGGTTCCTTTCTTTCTCACTTACCTTAGATGAGTTAAATCCAAGACCAGTTTTATCATAGAATGGCTTTTGATAAGACATTTGTTCATCAATCTTCTCACTAATAGAATATAGTTTCTCAAGTTTTTGCTTAGACTGAGTCAATTCACCTTTCACAATTGTATTGTACTTTTCAAGTTCAACATACTACAATTTAGTTTTCTTAAGTTCAGATGTCACTTTACAAAGTTTAGATTTCAGATCTTCATTCTCAGATTTCAAATTTTCATTCTTAGATTTTAGATTTCCTTCATTCTTGCTATTTCCATATTTCAAACTCAACTTCAGATTCACTATCTTTAAATCATGTTTAAGGATCTCATTTTCTTTTTCCAGATTATCATCACAATCTTCAATTTGAACTGTAGATTCCTTTTCTATTTTCAGTTCTTCCAGATTCTTTTTCAGCTTCTCAATGAGGTTCTTTGCATCATCATATTTTCCTTTCAGAGTATCTCTTTGTTCAGTAAGTATATCAATCTATTCAAGAGATTCTTCAAGATTCTTTTATAGCTGATCCATATCCACAGAGAATTTACTCAAGCTACTAGGATTTTTCTGAATGATTCTTTTTCGAGTGACTAAGCTCTTATACCAATGGTTAAAAATAGGGAATACTGAGAGGGGGGGTGAATCAATATTCTGCAAACTTTTACTTTCACCCAATTATGGATATAATAGATTACCTTGATACATGCATAACATACTAAACTAGAGAACATGCATAACAGTAAAGCAAAATAACTCATAACATATTATTTGTTCTTGAGGAAACCCTGGCCAAGGGAAAACCCTGGTGGGGATGATACCCACAAAGATCCACTAATCAAAAGTATCTTGTTAAGGATGTTGACCCTGTTAGGAGCCTGTTACATATATATAGTGTCTCAATCCTAATTAAGGGACTATAGGCCTTGTTAGAAGCCTCAACCTTGCTAAGAGTTGGTAGTACTTATTGCAAATGATTACAAGATGAGCCCACTGCCCAAACAAGTAATGTACAATGATTACTAATTATAGAATAGGGCAAGGTACATAACCTTATACTACTTGCTTGTCTTTCACAACTTCACATCAATACCTTTTGCATATATGTTTGCTATATCATCTATTTAATTACACACACTTCTCCTTATTCTTCGCATTCCATATGCCTTACATTTATACAAGTTATTAGGAATAATAACTTTTATAGTTGGCTTTACAAAACATAAAGCTTTACACAAAATACATATTTACCCAAGGGTTAACATCTAGGATGTCATCCCTTTATAATATTAAGACATTATTTTGATAAAAAAAATAATCCCTTAACTCTTTACCATTTCTATCTTCTTTATCTATCCAGTCGGCTTTAACACCATCTCTAGTAATACTATAATAACTTCTTCTGTACATGTCATACAGACTTGCGCTCTTAGGTGAGTCTTCAATATGCATCATAGTATCTATGTTCAAGTATGCAAGAACTGAGCTTACTTCAATCGATGTTTCCAATCAAAACTGTCTTGGGGTACACTAGGAAAATACTGCACATACTTAGATAATTTTTCTCTGCACTCTGTCATACTTGCTCTTTGTTATATGTAGTCTTCATGTAGATCATATATTTCCATAATGAAAACATATAGATATCTAACTTAGCCAAATTTCCAATAGACCATCCTATAAAACCTAAGCCAAGTGTATCGTTAGGGCATCTCTCTCCCCCTGTGTATCCTACAACATCTAGCTCATCTTGTCAAAAGCTACATGTAGAGATGCGAGATGCCTAGCTAAGTCCCCACCCCTACCTCCTAATGATCCTACCCCTAGTGATTGCACTAGTGGTGGCTCTATTGGTGGTCCCTATCATATGAGTGGTGGCCTAGCTAGTGGTCCCTATGGTGTTGGTGGCCCCTACGGTGGTGATACCTGTACTCCCCTACTGCCTCCATCGCTTCAATAGTCTCCTCCTCCACCATCTCCTCCTGCATTACCTCCTCCTCCAGCCATATCTACATCCATCCCATCTTGATCCCCATCCCCATCTCTATCTCCATCTATCCCTCCTCCCCTCCTTCCTACTCTCCCTGTAGATAGCCTTCCCCCTCTCTAACCCTGTCCTACTACGACTGCTCAACCTTGATCCCTAGCTACAACTACTGCCCCTCCTCTGACTAGTAGCCCTAACCTACCCATTATTCGTGGCCTCTGAAACTAGGCCTAGTACTTCATGGTGATCCCCCATCTCCTAGTCCTCTGGCCTAATCCTAGCAAATAGGCTAAATTTTCTGCCACATATGTAGCAGCCCACCCCTATCTAGTTTACCACCAAACTCTGACCGCCGCTCCCGAGTGGTCTTCTAGTACTAGTGCTCCACCTCTAGTACTCCTTGTGCATATCCAAACTAGTAGAAGACCCTATCTAGTATGTATTATTCTACTATATACTACCACCAAATGATGATATAGGTGGGTGTCATTGCATAAGGAATCTCTCTCTCATCCTCTGCCCACACTGCTAACCCCAGGTACAATCACCATGTGACCCCATCTTGCAACTCATCCAATATCTCTCTCTAGTAATCTATGTCATCCACATCATGGCATGACAACATATCTCCCCAGCTATATACTACATGCTCCTTTTCCTATTTGTCTATCCTCCCTACGGGCCTCAACATTGTTATGTGCTCTCATGCCCATACTTATAGAAGAGAGGAAAATCCTACGCTCCTCCCTTGGTTCTCCCCACCATGGTATACTATTTGGTGGAGATCCTGGTACAACTCAACCAATATCAACATGCCCCAGGCTGCTTGGACACTATCATCCATAATCCTCACTATCACCAAGAGGAGTGTGAGAGTCACACTCATCCCTCCTGTGTTAGGGGCATGTACCCAAGACCAATCCGCACACAAATAAATACACTTATCACACTGATGATGCTGCTATCGCATGTCAGGCTAATGCCAATTGACCATATCATAAGATCAGTGCTATACTTAGCCCTACCAACATGGTCACTGACTGCTATTGTGTATAGTCACCTGCCACCACTAGTGTACCTCAAATCAATAGTTTGAAGATCTAGTACACATCCTCTAAGGTCATGGTCATCTCCTTCATTGGTAGATGAAACATCCTAGTCTCTGAGTTCTATCTCTCATAGAGTTTTGTAACCATGGACATGTATGTCCACCTACGCGACATCCATGCCAAGTACTCTAGTCCTATCACATCCATGCAAGCCCACTCTACTACTATGAACTTCTCTCCTATAGCTAGAACTACCATGTGTCTCTCTTGGTTTATTAGCCACTCTACTGACCACTAAAACCAAGCCAAGTCCACAATGTCAGTTTATTTGGTATCAAAAATTCTACCTAAGTGTCTCTCCCCATCCTACTATTTCCATATCTCCCCCCCACCCATCTTTTTCCTTGCATTCCTACCTAGATTCTTTTGCCAGCGTTCTCACAGAACTTAGTTCTCATGATCCTTAGAGCTACCTATTCTCACGATCCCACCATCATAGGATCATGGATCTCTCACATAGTTGTATGATTATGGAAATGCATTCCCATTCCACTAACCCTACCCCCTTTTCCCACACCCTAGGAACACATTTGTTTTCATGCGTAGCCCTTTGCGAGCTCTAGAATCATGATCCCACAAGACATTCAAGCTGGATCACGGTCCTGCCAAAAATTAGCCAAGTTTTAGGAAATGCACGATCCCACGCAAAATCCCATCATCCATCCCCAACCCTTTTTTCCAACAAAATTTTGTGGGATCACGATCTTGCAGGTCCTGAGCACGTTCCTATCAATCCTAAGTTCACAAGATCGCACTTTTCCTAAATAAAACATGCATTAAATTACAAATAAAGGAAAGACAAGGATGATTTTTTGATCCTACCTATCGGTCAGGGACCCCATGTCACCGAACACTCCTCACAATCTCCATACAATGCCCCAGTCTCCCTCCTCATGCCATCTCTCTATGCCAACTTAGAGCTCAAAATCATTCTATTTCTAAGCTCTGAAGTGCGCAAATAACCCATTTTTGGCCCTCTCGGCCCTTATTAAGGGCCTCCCATGACCTGATTTCACTCCCTGAAGCCCCCCAGGCCACCCGTTTTCTTTATTTTCCTGCTTCTTGCCATTATTTTTCCTTTTTCACCCTTTTCGACCTACTACACCAACCCCCTTTCATCCTTTCAAGACGCTGCCTGAGCCCCTTTCCCTTTTCCCTATCACCCTCTTGAAGGGGCATCACCTAGTCTAAACCCTTTGGCCCATAATTTGGGGCACCTTCATCACCTGGTCAATTCTTCATGTCATTTATTATTTTAAACATCCTCGAAACAATTTTATTTTAACACTATGTCGAAGAGGGGCAAAATGTAGACACCTAAATTTGATTACACAATTAAGTAATCATATTTAGTTATCTTCTAAGGAATTTTATTATTTAAATATCATTTATTTAATTAATTTATGTCATCCCCTAGTTAATTAATTTTATTGATTAACTATAGCCCAATTAATTATCTAAATGACAAACTCATAGTCTAATGATTAATTAAATCCCTTTCCTCTATTAATTTAAATGGATGCCTTTATCTATTTAAATTAATTCACAAACCTCCTATTTCCTCCCACTTAGAATTAAATAATTCATTTAATCCAATTTAAGAAAATGGCCCCTAGCTTTAACCCCTAACCTAACCCATCCCAATAACCTAACCTTGAGTTCCTACTCAACCCAACCCTTTCACACATACTAATCACCCTTAATTAGCTAATGACCCATGAATAGCTAATCCAACCCTCCACTCATTCTCTCTCCTCCCATCACATCCTCCTAATTCTCCCACTTGCCTCATAATCCAAGCCTAATCACCTCCTAAATATTTGCACAATCGTAATCCATATATTAAGAAATCCTAACCCAACCCAAGTCAACCCTCATGTCACATCCTCACATCCCCCAATTCCTTCACCTCATGTAAACCTTAAATTTTCTTACACACTCCATATCCTTCTTACACTTTTGTCCCACTAATATATTTAACCCTAATTTTTGACCGGCATTTTTGACCTAGCTTTAAAATGGTTTTTCTTGGTCAGTTTATAAATGGATTTTGTTTTTTTAATCCATTCTCATGTTGGTCAAAATTTTGACCAACATGGGCATATAACCTAAAAAATAAAGAGTCATTTTATTTTTTATTATATAACCTAAGGTTTACATTATATTTGTTATTGTGAATTGCAAAAGGTCAAGAAGTGCTGCGAACATTGATATTTTATTTGTTATTGTGAATTGCCAGAGGTCAAGGAGGGTATTTTACATTGATATTTCATTTGTTATTATGGCACCACAGAGTTGAAGGAGGCTAGAAGGAGGGCATTGATCTCAAGCTTTATTGGTGACCACCTACGCATCTAAAGATTCCACAGAGCTAAAGGAGGCTGGAAGGAGGGCATCGACACCTACCCACCTGTAAGGGCATTTCTACCAAATTTGGATTCAACTGTGAATTTCAAAAGTTGCTAAATGTATTTGGTTTCAAAATCCAAAATGCATACCCGTGAACCTTAACCAAAATGATTAAATGATAACTAAGGAGATGGTAACAATGAATTGAATAAGGCATTGCCCTCAAATAAGTATTCTTTCTAAGTTGATTAAGTATGATTTCTAAGTTGATTAAATATGTATTTTTAGACCCCCAAACCTTAGCCAACATGGCCACACATTTCTATTCTGACAATCATATTATGGTTTGATATGACCAACATATTAGCCCCCCACCCAACCCCACACATAGATAGGGTTATAATGTAGATAATAATGGAATTGGTTGATAATTTCTTTCTAGGTATTTTTGAATCATAGTTGATACATATCATATTATGTGTTGTGTCCATTCATACAATTTTTTTTGTATTTTTGAATCACAGTTGGTACATATCATAACCAACACTCATTGCATTCATTCTTGTGCTTTCAAGAATAAACCCTAGTCAAGGGTTTAAGGTTCAAAGTTATTATCGGGTTTTGTTTTTGTATGTAATATTACATACTATCATGATTAATTGCATCCTCATTATATTTTTTTAAATTATAATACGGGTTAGTTTTCTTTAAACTTGAGTATAGGTTCTCTATTACATTGTTCATCTTGTGACTTCTATCCTCATGTACATCACAGTTAAAGAGTATGATTGTGAAAGATTTGCATCACCATGCATGATTTGGTTTTTGATATTATGATGAATGACTCAGAGGCATAATGTTTATATAATCATTTCACCCATTTATATTATTTTTCATGAATGTATATACTCAACTGTGCAGTATGTGAATTTGGAATATTGGTTGAGATATTCAATTTATGAAAGAAATGAAAGGAAGAAATAAGGTTATTTTAATTGATTAATATTGATAGAGGTATTAATGTTTATTTTCAAAAACATCATATTGAAGGATTATGGTTTAAGTTTGATCAGTTGCCAAGAGGCCCTAAGGGTACGCATTAAAATGAAAGAAAAAAAAGTAAATAATTTTTCTTTTTAAAACAATAAATAGTATCACAAATAGAGAACATAAAACACAATAAGAAAGTGTAAATAAAACACAAATTAGTGACCTTACATCAACATCCAATTAAACCATGTTCTATTAACACAATTTAATTCCCTATCATGCTGACTATACCCATAACAGAGTCTTTGTTGCAACAAAGTTCGAAGGTAGATATTATAGTGATTACAAAGATGAATCAATGAATAATATCTAAAACCCAATAATATTTATCAGACTTCACAAGAGTTACGAAGTATGATTTTAACCATCTTAGAATGATTCAGGGATGGCATTAGATTGGAAACTAGTTGAACATTGAAAGTTTTATGCCTGATCATTGTGTCATATTTAAACACAATAACATTGTCTACAAGCTTTCCTTTGTTGGGTCTCAAATGACACATCAATAATCAAGTTTATTATGCAATATGTATCGACAACATCTTGTCATCAAAAGATGGATATTCAGTCTTAATAGCATCACTACAATATCAATATGCTTTAGATACGATGATGACAGAAGATATTTTGATCTAGTATGAATGACATTTTTAGAAACTTCTTCAAAGCCATCGATAATATATATTATTTTTATTGATAAAGAAAAGATTACATCAAAATATCTAGTTTTGAAACTAGTCTACAGCTTCCAAAGCAACTACAATAAATATAAGATGAATTTTTCTCCTTTACATATAAAGTAAACACCCTATTAGATTCTAAAATTTCTGCCTATACATGTATATAGCCTTTTAAGCTTGAATTCAATAGTGAACAATCTAAAAAAATGTCTCCAAAACATATAGACACTTTCAGTAACAACACTAAACACCATGGCCATAACTAAAAAACCAAGCGCGAGCATAAAAAAACTAAGCCCAAAAAACCACATTTCCTGCAACGTCAAATTTTTAGTCATCCAACACCATGTTATTCCAAAGCCTTCATGGGTTTCATTTCTTCTTTGGCACATTGGTCAAAATATTCACCATCCTGTCACTAGTTGCCTTCTCCCGTGCCTCCAATTCAGCTTTCACCTACACGCAAACAACCACTGCATTCACATACATTTTAGACTTATCCACCTTTCCTTCCCAATGCAAAAAAGGGATGAACCCATATCTGTCAGCATCCTCATCCTCTTCAAAGCATTCTGTTAAATCCTGTCCAATGCCTAGAATCAACCATTCCAAGATTTATTCTAATCCTCCCAAGACATCCTCATCAAACAATGCTCTTGTAATGCGATTAACCTCCTCCCTGCTTTCCCATATTTCTAAACACCATGCTATGAAAATAGAAATAACATCAAGATTAGTCCTCTGTTTGACTCAGCATTCTTGAAATTGGGTTTCAATAACTTTGAGGACAACCTCTGCCATTTGCCTTGTTTTAACCTTTAGAAGCCCATAAATCCTTTCCGCATTTGCTGGCCCCTTGAATACCTTCATTTGCTTGTCAGAATCTACACTAAAAGTGGCCTCAATCTTTCTTATTCACCTAAGCTTCTCAACACTTGCTCTACAAATTAAGAAAGAAGTGCAAAGGCATTCCTAAATAAATGGAAAAATTAAATTGTTGTCCACGCAACACCATAAAATGTGTGAGCTAGCCTCTCACCACATTCCTCCGAAAATACATCAAAAAGCTTGCAATAACATAAATGCCTTGGCTCAATCTCCATAACAAATCATCATTACCACTTTATTGCCTCAAGCTTCATCATCCTCTACCTGTTCAATAAAAAACTAAAAGAAAATTTAATAAAACACAAGGCAGGAAAACATTATGAGCCAAGGGTGAGATATCAATCACAAGTCATCGAAAACTTTTACACCCCATTTAGGGAAATCCTCAAATATAATATGCCCTAGCTTTTCAAAGGTTGTGGCCCAATTTGCTAGAACATCTACCTCTACATTTCCCTCTCACAAAGTATGACTGAAATTAAATTCATTAAAATACTGGAGAGCCTTGATTTTGTTTCTCAGATATGTTTTAAGATTTTAGATAAGTTTGTTTTAGAATTTGTTGATAGCAGAGGAAAGTTTTTAGATTTATATGAATTATTGTTTTAGTTTATATTCGGTTTACAAAGAGAGTATTGGAGTGCATTTTGATACATCTAAAATTTGTTCAAAGTGAAATTACTTGTCTACTTATATTGTAAAGGACAATGTTAGAAATTGTGATAAGTTGTATCTTTTGTAATAGACTTAGAGTTGGTGCTTTTAGAAGTATGAGTTGGTGCTTAGATCATTGAAGTAATATTGATTGAGTTGTTGCTCTTAAAGTATGTGGTCAGTGACTCCTTAGGGTTGGTGTTCTTAAACATTGTAATTGAACCTAGGTTTCTATGAATTATAGACTTGTATTTGGAGTCATATTTTTTCAATAAATATAGGGAATTAAAATCTTTTTGAAGACAAAATCCTTGTAATCAAGACAAAGGGAAAATACTTGAAGACTTCAAAAGTTTATGACGATCATAGTATTGTGATTTTTTGTTGCACTTAAGGAGCAAATATGAAGCAAATATGAAGGTCAAGATATAACTTGTGTTTTTATTTTGATCTTAGCCTAACCCATGTAATTTAATGGTTAGAGAAAAACATCAAGCTGATTTATTTAGGCTTTGTTTGAACGTGGCCTTAGATTTGACTTTGTAATAAAGACATGATGCCTTAAATACTTTGATTTTGAAGAGATACCTAAGGGGAAAATACTTTAAAATAAATTTTATTGCATAAAATATATTTTATTGTAAAGGAAGGTATATGGTCGATTGGAGATCAAATGGCTTAATGTAATATACTTTTCTTCAATGAAATGTAAATTAAACAAGACTGGCCCTGTCTCTACTTGTGAGGGTACATTCCTCTTATTGGTTGCCCAAAATTCTTTCTTTCATTTTAATATGGATAGAAAAGATAGATGTTAGTATGATTGTTCATTTATATGTTGATTTGGATTGATTTCATAGAAGAATTCTATGAATGACAATCATAATAATCATAATAATATGCAACTTGAGGGACTCCAAAACTTTAAAATACATTTTATTGCATAAAATACATTTTATTCTAAAGGAAGGTATATGGTCAATTGGAGATCAAAGGGATGAATATAATATACTTTTCTTCAATGAAATGTAAATTAAACAAGATTGGCCCTATCTCTTCCTGTGATGCTATAGTCCTCTTATTGGTTACCTAAAACACTTTCTTTCATTGCAATATGGATAGAAAAGATAGATGTTAGTATGATTTTTCATTTAGATGTTGATTTGGATTGATTTGTGAAGATTTTGAAGTATTTGAACCCTATTTAGAGGTTACTATCTCTGGATAGTCAGGGTATGCAACAACAAATGACCTTGGTGAAATAATGGATTGGTGAGGCTCCTCACTCCCATTGATGTTATGGGAAGTGTAAAGCCATTTAAATATGTTATTTTTATATTTCCTCATGTGTTTTTTGTAGTGTTGAACATGGGTGAAGAGTTAGAGGTCTCTAATGGAGACAAATTGTTGATTGAAGGGTCACATGTGATGGGACCAGTCATGGTCTAGGAGATTGGTTTGTTAGAGGACTAATTTTTATGACATGGATGGTTATGATATGGATAAGAGATGGTTTTTGATCCACTGAGGGGATCTAGAAGTTATTGGAGATGCTTGGAAGAGAAAGAAATAGGTAAATGTACCTAGAATGGAGGGTTTTGATGTTGGGTGATTAAAACTTGTTCTATTCTCTTGAAAAGTGAAAAATCCTTAGTTTAGGATCATTTTATAACTCTTTTTTTGGGTTAGAAGTTTTGGGAAGGTGTTGTGATAGCACTTGCTTTGTATTTGGAGACCTATTGGAGGGGTAAAAGCCTGTACACCAACAATTGTTCATATAGATGTTCCAAAGAAGTGATAGTTGGTTTTTAATTATTTTATGCAATAAAATGTATTTTATGCAATAAAATGTATTTTATGCAATAAAATGTATTTTATGCAATAAAATGTATTTTATGCAATAAAATGTATTTTATGTAATAAAATGTATTTTAAAGTTTTGGAGTCCCTCAACTTGCATATCAAGTCCACCATAACAATGTAAAATGTATTTTATGCAAGTTTCCTATCTCTGCCCATGAGGGTACAGTCAATGTATTGGGTGTCCAAAACATCTCTTTCATTGCAAAAATGGATTCAAATGAATTTTATTATGATTGTCATTCATATAATTCTTCTATTAAATCAATCAAAATCAACATATAAATGAACAATCATACTAACATCTATCTTTTCTATCCATATTACAATGAAAGAAAGCATTTTAGGCAACCAATAAGAGGACTATTCCCTCACGGGTAGAGATAGGGCCAGTCTTGTTTAATTTACATTTCATTGAAGAAAAGTATATTAAATTTATCCATTTGATCTCCAATCGACCATATACCTTCCTTTACTCCTCCTCTCCCCTCTCACTTGGGTCACTTTCACATTGAAGTCCCTCACAAATTCTTCCACCAATTCCTCATAAAATCCCTAATTTTTGGGGAGTTAGGAGTTTATTTATATTAAGATCCATGTGAGTGGAAGGAGAGAAGTAGGGTGGGATGTGTAAGAGACCAAATTTGTAATTATTCCAATCAATAAATAAAAATCATCCTTTCAATAGTAAATCTCTGCCCATGGGTACAATCACTACAAGAGTGAATTAAATTGCTTATGGAAATGTGTTCTTGAGTGAATAGTGATGTAAGATCATTGCCTTGTGTTTTAATTTCATGTTTGTGAAATCATTTTTGTTTTACTCCTCTAAGGGTCCCAATACACTCAAATCATAGAATCATTAACATCTCAATCCATTCTTGTGACCATTCTATCTCCTTGCACCAAACTGTCTGTAATGTCCCTATTAGTTTGTAACCTTGGAAAACCCACATTTAAATAGATTCAAAATCTTCAAAGAAACTCGACTGCAACCACCTAACTACCCAAAAATGTTCCATAACATTCATAAAACTAACTTTCAAAACCAAATAGATAAATGATTGAAGTTTTTAGATTTTGAGAACACGTATATTCAATGGAGGCTATAAGAAGGGATATTTGTGAAGATTTTCTAGATCTCTAAAATTCTACAGAATATCTTCTTTACTAAGTTGAGGTGGGAAAAAAGTAACACAGCTCTATAAAACCTTCAAAAATATCCCATCTTTGGCCCTCACTCATACCTCTTCTCAGAATCTGGAAACTTTTCAAAGAAACCTGACTGCAACCACCTAACTGCCCAAAACTGTTCCATAGCAGTCATAAAACTAACTGTCAAAACCAAATAGATCAATGATCATTTTTTTTAGATTTTGAGAACACGTATATTCAGTGGAGGCTATAAGAAGGGATATTTTTGAAGATTTTCTATATCTCTAAAATTTCATAGAATATATTCTTTTATTGATTTGAGGTGGGACAAAAGTAACATAACTCTATGAAACCTTCACAAATATCTCTTCTTTGGCCCTCACTCATACCTCTTCTCAGAATCTAGAAACTTTTCAAAGAAATAGGTGATGAACATGTAGATTTTCCTAACCACTACTGGTAGCTGACCCAGAAACACATGTACTATTGTGAAAATCATCACAAGTCCATTTTTTGTTAGCTCTAGTTCCCAGTAAGGCTTGGTCAAATCTCCATGTTTGTCAAATGTAAATGGAATACTTTGTGCCTAACATAAATGGAATACATCAAGAAGTACCAAATGATGAATGCTCAATTGTTGTAATGGCAAAGCATCATAACCATCCATTTCTAGAACTTGATTTTCTATAGTCTTAATAATTTTTCTATAGTCCTAATGATTTTTCTTATTTTTTGTCTCTTGTCCCTTTTTGATTTCCTATGTCTGTGCTTGGTGATAGGATTTTGAACATTGTTGACAAAGAGTGTTTCTTTTTTTTATTGTCATGGGGTTCCGCACTACTGGGAGCTTAGCCAGTAACACATGTACTATTGTGAAAATCATATCACAAGTCTATTTGCTACTAGGTCAAGTTCCCAGTAATTTTTAGTCAAATCTACATGTTCCTCAAATCTCAATTGTTAAAGAAATTTTATTAATTGGCTATGTGACTAGAGAAGGTATATGCACAGGTGATGAACATGCAAATTTCATAATAATACTCTGAATATTATTTTGACCTCTTCTCATAACAATAATAATATTAGTTTGTGTTTTACATGATTGTATTTCACAAATCAAAACTAGCAAAATTTTGAACATATCTAAATGGAATACTTTGTGCCTGACATACTTAAATGGAATACATGAGGAAGCACCAAATGATGAATGCTCAATTGTTGTAACAACAAAGCATTAGAACTGTCCATTTCTAGAACTTGATTTTCTATAGTCTTAATGATTTTTCTATACTATTAATGATTTTTCTATACTATGCTAATGATTTTGAACATTGTTGACAAAGAATGTTTCTATTTGTGATTATTTGATTGATCCTCTCAAATTTAGAGTTGAAAAAATGGTTATTCAATGACTGTATCTACCATTAGAGCCACTTCATATGCACAGGTGATGAGCATGTAGATTTGCCTAAGGACTACTGGGAGCTTACCCCACAGCACTATTGGAATTAGGAGAGATAGGTACTGAGAGGGGAGGAGTGAATTAGTGCCTTCAAAAACTTTTCTTATAAACCTTTCTGATCTATGACTGTAAACAGTGATAACCTTGCAAAATAGCTTGTATCTAATTGCATGTATCAATCATCCATTTAACTTATGAAAGTAAACAACATGAAATCAAAATAGAAATCACATAACACAATTATTTTGGTAATGCAGAAACCCTTGTTAGAAGGTAAAAACTACGGTGGGGATGACACCCACAAATTCTTCACTACTATAGATAGAAAAGGTTTGCCTGTTAGGGCTACAAGTTTTGATCACTTCTAGTGATTTTACCCTATTAGGAGTAATATGTTAGATCAGCTAGATCTACCTAGTTATAGGATTTTAACAACACTAATGAAGTATGCATCGGTTAAGAGATTTACATAAGACTGTTAAGTCTACTCTGTTAAGAGATTTATCCAAAAAATCTATTACAATTGTTAGAAAACAATAGGCAATCATTTTCTAATTGACAACTCAATTGTCTGATACAGATCTATAAATTTTGAATGTATTTCACCTTTCACTGTGATGAATCTCTGCTCTAAAGTTCTCGGTAGCATTTTTTGATTCTGCTTAATTTGATATCTTCTGCAATCTACTCTGTTAATTGATAGACTTGAAGTTAGGAAAGTGTTTCAAGTTCCTCCTTGATTCATATATCTTTTCTCACATCCATTCACATCACAAATGATGCAAACATACATTTATATAGCGATATGGTTTTCCAACTTTAACAAAATTTAGGTTACACAACTTAGTCATAACCCTAAGATCTATGGTGTACAAAAATGACCTAGATCAGACTATTACATAAGATATACATTACATTTAATGAATATCATAACAATAAATATTCCCTAATCTTGGTAAAACATTTTCTGATCTGTTGTAACTATTTGCATAGAAGAATGTGCCATTTTAGATTACTATGTCATTTTCTATGATCCTCAGTAAATAATGTATAAACTACTCAGTGTATACTATGATGCCCAGTGTTTACTATCTGTCGATGTCAGTGTCTACTGGTACTCGATAAACTATCTGATGCTCTATGTATAAGCTTTAGCGACTAGTCTGTCTTGCTTCTAATTACCGATTTGCTCAGTATAAGTGACTGACCGATATCTTTGATAACCTTTGATACTAATGAAAAAATTGAATGCTCAATAGAGATAAAAAACACATGTACTATTGTGAAAATCATCACAAGTTCATTTGCTGCAGGGTCAAGCTTCGAGTAGTTTTTAGTCAAATCAACATGTTTTTCAAATCTTAATGATTTTTCTATAGTTGTAATGATTTTTCTTATTTCTTATCTTTTGTCCCTTTTTTATTTCCTATGTCTATGCTTGGTGATAGGATTTTTTCACCTTCTTTTGATGGTATATTTCATTCACTCTACGTGGAATACTATTGTGTTCACTATTTTATTTCAGCTTGATATTTCATTCATTTTTCATATACACAGAGACTACACATGCCGATAAAAAAATGAGCTATTTGATTTAGGTTTATTGTTCATGATTATAAATGGTCAATATTTATGATGGTACTCCTCAGCGTATTCCATTTAAAAATAATCAGGTTTCTATGGCTATGATAAATGTCCCTTTGTGTTGAGAAAATTAGAGTTGACAAACTAGTTGTTCAGTGTCTATATCTGCAGGTTGAAAACAAATCATCCTTCTTCCACCAATGAGTCATTCCATTCAAGAAAGACCATGTCTAACAATATCAACCCAGAAAAAAAATAAGGCGATAATTTCTAGATTTTGGTCTAACTTTAAAAGAAAAGGTGATAGAAAATGTTATTATCCCTGCAAAATTTGCAAGGGCTTAAAGACTCAAAGATATCTAATCAAAACAACCAAGGAAAATTGTAGGTAGCATGGTCACATTGAAGGGGAAACAAATTTCATCCATTGGTATGTATTTTAATAATTTATAAAATATAGAAGACATGATTTGATGATGACATCATGGTCATGGTTAATTTAAGGTCACCATTTTGATATAGGTCAACCACCATGGGTTTCATGTTATGGACCATGACAATCTAGAGAATGTGAATTTCCAAATGAGGGAACATGGAGGTGTGAATATCAAAGTAGAAGGTAATGATCCCATGGAAGAAGATCACAATGATCAAGAAGATGTTCATGCATGTCAAAGATGTTCTCCAACACCAAAATCTCAATTGCAACAAGTTGTTCTGCTTTGACAATGTGTGCCTCAATTTTTTTTAGGTATGGCAGGAGTTATTTCTATAACTCAGTAACCTGATTAGTGATGTGCTCTTCTTGTTTCTTTAGATCTATAATTAACTACTTGAGTTCCTAAACTTAGTGAATGTGCTTTGAGAAAGCATTTGGGTTAGTTAAAGCTGTAGTTGTACTAACTTTGATTTCTGCTTCCAGTCCTTTTATGTTTTCACTAACTTCAATAGTGAAGGTGTCTATAGTACAAAGTTTTAGTAAGAACTAACAAATTATATGGGTGATAGATTTTATCTCGGTAATTACCTCAAATAAGTTGACCTTCTTAGTTGCCACTTGTTGGCTAATCTTCTCTGCCAGTTTATCCTGTATTCTTGACTCTGCCCTTTCTTCAATCCATTTGTCTGCATCGGTATCTAGGGCATTGATCTTCTCTGTTAATATAGCAAGTTGATCTATGATGGGAGTATCTTCATCAATATTTACCTTAGGTACTACCTATTGTAAGATATCCCTCACATCTATTAATATTTATTTTCATTTTGTTTCTTGCTTCAACTTTTTTTGCGCTACCTTTCTTTGACATAGTTCCTCATATTTTCTTAGGTCTTCGGGGCTAAGGGTCCTCGGGTCACACTCAGGAATAATTATCACTTCATCTAGAGTGATCGACACTTTTCCTTTCTTTTTCTTCTTCTTCTTCGATACTAATGGTGATTTCTTCTTAGTAATGACAAGAGACTTGTCTCCAGTCCTTAGAGTATCCTTCCTGGTTAACACACTTTCTTCTTTCTTCTACTCCTCAGTAGCCATTGTCTCAGTTGATGGATTGGGAGCCTCGGGTGTGGTGTTAGGTGGGATCACCTTAGTTGCCTTTGTTTCATGTATTTCCTTTGTCTCCATGGTAGTTTCCTCTATTCCTTCAGACTTATTTATCTTTGTAGGTATTTCGGTGTCATGTTCCCCTTTGGTATCTTTATGTTTCTTGGGTTCTAAGCCATCGGGTTGTTTCTATGAAAGAATTTCTACTACCTCTGCAAGTATAGGAAGCTCACCCAGTAGTGATATAAATGCACATTCAGTGAATTACGCTTCATCTTGATTGTTTAGGGGTGTAATATTTACATCCTCATCTTCCTTGTCATCAGGATCACCATTTGTGATGTCCTCAATGAGTACATCATCATCAGTTTTCTTCTTCATTTGGATCTCTACTCAATCCAGTGCATCTTGTGAGATATTTATGTCTTCTTTTTCTTTAGTGATATCAATTACCTTGGTAAATGATATATCGGTATCCTTTAACTTCTCTGTAGTGCCATCATCAATATAAATACATTTACCTTTGGAATTTTGTCTCTTCTTAGATAGATTTAAGTATGCATTTTGCTCAGCTTGTTCTTTGGCTTTAATGATTGCTCTCCATAGGTCATATCTAGTCTCCTCTACATCTGCCACAATCTCATCCAATATCATCATGACTTGATTCTTTACAAAAAATATTGGTTGATGATTAACCATGAGTTCATCAAGTTCTGCTAGGCTTAGATGCGGAGTAGCCTAAAATAGAGATCTTTCTCTCTTTCTTTTCTCGATTTCTAGTGCATAACCCCAATTTTTATTTATTCTATCATCCAAATCCTTCGGTAATGAACATGAAAATTCCAATGGTACTCTCTTGAATTTTATCATCATTTGGATGACTGCCTCTTCTAACTTGGTTTAATCCTCAATTGACATCTCATCAAATCTGCCTATTTTCAGATCAGTAAGGTCTTCGTCCTCAATTATCTCTTCAATGAATTCATCTATGGACCTTACCTTGTTGTTGACCACCTTGAATTGATTTATGTCATCCTTATTTTTAGTGTCCTCAAGGTCTTCTCTACCTCTTATCAGTCTTCTTGTTTTCTTTGGTGCTTCAGCTGCAACCTTGGATCCTTTCTTTACATAAGTCTTAGTTGGTGTAGCTTCTTTTCATTTTATTACCTTTTCCACTTCCTTCTTTTGTGGTGGTGAAGCTGCAGTTGATGATCTTTTCCTTATACCTTCTTGTATTGGTAATTGCATTTTCTTAGGAATTTTGGGAGGAGGAACCAGTGTGAGATCTTTCTCTTCTTTAGACTCAGTTTCCTCACTATCATAAGGCTTGTCAGCTAACATTAACTGACCTTTGGTTTCCTGTTCAACTAATGTCTCCTCAGATGTGCTAGAGACATCTCCAAATCTAGCATTAATATCTTTCCTCATCTTCTTTTCCCTTCTATGCCTATAGTGATTCTAGATTTGGCCTCTTCATATGTTCTGAACTTAGTGGCAATGGGATCTTTTGGTAATGCAAGTAGTGCATTAATAGATTTCAATGTGAAATCATGGTTCGTTTCATAACCCATAGGTGCCAACCATTTTGATCTAGGTTCAACTAATTTTATCCTAGAGTGATCTATGTCTACTATAAAACAAATGTCCATCTCAAATTTTTGAACTAATTCCCTTGGAATTCTATTCTTTGATGTATTTTGGTCTGAAATTCTTTGAAGTATGCATCAAATTCTATGTTCAATTTATCTTCCAACTTATTTATCATCTCAATAATCTATGCAGTAATTGGTTTATCCATTGTCTAGTTCACTTTATCGATGCTAGGTACATACTTTTGTAGATAGAAAAATATACAAACAAGTAGTGATCCAAACTTACAGGTGTTTGATTTATTTGATCTTATAGTCTTCATGTTTTACTGTAGTTGATGTAACAGTACCTCAGCAAGATCAATCTAGTGACCTTTCTCCATAATTTTATATGCCATGTCTACTGCACTGCAGGGTACGCTGTTGATTCTACTTGATTGAAATATCTTGTACCTGATTATGTGTGTTGTGAACTTAACTGCTGGATCTTTGATTGTTAAAATCTTCAGTGCCTGACCATCCCATTGAGCTCCAGTGTTCTTCTCAACATCAGGTCATGATGAACTATGAAAGGCTTTTTCCTTGTTAATTGTAGGGAGCCCAGTAACCCTACTTATCATTTTCTTAGTGACCTCTATTGGTTTATCTAGCCAAAATTTTCCATCGTGATACCTACTCAATATGATTTTGATACAGTCTGTCTTAAATGATTATAGATAGTATGTGATACACGATAACCCTGATTCCTCAATCTTCTTGTATTCTTGTTTTAATTTTCCATCTATGCCACAGAGTAGTGAATGTGCTACAACAGTTTCAAAGTCTCCTACTTCTCCAATTTTGCAATGAATGTACACTCTTACATCTTCTTTCAATAAAACCCTATCTAGTATGCTTGAGAAAGCACCCATTGAATCTATTTATGTTGCAACCTTGGGATGTGGCTTGAACTTAGGTTCATCAAAATTTTCCCTTACAATCAGATTAACTTCTTCCTCAACACTTTGTGATTTGCTAGCAGATGATGTAGATGCCATAAATCAATTTAGGGTTTTGGCTAGCAATAGGTAAATAAAGTGTATGATAGCAAGTGAACTTACTCAGAATCATCAAAGAGTAGTGTCAGTTTGATCTATAGTAGCCTTGAATCCTTCTAAAAATCTTTTATCTCGAACTCTTCTCTGTGAAATCTTCACTCTTCGAAATCGCAATGTAAAAATGAACTTTGTTTCCCATGTATTTATAGACTTTTTGATATTCCCACTCAAACTTTTGTGCAATAAATGCTTGACCTAATTTTAGTTCATAATAGCTAGTAGCTCGGTGACAACTAAAAATTTTATTCTCTCAGTTAACACACAATTTCTTCGTCAGTTGATGCATCTTCTCGGTTAACCTTAAATAGTGATTACTGATGGGTAACCAGCTCTCGGTCTAACTTTTACTAACTGTATAACTTTGCTAGCTCAAAACATGTAAACCATAGTGCATCTTTATTCATGTAGATTTGGTATGTGCATAACATATATAAGGAACTGTATGTAAAATATGATCATTTTGAAATGTCAGTTCCATACGTACCTATATCACCTTAAGTGGAGGTACCGATGTCACCCAATCTAGTGGATGAGGTTTCATCGATAACATTACTTGACTCAACATTTTCATTAGATGCATTCTTCCACATAGTGTTCCTTATCTTCATGATATCTACAATAGTGTGTCCACTCTCAAATACATGGTTTTCATCTGGTGATTAGTCTCTATAGTTCTTGCTTAAATGACTGACTTTGTGGTAGTGCATACGTGCCATTTTAGTTTTTTCTAGCTTCTTGATTGTCCAATCCAACTCTTTCTACAACAATTTACTACAATGTGTCCATATCTACCACAAGCAGTACAGTTAGCCCAAGTGTTATAATCCCAAACATAAGAGTTACCTTGTCTCTTCAGTTGATAAGGCTTTCATTGTGTTTTCTGCTTAGGAGTCCATACTTGCTTCATCTTAGCCTTACACTCTCGTGTAGTGTGTCCATGTTTATTACAAGTATAGCATATTTTCTCCACAGTAGTATTGCTAGCAATATCATTCTATTTATCTCTACACTCATAAGCTGGATGTCCAAACTTACCACAGTAATAAAAATATCCATTAAACTTAGGAATGATAGGAGGTTTACCTTGTGCTTTGCTTCTACACACATTAGATGTATGTCCCAATTTTCCATAGTGATAAGATGTCAACACTTTAGGTTTCTGACTTTGATTGTTGTTGACTTGTTCAACTTGTTGTGATGATTCTCCTTCACTGGTATAGCCTATCCCAGCTCTACTCCCAAATCTTCTTTGATTAAATAGAAAGTCATCAATCTTCTTTGAACTATCCTTAGCCAATTTCTTCATTTCATTATGTTGCTACTGATTTTTCACTTCATTTCTCAGTTTTTCATTCTCCTCTTTGAGTCTTGCAACTTCTTCATGGTTTCTTGACAATTCTCCACTTACTCGGTTTACTTCTTGATTCACAGTCATCATTTGATTAGATACTTGGAAGTGATGATCAGTGAGTCTTTGTATTTCATTTTCTTTTGCTTGAAGTTGTTCAACCATCTATCTTCGGTCATCAATAGCCAGATTCCTTTCTTTCTCAGCTTGTCTAGCATTGTTCATTTTTTCTACCATTCTCATCATCTGAGATTCTTGACCGATTTGTAGTGCTTTCACTTGATCAAGTAAGTGTTGATTCTTTTCAGAAAAATTAGTGATTATAATTTTAGATCCATCAAAGATGCTTCTAGAACTAGATCCAATATGCTCAAACATTTCATTAATAGATTCTTCATGGTAACTTATCTCATTTTGTAGAATAGCTAGGTTCTTTCTTTCAACCAGTAATTTCTTCAGTCCTTCTCTAGCTTGCTTATATTTTTCAACAAACATCTGCATCTGTATCTTATGATTCTCAATAGTCTTATCAACCTTATATCTCTCCATGGATTAGATATTTACCCTTCAGTGGTTAAACTATTCAACAAGAGAATTGTGTTCTGATACCAATTGTTGGAATTAGGAGAGATAGGTACTGAGAGGGGAGGGGTGAATCAGTGCCTTCAAAAACTTTACTTGTAAACCTTTCTGATCTATGATTGTAAATAGTGATAACCTTCCAAAATAGCTTGTATCTAATTGAATGTATCAATAATCCATTTAACTTATGAAAGTAAAAAACATGAAATCAAAATAGAAATCACATAACACAAGTATTTTGGTAATGCAGAAACCCATTTTAGAAGGTAAAAACTATGGTGGAGATGACACCCACAAATTCTTCACTACTACAGATAGAAAAGGTTTTCCTGTTAGGGCTACAAGTTTTGATCACTTCTAGTGATCTTACCTTGTTAGGAGTAATATGTTAGATCAGCTAGATCTACCTAGTTATAGGATTTTAACAACACTAATGAAGTGTGCACTTGGTTAAGAGATTTACATAAGACTGTTAAGTCTATTCTATTAAGAGATTTATCCAAAAACTCTATTACAATTGTTAGAAAGCAATAGGTAATTATCTGCTAATTGACAACTCAATTGTATGATACAGATCTATAAATTATGAATGTATTTCACCTTTCACTGTGATGAATCTCTTCTCTGAAGTGCACGGTAGCCTTTTCTAATTCTACTTAATCTGATATCCTCTGCAATCTTCTCTATTAATTGATAGACTTGAAGTTAGGCAAGTGCTTCAAGTTCCTCCTTGATTCATATATCTATTCTCGCATCAGTTCACATCATAAATGATGCAAACATACATTTATATAGTGATCTACTTTTGCCACTTTAACAAAATTTAGGTCACACAACTTAGTCGTAACCATAAGATCTAAGGTGTATAGAAATGACCTAGATCATACTATTACATAAGATATACATTACATTTAATGAATATCATAACAATAAATATTCCCCGATCTTGGTAAAACATTTTCTGATCTATTGTAACTGTTTGCATAGAAGAATGTGCCATTTCAGATTACTATGCTATTTTCTGTGATCCTCGGTAAACATTGTATAAACTACTTGGTGTATACTATGATGCTTGATGTTTACTATCTATCAGTTTTAGTGTTTGCTGGTACTCAGTAAACTATCTGATGCTCGGTGTATAAGCTTTACCGACTAGTCTGTCTTGCTTCTAGTTACTAATTTGCTCAATATAAGTGACTGACCGATATCTTTGATAACCTTTGATAATAATGACAACCTTGAATGCTCAATAGAGATAACAAACACATGTACTATTGTGAAAATCATCACAAGTTCATTTGCTACGAGGTCAAGCTCCTAGTAGTTTTTAGTCAAATCAACATGTTTTTCAAATCTTAATGATTTTTCTATAGTCGTAATGATTTTTCTTATTTCTTGTCTTTTGTACCTTTTTTATTTCCTATGTCTGTGCTTGGTGACAGGATTTTGTCACCTTCTTTTGATGGTATATTTCATTCACTCTATGTGGAATACTATTTTGTTCACTATTTTATTTTAGCTGGATATTTCATTCATTTTTCATATACACAAAGACTACACATGCCGATAAAAAAATGAGTTATTTGATTTAGGTTTACTGTTCATGATTTTAAATGGTCAATATTTCTAATGGCACTCCTCGGTGTATTCCATTTAAAAATAATCAGGTTTCTATGGCTATGATAAATGTCCCTTTGTGTTGAGAAAATTAGAGTTGACAAACTGGTTGTTCAGTGTTTGTATCTATGGGTTGCAAACAAATCATCCTTCTTCCACCAATGAGTCATTCTATTCAAGAAAGACCATGTTTGACAATTTCAACCTAGAAAAAAATAAGGTGAAAATTGCTAGACTGTGGTCTAACTTTAAAAGAAAAGGTGACGGAAAATGTTATTATCCTTGCAAAATTTGCAAGGGCTTAAAGACTCAAAGATATCTAATCAAAAAAACTAAGGAACATTGTAGGCGGCATGGTCACATTGAAGGGGGAAACAAATTTTGTCAATTGGTATGTATTTTTAATAATTTATAAAATATATAAGACATGATTTGATGATGACATCATGGTCATGGTTAATTTAAGGTCACCATTTTGATATAGGTCAACCACCATGGGTTTCATGTTATGGACCATGACAATCTGGAGAATGTGGATTTCCAAATGAGGGAACATGGAGGTGTGAATATCGAAGTAGAAGGTAATGATCCCATGGAAGAAGATCACGATGATCAAGAAGATCACGATGATCAAGATGATCACAATGATGATGATGATGATGATGTAGTAGATGATCTTGATGTACCTATACTTGAGAAGGCATATGAGCCCCTATAAGAAGGCTCCAAAACAACTCTTCTTTCTGCTGTATTGTTGTTGGTGAGCTTGAAGGTTATGAATGGTTTATCCAACATAGCAATCACACATATGTTAAGGTATGTCATCTTTTTCCATTTTTTTTAGTCGTAATTTCCTTTCAGTTAACAAAGGGTGAATCATGTACCAATTAATATTCTTTATATTAACAAATTATATTTTTGGTCATAGGTTGATAGGTGAGTGTTTGTTACCACCATCAAACATTCTACCTCGCTCATACCGAGAATTATCTTCCATTATGAAAGATATTGGAATGGAGTATCAAACAATACATGCATGTCTGAATGATCATATTATATATCATAAACAACATGAATTTGCAACAAAATGTCCTGATTGTCATATTAGTAGATATCGATCAGATCAAATAACAAAAAAGGTTCCGCATCAGGTTCTTCAGTATATTTCCATTATTCCATGCCTGTAATGATTATTTAGGTGCAATAGCTTGGCACAATTTATGGATTACTATGCACACAATAGAAGTCGAGATGACATTATGCAAATTCCTTTAGATGGTTTGACATTTAAGGAAATAGAGGAAACTTGGCCACACTTTAAAGAAGAACCTTGTAATATCAATCTTTCATTGGCATCAGACGGTGTCAATCCATTTGGAGAGATGAGATATATTTACTTGGTGTGGCCTATTTTTGTTATCAACAATAACATTCCTCCTTGGATGTCCATAAAGAGGGAGCACATAATGTTGGAAATGATTGTTCCAGTTTTTTATTTAATAGTAATCTAAATTAATTTATCATAAATAATCCATCAAAATGGTCATAATAATTATGTAATGTTTTTGTTCATTCAACTAGGTAAGTACCAAGTTAAAGATATGAATGTATATATTGAGCCCCTTATTGACAAGTTGATGGTGTTATGGAATGGGGTTACTATGTATGACATCTCTAGACCAATAGGACAAAGAAAATTTCAATTCCATGTAATGATTGTATGCACAATAGATGATGCTCCTGGGCTAACACATTTTTGTGGTATGATCTCTTTTTAAGACCTATTTTTTGGTATGTTATAGTGCTAACATAAAATTAACATATTTAATCCAATTATACATAATCTTGTAGGTCTTTAGACAAAAGGAAAATATGCATATCTAGTTTGTGTTCCAAAGATGAATTCTCATCATTCAAAAAGTTTAGGAAAGTAGGCGTTCGATGAACATAGACACTTTCTCCACAGAAATCATAAGTACCGAATTATAGAAAAAATATCTTTTCAATGTCAAAGAAGAGACTACATCAAAGCCACAAAGAATGAAACCTCGCCTATGGAAGTTGGAATATAATAAAATAAATTATCAAGGTAATGTCATTCTATCTGATGGTTTTTGTTTGAAATTTATGTTTTGATATTATGTTTTGTTTATTGATGATGTAATTGATGCTCGTGAAGGTCGTTAAGGCATTAATGACCAACTTCCAAAAGGACTAAAAAGTTATCCTACATAATTTAGTAGGTTTTCATACTACGAGAAACTCCCAATTATGCATTTGTTTGATGCTATGCATATTGGAAAGAGTGTAACAGAGACATTATGGAAAATATTGGATGGAAGGTGTGACAAAGACAAAATTGTCAAAATTTGTAGTGACATTCAAGAATCCAACCATGCAATGAAAAATTTCATTCGATCAAATAACAATGGAGACCAGATTGACATAAGTGCCCTTACTTGGTTACTTTCAGAGCAGCAGAGCAATTCTATAAAAGAAGTCATAAAAAAAATATGATTTCCCACAGGATTTGCTGCGAACATAAACAATGTCATATCAAAGAAAAGTGAATTTGGGCCAAGGATGAAAACACATGATTGGAATACATTTATTAAGATAATTCATGTTATTTTGTATTCACTATATATTTGTATACTCCATGTATTTTTCATTGCATTATTTTATAAAATATTGATAAGATCATTTTACAATTCTTGCAGTACGTTCTACATCTATCTCTCCCACACCACTTTGAAAACAATGTCAAACAAGTTATATATGATCTTGGAAAATATATGAGGTGGTTTTCATCAAAATAAATCAATAAAGAAGATATTAAATATTGGAAGAGAAAAATTCCTCATCTTATGTGTGAAATACAAAAGTGTCTACCTTCAACTTTTTTCAATGGACAAGAACACTACCTCATACATCAAGTTGAGGAGACTGAATTGTGTGGACCTATACAAACTAGGTCAATGTGGATGGTTGAGAGGCGCTTGAAATTTTTGAAGGGCTTGGTTCAATAAAGAGCACATCTTGAGGGTTCTATGGTGGAGGGATATATCATATACTAGACCATGGTGTACATTAGTGAATATCTTCCTAAGTTTGTAACAAAGATCCATGTAGATCGTATTTGGGATCTCAACTCCATTAACAAATTCAAAGGGGAGTACTTGATGGGGAAAGGTAGATTGATGAAAGTGAGAGGTGATTATAAGATGTTATTGTAGTTAATTAATTCTTATAAATCTTAAATATAAGTTATTTGTAATTGGTCTATTTTTTTTTATATAGTTGGTCGAGAGTGGGATGCAATACATTTTTATATTGTGAACAATCTTGATTGGATGACGGTATGGATTGAATGATGTCAAAAAAAATGGTTTCTCATTAATATGGGAAGGTGTTGCTTCATTGGTTAGAGAAGCTCATCGTAATGGAGATTCCAATATTACGCCAATGGTAATTGATCTAGCATATGGTTTAAGAGGTAGAGAGGTATGTAAAAATTTATTAATGATCATGACCCATATGTTTCATATCAACTCACAATGCAAATAATTTTCACACGCTTGAAAAATTGCAGGTCAAACACAACAAAGCTATGTACTATCATGGCCACAAATTTTGCATAAAAAAATTGGATGACACAAAGAAAAATTTTGATTCTGAGATAACTGCAGCCTTGGAGGTCACTAATATATCATCTAGAAATGACATACATCTTCAACAATCTCAAAATCGATACTATGGCATCTTGGAATTTATAATTGAGTGCAACTTTAACTCCTTCAAATTAGTTCTATTCGTCATCAAATGGTACAGGCTATGACTGAATCAAAATGATCCTGATAGAATTGTTATTCAACATGATAATGGATTTACAATGATTAATACAAGGTCGTTTGAGCCAGTTGGAGATGAGCCCTATGTTCTTCCAAGCCAATGTGAAATTATTTTTTACTTAGAGGTTCCACATAAACTAGGTTGGTCATTTGTTGTTAGACATGATCCAAGAGGAAGGCTGATAAAGTATAATGTGATGGAAGAAGAAGATATTGAAGATGATGAAGATGATGATGATGATGATGATGATGGTGATGATGATAGTGGTGGTGGTGATGATGATGATGATGATGATGATGATGATGATGATGGTGATGATGATGAGATGGATGAAGAAGATGATCAATAACATGATTGAAATGTACAAGGTATGTGATTTAATTATTTATATATATTTATACTGATTAGTATATATATTTTCTGATTGAATTATTTTGTGACTGTTCTGTTAAAGATCTTCACTCTTGACTTCAAGTTTATTATTTGTCATTTTCATTTAAAGTCACAATATTTATCCATTTATATGACTACATAAAAGACATAGTGCACATTTCCATGAATAAAGATTATTTTTTATGTGATTAAATGACTCCGTTGGAAGTACACTCATGATACACCATTATGTTGCACATTGATGACCTTTCTATCCCTTAAAATTGTTGAATTTTATTGTATCTAGGACCTTAGCCATATTGTTGGTACCATGGTTTAGGGGGATGGCTCACTTCAATATTTTTTTAAAAGACCTGAAAACACATCATAAGGTATGACCCTATGATTTCATCTCAGTATAAAAATGGTGACCATGTATTAAAACAAGTTTTACAGTATATAGTATACACTAGCTTATTGACTCTAAATTTGATTTCTTGGTAACAAATTAAAATGCAAGTCATGTGAAGAAATCTTAAATTTTTTATAATATGATATACAATTCTTCATTATTAGTGATCTAATCTAATCACTAAGTTCATCTTTTTCAATATACATAGTATATAGTATATACTCGATTACTATCCTAGATTTTCTCTCTTGGTAACTCAATAAAACATATTTCTCATGCACTGAAAGATAAATTGATCAATCCTTAAGTTGTTTAATGGGTTGATACCAAACTAAGACAGGAAAAAGAAATGTGAAAATAAAATTGTTTAATGGAATGCTAGAATTGAATCAATCTAGTGATAATTGTTTACTCCATATAGTTTGTGCTTGACATACTTAAATGGAATACACCAAGAAGTATCAAATGATGAATTCTCAATTGTTGTAATGGAAAAGCATTTGAACCGTCCATTTCTAGAACTTGATTTTCTATAGTCTTAATGATTTTTCTAGTCCTAATTATTTTTCTTATTTTTTGTCTTTTGTCCCCTTTTGATTTCCTATGTTTGTCCTTGGTGACAGGATTTTGAACATTGTTGACAAAGCATATTTATTTTTTTGATTATCATAGGGTTCCATATTTTTTGTTGCTCTTGATAAATTAGGTGTTGAATTTGAATTTTTGATCACTATTTTATTTTAGCTTGATATTTCATTCATTTTTCATATACACAGAGACTACACATGCTGATAAAAAGATGAGCTATTTGATTTAGGTTTATTGTTCATGATTGTAAATGGTCAATATTTTTGATGCTAATCCTTGGTGTATTCCATTTAAAAATAATAATATTTCTATGGCTATGATAAATGTCCCTCTATGTTGAGAAAATCAGAGTTGACAAAATGGTTGTTCAGTGACTGTATCTACCATTAGAGCCACTTCATATGCATAGGTGATGAACATGCAGATTTGCATAAGCACCACTGGGAGCTAACCTAGAAACACATGTACTATTGTGAAAATCATCACAAGTTCATTTGTTGCTGGGTCTAGCTCCTAGTAATGCTTGGTCAAATATGCACATGTTTGTCAAATGTAAATGGAATACTTTATGCCTAACATACTTAAATGGAATACACCAAGAAGTACCAAATGATGAATGCTCAATTGTTGTAATGGAAAAGCATCAGAACCATCCATTTCTAGAACTTGATTTTCTATAGTCTTAATGATATAAAAATGAGCTATTTAATTTAGGTTTACTATTCCTGATTGTAAATGGTTAATATTTATGATGGTACTCCTTGGTGTATTCCATTTAAAAATAATTAGGTTGCAAACAAATAATCCTTCTTCCACCAACAAGTCATTTCATTCAAGGACCATGTCTAACAATATCAACCTAGAACAAAATAAGGAGACAATTGCTATTATAAAAAATGCTATATCCTTGGTTGGATTTGCATCATCCAAAATGATATTAATTTTTGCATTAAAATTTTTTAGTGTTTTCTTGACCATATTTATAGGTTTAGGGATATTTGGGATATTTACAGGTAATTGACTACACACATCGTCACCCCTTCTGGGTATGTGCAAGATCATGAGGGGCCAAAAAGTGGCGATGTGAAAAACATTCACTTTTCACTCGTCCAAAAGTGCATGAAAGTGCTTGTTGAATTTTTAGTAGGCCTGGGTGTCAATACACCTGGGAAAACCTGCCACCAAAGTAGAGGCCTTATCGGGTACTTGATAACTATGGCATAAATCCAAAACTTGTGAGCCCTTTTCCTCATTTTCTTGCACGATTTTCTTAAGTTCTTTCCGTGATTTTTAGATACTCGATATATTTTTGGATACCTGATATTAGAAACAACAAATTCAACTCCAAACATATTTTTTAAGTAGTTATTTATATGATTTTTATTAATTTATTTCATTTTCATGCTAAATGTAGCATTTTTTTTTAAAATAGGGTTTTGTATTTATATTTGTAATAATATATGAAATTAGACTGAAATTTAGATTTTTTTAAATTTAATCAGGCATGGCTAACAACAATGAAGAAAATAACCCTCCCGCACCAAATAACGATCCCCAAAAGAATCCCCTGCTTCAAAACCCTCCATCTTTACAAGATTTGATACAAGAAAGTTTGAACACAATACGGGTTTTCCAAAACACGTATCAAAATATACCTACATTAGGTCCCATGCTTACCACACTAAATACAATTGTTGGAAACATTGACACACTCATGCAGCAACATAATGTTGCTCTTCATTGGCGTGATGATATGCATGCCAAATTTGATGACAGGCTTGACCATGATGGGATTGCGGTCCTTAATATAAGTAAGGAAGATATAGCGGCCCTTTTTGTCGATCCTAAAACCGGAATACCAGTTGACCCCAAAAAGCCCAAATTATCAATAAAATGGTGCACAAATGAAGCAATGTGCACAAACTTTTGGGATCACTAGTGGATGGTTTTTGATAAACCACCCCATAGCAATTTGGAGGTCCCATTTTATTTCCTTAAAAAATTGTATGCTGAGTTTGTGCTTGGTCACCATGTTGATTATTGGAGTATGAGGCCCAACATGGGTGTAGGTAGAGGAACTCCTTAGACTAGGCCATCTTCCCAATGCTGAAAGGCCACTACCTTTGTCCCCCCCACTAATGTTGCACCCCCTCCTCCAATGCAACATCCTAATATCATTGCAGAGGCTGCCTCATAGACTATTAGGGCCTTTCATTTACTGAGTGATCAGTTGATCACTCAGACTAGGTCAATGTTGCCTCCTTTGGATGCTATTGGTGCATCAATAGCTCATCGGAGTTCACATGTATGCGAGCCCCATATGTGCATTACGTGCAAGCATATGTGCCTCGGACCACTTACTGATTCTGATATATATCTATTTCATTATATTGATGAGGGGGATACAGGAGACGTAGCTACAAAGGCTACAACATCTCATGGAGCATCTGCATCTCATGAGAGTGCTCAGGAGGTGCATGCAGAGCCATTGACTCCTATTGATATGGTAAGAGTAAACATTATAAATAAATTTGTCACATGACTTATTTAATTTAAAAATAATTTATTTATTTAGATTAGTTTGAATGATTGCATGCACTTATGTATATATATTTTTTCCATTTATGTTCAGTCAATGACATAGGAGGAGGTGAGATAGGTGGATGAGTCCACACTTTCAGCCATTTCATTTGGCCTTGATGACTATACGGTATATTATAAATTATGTACCCATTAGTTTTTTTTATATCATTTGGTGCACATGCTTAAATCTCTATCAATTAGAGCAATAAAATTCATACATTTACTAATATATATTGTCATCTTATTGTGTTCTTGTAGGCTACAACCGATGTCAGTGGGGGGCATGAGAGGGTTCCTTCATTAGGTGTTGACAAAGGAAAGGTAGTTAATTGTTTAAGATTCATTATGCATGCATATGTATGCCACTTGTGTGTAGTAATAAATATTTTACTTGCACTTTATTGTATAGGGTGTGGCTATCGATGATGTCCCGACACTGGTTCGACAGTGCAGGGTTATAGGTGTCTCGATTCAGAGTGATAGCTTGATTGTACGTAGACTTTTACATATTGTTATTTGTATTTTGTAACTAGGTTTTCTATGATGAAGTACATTGATATATAATTGACAATATTTTTACTCTCATAGGTTACTCCGACTGTGAGGGAGGGCCCATGAGAATCCTTCATTTCTTTGTTGACCCAGCCCACTAATCCAGAGGAGGAATCACCAGATGTAAGTTTTAATTTTAGTTCAATCGATTTGTAATTATATTATGCTATCATCCTATTTTGTAGATTTATTACTCTATGTTGCACCACTCTACTAATCTCATTATTGCAAATATATATTTATAGGTCAGAGTTGGTATTGCTGGCATGGTCCCTTCGCTAACCAGGACTTATGCTAGGACACCTGCTCATGGTAGGCAATCGAGAGACTAGGTAAAAATATTTGTATTGAGTTATAATTTTAATTAAATTAGTGTTTGAAAATTATGAATTATATATATATATATATATATATATATATATATATATATATATATATATATATATATATATATATATATATATATATATATATATATATATATATATATATATATATATATACAAATCATAGAAAGTAAGCAATCTAACTTTGGTTTGAACTCATTTTTTATGCAGGATCAATCAGAGCCCAACACTTCTTCAAAGAGGCTACATTTTGATGATCCCCCTCTAGCATAGGATGCAGTTTTAGTTTTGTGGTCATTTAGAGATGACACTTGACACATTTTGAGATGGCATATATGCCACATTGTACACCTTAAAACATTGATTTTGTAGACATTTTGAAATGGCATGTGCTATATTTGTATATGGACATACTTTTGATACATATATAGAACATGTTCATTGATATGTTATATTTGCGTCATCTTTTGTATATACATATTTATTATTCATGTTTATGGAATTGAATGGTGAAGTTATATCTTGACTATGATTATAATTATGATTTAAATTATATCTTGTTGAAGTTACATTTATTTTTCTTTACTCTGGAATACCCTGTTCATGGAGCTTATTATGTTTGAGGTTTAACTTCTTGTTGGTGAACATATTTGTCTTCCAAAGAAATGCTTACAAAATGACCCTTAAAGCCCAAACAAAAAGACTCAACCAACACCAACAGTTGGGTCACTTCACTATTGTGAAGCGTAAGCGCCCTCTGAATTATCTGGGTATAGCTCCCCGTGTAGGATTTACAATGAATCAACTAAACTATAAATGATAATACTTTTAACCTAAAAGCAATAAAGGCTTACAAACATCTATTCGTAAACACAAGATAGACACGAAGGGACTAATTTACTAAAAAGAAAAGGACAGTAAATGCTACAAATTTAATTTGCCTAAACAATGCATTACAGAAAGAAACTAAGAGAGAAAGATGAATGGTTCTTTCCAAATACATAAAAACTATAGCACAAAGTCCACATATGATCATGTTGATGATCAGACGTAACAAATATGCATTCAAAAGAAACCAATATCATTCAAAGATGAATATCAATCAGAAAGTGAGCATCTAAATTCAAAGTTTTAATATGCTGACATATCCTTCTTTGAACACAACAAAACAACAAAGATTCTACTATTCCTGTACATTAATCATTATCTGAAAATAAAATCCCTCTTTCCCTGCATTACAATAAAAATCCTAATCTATCCCTCCCCTGGCACAAAGTCTCTCGGGTCAGGTGGAATCTGGAACCCCCAAAATCTCCTCTACAAGCCTTATTTATTTTCCCCTTTCAGTCAGTTTCTTTCATGTTATAATAACTAATTCTTGAGGATATGTCTATCCACATCTTCTTTCTCGAATACATTAAAGTCTCCCTTTGTGAGTACCTTAGTAATATTTTGTTATGAAAGTCCATGTTACTTGGCACTCTACATCTTTCAAAATGGATCTATTCCTATAGAATAGTGCCATTTGGATCTTATTGCAACACAAGTGTTAATGCCTCTGTGTTTTGATTGGATGCTTGGTGCTATAACTAGAGCATGTCATTTATGGCTCTCCACACACATTCCGCTTATGCAAGTGACACCAAGAAACATTTTGTCGAAGCCATCATACATACATATATTGGGATTCAATTGCGAGCACGTCCTCCTCAATTTTCCCAGCCTGTAAACCTGAAGCCAACATCTCTGAATCATGACTGGTGTCAACACAAAGAACTGCATTATCATGCATCATGAAGGCATCATCAGCTTGGTATTGAAAATTGCTCTTAAGTTTCCCACTGATATAGTCCCAAACCTCTATGAATCCAACAACCGAACATGAAACAAGGTTCTGTCCATCAGGGAAGATGTTGGGTCCTCCTTGACATTCGGTGTTGAGGCATTCTCAGGAAATGATAATGTCTTAATATTGAAATTGCATTATAGATTATCATGTTCTCGAATGCCAATACTGTTGATGTGAAAAACCAATTCTCATTGTCATCGACCAGTCTAACCTAAAAAAGCTTTGGAAACTTCATTTTTGGATACCTTTTACTAGTTCTATAGCTCCTATCTATAATTCCATATGCTGTGCTCTGCTTGTGGGCATTCTATCGAATAGTTTACATATACGAGCCCCTAATGCAGAGGTTACAACAAGAAAGTGGAGTGCCCTTCTACTACCTCCCACAACTCACCAACCAACCACAAAGGCTTAAGGGTAATCCCAAACTCTTTTGATGGTACAACATAACCAAAAAAATGTATTTCTATCCCAATAAACTCCCTTTGCAAAGTTACACACTCAATCAAACTTCAATGCCTTTTTGGCTTTAGGGACACTAGGCCTAAAACTAACTTGTTGATAGAACTCTTCACCAGTGGACTTCCTGACCACTCCCAAGAATTTAGATGGTCCTCATATGACCTAAGGCCTTTGAAATAACACTTGGTTTATTCCCACCAAAACCGTACCATGGCAAACTAGACCTACACGCCAATTTCCTTATAGCCTTCTCAATAGAGGTTTTCTACTCTAACTTTTGCAAAACTGAGTATCTTGATACAATCAAGGAATTTTTAGACACCCATTTAGAATTTATTTAAGATCCCAAAGCCTTTCCTTCCAAATCCACTCTAGCACCACCTAACACCCACCTTGGACATAGACCTAATTGGCCTAATTAAGCTTGGTTTACAAAGAAAGTATGAGGTATAGGGTTCATGGAACTAGTATAGTGCTTTAGATATTCTTCTCCAACCCCAAATGACTCAAAACCACCTTTACTTCACTCACTTATCTATTCTATGCACTTCTTTACAACTTTCTTCTACTTTCTAGACTGAATCCTCTCAAAAATTTAGACTAGGGCCTGATGCATGAAGGCCTTTCCCTTCAAGCCACTACATGAGCCTTTAGAATACATTGATACATAGACCTAACTTGCATTTTCCAAATTTTTAGGTTAAACCCATGGCTAGAATGCAAGTTAGGCCTCCATTAGTGTTCAGGGCCCTAGAAAAGCTTGCTTCCTGGACTGTTTTGAAAAGAATTGAAATAACTTTAACAAATGAAACTAAAACTTCTTTAAATCAAAAAAAATGTTCACTAACATGCAATATATTATTCCCACATTAAAATCATGACCCTATAAGTCTGTACATGCCTGTACAACTTTGAGAAATGGCTAAAAAATGGTTTGTATTCCTCCTTTATGGCATCAGTTTACAAAAATCAACTTCTTACCATTATGGTTCAAAGTGATGAGAATATATAACCTTCAAAATGAAGGTATATTTATTGGAGAACCCATTTTACTCTTGGGTTTCCAATTCCAATCTCTCGAGAAATTTTAGAAAGTTGCAACAACTTTTATTGCATTTTTGCAATTTTGCAAAATATGCCATTTTATGAACTCGATAGAGTTTATGATTTCTTTTTGAGATCAAAACCTATCAACATTATTTTTCAAGTGAAAATAATCTAAAATAAACCTTTAAGACTCCATAAGCCTAACATAGAAAATTATCACTAACTAGGTGAACCCCATGACCTAAGGTATCTTAGGCTTATAACATTGCCAAAAGATCCTTGATCACACATTAGGGATTCCAAACCAAAATTAGGATGATCTATTTAGATCCATCCTATTTATTACAAACATAACAATGCAATTCAAATTCCTACTAGTGGAGGGTGCCCTGCACCAGCCCTAGAAGATCGCTGCCCAATCATGCTTAGTGCACTTTTGGGTCACTTGGGTTGAGTGTGGTCGCGAGCGTTCCGGTGACTCTGTGGGAAGAACAAGGTTGTCACTAGTGTTTACTCAGCCAACTAGAGCCAATGGAGTATATGGTTCGATGCTAGGTTAGACGGTTTGAAAGATACACTACTGAGCCACTTTCAACTGAGCCTCACTGCAAGTTTTGGCATCAACTGAGATCGCCTTGCCAAATGAAAATGAAATCGAATCACACAAAACTGAGAGAGGTTATTGTAGACCTCAAAAAGATGATCCTGTAGAACCTAAAATTTTTTTGATACCTCTCATGAAGTCTGAGATACGAGCCCCAAAAGATCGCTGCCCAATCGTGCTTAGTGCACCTTGGGGTCACTTGGGTCAAGCATGGTCATGAGCGTTCCAGTGACTTTGTGGGTAGAATGGGGTTTTCACTGACATTTACCCAACCAACCAGAGCTGATCGAGTAGATGGTTTGATGCCAGGTTAGACGGTTTGAAAGATACACTATTGAGCCACTTTCAACTAACCCTCACTGTAAGTTTTGGCATCGACTGAGATCACCTTACCAAATGCAAATGAAGTCAAATCACACAAAACTGAGAGAGGTTATTGTAGACCTTGAAAACAAAATCTGGTAGCACTTGACAATTTTTCAAGACCTCTCATGAAGTCTAAGATACAAGCCCTAGAAGATCACTACCCAATCATGCTTAGTGCACCTTGGGGTCACTTGGGTCGAGCGTGGTCGCAAGCGTTCTGATGACTTTGTGGGTAGAACGGGGTTGTCACTAGCATTTACTTGGTCAACCAAAGCTAATGGAGTAGATGGTTTGATGCCAAGTCAGACGGTTTGAAAGATACGCCACTGAGCCACTTTCAACTCACCCTCACTCCAAGTTTTGACATCGACTGAGATCACCTTGCCAAATGCAAACGGAGTCAAATCACCCAAAACTGAGAAAGGTTATTGTAGACCTCAAAAATATGATCCCATAGCACCTGAAAATTTGTTGATACCTCTCATGAAGTCTGAGATATGAGCCCTGAAAGATCACTGCCCAATCGTGCTTAGTGCACCTTGGGGTCACTTGGGTCGAGTGTCATCGCGAGTGTTCCAGTGACTTTGTGGGTAGAAAGGGGTTGTCAATGGTGTTTACCTAGCCAACTAGAGTGGATGGAGTAGATGGTTTGATGCTAGGTCAGATGGTTTGAAAGATACACTACTGAGCCACTTTCAACTGACCCTCACTACAAGTTTTGGCATCGATTGAGATCACCTTGCCAAATGCAAACGAAGTCAAATCAACCAAAACTGAGAGAGGTTATTGTAGAGCTCAAAAAAATGATCTTGTATCACTTGAAAATTTTTCAATACCTCTCATGAAGTCCAAGATATGAGCCCCGGAAGATCACTACCCAATCGTGCTTAGTGCACCTTGGGGACACTTGGGTCAAGCATGGTCGCGAGCATTCCGGTGACTCTATGGGTGGAATGGGCTTGTCACTAGCATTTACCTAGCTAACTGGAGCTAATGGAGTAGATGGTTTGATGCCAAGTCAAATAGTTTGAAAGATATTTTGTTGAGCCACTTTCAACTGACCCTCACTACAAGTTTTGGCATCGACTGAGATCACCTTTCCAAATGCAAACAAAGTTGAATCACCCAAAACCAAGAGAGGTTATTGTAGAACTCAAAAACATGATCCCGTAGTACCTAATGGTTTTTTGATACCTCTCATGAAGTCTGAGATACGAGCCTTGAAAGATCATTGCCCAATCATGCTTAGTGCACCTTGGGGTCACTTGGGTTGAGCGTGGTCGTGAGCATTCCGATGACTCTGTGGGTAGAACGGGGTTGTCACTGGTGTTTACCTAGCCAACTAGAGCTAATGGAGTAGACGGTTTGATGCTAGGTTAGACGGTTTGAAAGATACACTGCTGAGCCACTTTCAACTAACCCCCACTGCAAGTTTTGGCATTGATTGAGATCACCTTGCCACATGAAAATGAAGTTGAATAGCCCAAAACTGAGAGAGGTTATTGTAGACCTCAAAAAAAAAATCCCATAGCACCTAAAAATTTTTCAATACCTCTCACGAAGTCTGAGATACAAGCCCCAGAAGATTGCTGCCCAATCGTGCTTAGTGCACCTTGGGGTCACTTGGGTCGAGTGTGGTCGTGAGCATTCCGGTGACTCTATTGGTAGAAGGGGGTTGTCATTGGCATTTACCCAGCCAACTAGAGCTGATGGAGTAGATGGTTTGATGTGAGGTCAGATGGTTTGAAAGATACAATGCTGAGCCACTTTCAACTCACCCTCACTGCAAGTTTTGGCATCGACTGAGATCACCTTGACAAATGCAAATGAAGTTGAATTGCTGAAAACTGAGAGAAGTTATTGTAGACCTTGAAAATAGGATCCCATAGCACTTGAAAATTTTTCAATACCTCTCATGAAGTCCGAGATATGAGCCCCAGAAGATCTCTGCCCAATCATGCTTAGTGCACCATGGGGTCACTTGGGTCGAGCGTGGTCACGAGTGTTCTGGTGACTCTATGGGAAAAATGGGGTTTTCACTGGTGTTTACCTAGCCAACTGGATCTAATGGAGTAGATGGTTTGATGCTAGGTTAGACGGTTTGAAAGATACACTGCTGAGCCACTTTCAACTGACCCTCAGTGCATGTTTTGGCATCAACTAAGATCGCCTTGCCAAATGCAAACGAAGTAAAATCACCCAAAATTGAGAGAGGTTATTGTAGAACTCAAAAACATGATCTTGTAGCACCTAATGATTAGTTGATACCTCTCATGAAGTCTGAGATACGAGCCCAAGAAGATCACTGCCCAATCGTGCTTAGTGCACCTTGGGGTCACTTGGGTCGAGCGTGGTCGTGAGCATTTTGGTGACTCTGTGGGCTTAACGGGGTTGTCACTAGAATTTACCTGACCAACTAGAGCTGATGGAGGAGATGGTTTGATCCCAAGCCAGACAGTTTGAAAGCTACACTGCTGGGCCACTTTCAACTGACCCCCACAACAAGTTTTGGCATCGACTGAGATTGCCTTGCCAAATGCAAACAAAGTCAAATCATCCAAAATTGAGAGAGGTTATTGTAGACCTCAAAAACAAAATCCCTTAGCACCTAACAATTTGTCAATACCTCTCATGAAGTCTAAGATACGAGCCCCAGAATATCACTGCCCAATCGTGCTTAGTGCACCTTGGGGTCACTTGGGTTGAGCGTGGTCGTGAGCATTCTGGTGACTCTGTAGGTAGAACAAGGTTATCACTGGCATTTACCTAGCCAACCAAAGCTAATGGAGTAGATGGTTTGATGCTAGGTTAGATGGTTTGAAAGATACACTACTGAGCCACTTTCAACTGACCCTCACTACAAGTTTTGGCATCGACTGAGATCGCCTTGCCCAATGCAAATGAAGTCAAATCACCCAAAACCAATAGAATTTATTATAGACCTCAAAAACATTATCCCATAGAACCTAATGATTTTTTGATACCTCTCATGAAGTCTGAGATACAAGCCCCGAAAGATCGCTGCCCAATCATGCTTTAGCACCTTGGGGTCACTTGGGTCGAGTGTGGTTGTGAGTGTTCCAGTGACTCTATGGGCAAAAGGGGGTTGTCACTGGCATTTACCCAGCCAAATAGAGCTAATGGAGTAGATGGTTTGTTTCTAGGTCAAATGGTTTGAAAGATACACTGTTGAGCCACTTTTAACTGACCCTCACTGCAAGTTTTGGCATCGACTGAGATTGCCTTGCCAAATGCAAATGAAGTTGAATTGCCCAAAACTAAGAGAGGTTATCATAGACCTCAAAAAAAAAATCCCGTAGCACCTGATAATTTTTTGATACCTCTCATGAAGTCCAAGATACGAGCCCCGGAAGATTGTTACCCAATCATGCTTAGTGCACCTTAGGGTCACTTGGGTCGAGCGTGGTCGTGAGCATTTCAGTGACTCTGTGGGTAGAATGCAGTTGTCACTGACATTTACCCAGCCAATTGGAGCTGATGGAGCAAATGGTTTGATGCCAGGTCAGACAGTTTGAAAGATACACTGCTGAGCCACTTTCAACTGACCCTCACTGCAAGTTTTGGCATCGACTGAAATTGCCTTGCCAAATGCAAACAAAGTTGAATAGCCCAAAACTAAGAGAGGTTATTGTAGATGTCAAAAACATGAACTTGTAGCACCTAACAATTTGTTGATACCTCTCATGAAGTCTAATATATGAGCCCCAGAAGATCGCTGCCCAATCATGCTTAGTGCACCTTGGGGTCACTTGGGTCGAGCATGGTCGCGAGTGTTTTAGTGACTCTGTGGGTAGAACGGGGTTGTCACTAGTGTTTACCCAACCAGCTAGAGCTGATGGAGTAGATGGTTCAATTCCAGGTCAGACGGTTTGAAAGATACACTACTGAGCCACTTTCAACTGACCCTCACTACAAGTTTTGGCATTGACTAAGATCACCTTGCCAAATGAAAACAAAATTGAATCACCCAAAACTAAGAGAGGTGGTTATAGACCTCAAAAACACAATCCTGTAGCACCTAATAATTTGTCAATACCTCTCACGAAGTCCAAGATATGAGCCCTGGAAGATCGCTGCCCAATCATGCTTAGTGCACCTTGGGGTCACTTAGGTCGAGCATGCTCGCGAGTGTTCTGATGACTCTGTGGGTAGAATGGGGTTGTCACTGGTGTTTACCTAGCCAACTAGAGCTGATCAAGTAGATGGTTTGATGCCAGGTCAGATGGTTTGAAAGATACGCTGCTGAGCCACTTTCAACTAACCCTCACTGCAAGTTTTGGCATCGACTGAGATCGCCTTGCCAAATGCAAATGAAGTCAAATCACCCAAAACTAAGAGAGGTTATTATAGACCTCAAAAACATGATCCCATAGCACCTGATATTTTTTGATACCTCTCATGAAGTCCGAGATACAAGCCCCGAAAGATCGCTGCTAGTTTGAAAGATACGTTACCGAGCTGCTTTCAACTGACTGTTATTGGTATGTTTGAAATAAAAACTATGAAATTAATCATGATTAAGCTTGTGAAATTTGAATTGTAGAGCTCATTATGTTTGAGGTTTAACTTTTATAGATTGTTTGAAATGATAAAAAATAATATCCTTAAAGCATTAGAAACAATAATAAAACATGTAAGAATTCAAACCATGCAAATGACATAAGTATATGACATGTAAGATCCCTTCTTGGTACTATTGGCCACCCATACATGATTTTGGTCATAAGTCCTTATGAAGAGTTTTAGGACATTTAAATTTTAAATCAAATTGATTGTTACAAATTGCCATTATAGGCTTCAAAAGAACTCAATTAACCATTAAGGATGCTTTTGTCCTTCTATCTCTGATTGGATCCATGGTGACCATAGGCATCTTCATAGGTGCTCCTGCACAAGTTACAATCCACATAAAAAACCAAGTTTATTGACTCAAAATACAATCTAAGAAAGGTCAAATTAATGTATTGAAATTAAGCTTAATGAACTTAGAAAACAATGCACTAAGTTAACTTATTACCTAGTCAAGTGTTCTTGAAGGGTCATCTCTTTGTTTCAGGGTCTCCAATAGTGCTTCATGATCAGCAGTAGTAATAGTCCAAAGTTATTTTGTCTTTGGTCTTCCTTGATGCTTTGACAACTTGACATTTGTTGCTATAACAAGGTGTGAATACATGAGAATAGTTTTGTGCTTCTCATAGTCTTCAAATGTGGGAACTCCATTCTTTCTAATCATGTATGTTTGCAGCCATGTTCCCACAACAACAACTGAACCCATAGGATATGTGAACCCATCACCATCTATCATTGGTTGTACAAGCTTCTATTTACCTCGTACATAATGTGCTAACCAATAATTTGACCTCTCATCATTCCCTTGCGGTGCAACCAATGCAAAATAATCTCCTAGCTTCAGAAGATCTGAAAGATGGTCATAGTCAACTAAAGTTTCTATCTCATCATTTCTTATAGAGAGTGTCAAAGATAAAGGAGTTAGATACTATGCAACCCATGTATCCACCCACTCACTTGACTCACAATGATCCCAATCATACTGAAAACACATGGGGAAAAAACAAGCCAACTCTCATGTCCAAATGGTCCATGTACTACTATTGGAGCTTCAGAATGAATGCATTTTTGAAGAGTCTTTCACTGTTTGACAATCCAATCTATCTCCTATAGTTCCCTCCTCAACTAACCAAAAGAATCTACACACTGTAGAATCAAGATTCCCCCCCTGTGACAATACTAAAGTACACCAATCAACAATAGAATGAGCATCAGGAAGTACAGCACCTAAAATCCTCAATTGCTCCTTAACTAGAGCTCTCTTCACACACACACCTACTCCATCATGATCCCCTTTCCCATGCCCTGACTCAAAATAACTCCAAATATGAGGTACACCTCTCTCCACATGCATTCTACACAACCAATAAAACATTCTAGCATTCTTAAATTGACCGGTGCAATTATTCGACCAAATTAAATGCCTATCCATAGCAATACCATTTTCCTGCAAGAAGTCAAAATAGTTCTGGAAACAATGTTGAACAAACTCATGAGAGTGAGACCTGTCATCACTTATATAAAAATGGTACTCTCTGATTATCTTTCACTCATCTTTTGTGCTTTCATGGGAATGTCTATATGTGATGTGTAGAAAAATAGAAACCTGAATGGAATTGTAATATTGAGCTTGAGTCTCATTTTGGGGCTGAAATGTATAGTTCTCTGCAAAGTCTACAATGGATATAATAGTTCCAATGGGGAAAGTGTCCTTACATGTCCTGAATTGTTGATCCAACCATTGAGACCTATGACTATGCCTTGCATACTTGTAAAAAAGATTTGTCTTGAAATCTGAGATAAAATCAGCAACATTGTATTCTTTTGCAACTAACTCACATCTAGAACCTTCACCTCCACTCTTCAATTTATATTTCACTATTTCATATACCTTTTTTTGGACGAGTGTCTTTCCAAAATTGTGTTCCAAACCCTCATGAAAACATGTTCTAAACTTGGACAAGCCACCACATTCTAAGCACTTGGCATTTAAGCAATCTTTTTTATAAAGTAAACAACCATCATCTCTATGACATAAAAATTGATCTAGCAAGTCTCTTGATGATTTGGGAAGACCACTTGCACCACAATCCTCTAGCATTTCATTAGTATGCAAATTAGAATGAATGGACTGTAATAATTCATGATGCATTGAAAACTCAACATGATATTTTCAACATGTATTTCGATAAGGGGTACACAATAAAATGGTTTCACAGATTCAAAAGACCTTTGTGATATTTTCAATGTTGGATGTGTCTCACAAATTTTTTTATACAACATTGTTTGACTTACCTCCACATAATGTTTAGGATGTGGAGTGCGGTCTCCATTGCCAACTCTCAACTTCAAGACATCCTTCACATTTGGTGACACTCTTGAGTTAGCATCCCAAAATTGTTGAATTTCATCCTTGACAACATCTATTAGCTTCTTATCAAAATGTGGAAGTCTCCCACCATAAGCCCATGTATCAATTTGAAGCGGATCATGAAGTCTTTCTCTTCTTTCAAGTGCTCTACCCAAAGTTTTATGGTCTATATTGAAGTCAACACAAGTTTGTCTCATCAAACTAGCCTTTCTCAATTGATGACTTACTAAGGAGGTTGTAATAACCCTTCAAGCAACTCTCTTGTCTTTTTCTTTGCTAGTCTTCCCAATGCTATTGACAACATTGAAAAGATTCTTCACAACAATGGCATTTCTCTCCATTTTCTTGTTCACATGAATCTTCAATTTCACAAGCACAGGTCTCATGTTTTGCATCTTTAACAACTGCACAAAAATTTGACATTGCTCAACCAATGTCTTGTTTCAAAAAAATTGATCATAAAGTCTTCAAGCCCACAACCTAATAGTTCTATGTGACCTCTTTCCTTCCCAATTATTCATAATGTTCTCCTCAATTTAAATTAACCATTTAGGTGTTCTTGAAAGCCCCGAATTTGAAGATTGATTATCTTTATTGCAAGGGACTTCATTTCATAGATAATTTGGAGATGTATAACATTCATGTGGTTCTTGTGCAATATTTTCATTCCCAAAGTCTACATTTTCAATCTCCATCTGTGCATTTTCAAATTGAACATCCTCTTCACTTACAACTACATTTACGGGGTCACCTTGATTAATTTTTAACATACCTTCTCTCATTCTTTGGTGATTTTCCTTATCTTTTTCCCTATATGCTTGAATTTCATCATTTGTCAACTTCCTCTTGCATTTAGCCTTTTGACGACTACTGCTTCCCATGGTGAGACCACAAGTCGACAAAAATAAAGCAATGGGCCACAAATCAAATTTTTTTTTTCTCAACGCATGAAAAAAGTATCAAATCTCGTGATTGTCTAGTTTGTGGGGACATGGAATATTTTGGTCAAATATTACCTAGAAAAAATCGGGTATCCAATTTCATATCGGGTACCCGATATTCTCAGGCTGATGAAAAAAAGGTGGGAGCAAATGAAAAAAATTTAACTTTTACATATATTGATGTATATAATAGATATAAATAAAAGATGCATATGATATATATATAATGTATATTATATATATACTAATGTATTATATATACTAACATACATATATATATATATATATATATATATATATATATATATATATATATATATATATATATATATATATATATATATATATATATATATATATATATATATATATATATATATATATACTAATGTATACTAATATATTATATATAATATTACAAATTTTGGAGAATCTCTTGCAGAAATATGGAAATTATAATCTTCCTGCTAGAGCATACATTAATGAAGTTCTTCGTGCCTTAGCAGAGGAAGCCGACTAGATTGTTGAAGCTGACAGTACTACATACAGAAATGCGGTATGTATTTTTGGCCTAAATTTTTTTCTTGTTTCTTTTAGGTCTTTAAAGGTGGTCAACTAAATCTTTGTATTAAATGTGCCTTTTACAGGCGTCGTAAACCCTAGCTACAAAGAAATGGAGGCTTTGAAGAAAAGTTCACTGGAGGCAGAGAGAGAGACTTCCTAGGGGTCATGAGGACTCCCTAGGGGTCCTAACACATGATAAGGCATGCTAGGACCCCTAGGGAGTCCCTGTGACCCCTTTTGACACATTGGAATGCTTATGTGTGTCTTAAGGTGTCGTAGGACCCCTTAAGACACACTTATCACATGTTAGGACCCCTAGGAAGTCTTGATGACCCCTTTTGACACATTGGAATGCTCAAGTGTGTCTTAAGGGGTCTTGTGACCCCTTCAAACACACTTGAGATTTTCAATGTGTCAAAAGGGGTCATGGGGACTCCTTAGGGGTCCTAGTATGCCTTATCACATGTTAGGACCCCTAGGAAGTCTTGATGACCCCTTTTGACACATTGGAATGCTCAAGTGTGTCTTAAGGGGTCTTGTGACCCCTTCAAACACACTTGAGTGTTCTAATGTGTCAAAAGGGGTCATAGGGACTCCCTCAGGGTCCTAACATGTAATAAGGCATACTAGGACCCCCAAGGAGTCCCCATGATCCCTTTTGACATATTGAAAATCTCAAGTGTGTCTTAAGGGGTCCTACGACCCCTTAAGACACACTTGTGCATTCCAATGTGTCAAAAGGGATCACGGTGAATCCCTAGGGGTCCTAACGCATGATAAGGCATACTAGGACCCCTAGGGAGTCCCCATGAATCCTTTTGACACATTGGAATGCTCAAGTGTGTCTTAAGAGGTCCTAAGACCCCTTAAGACACACTTGAGTATTCCTATGTGTCAAAAGGGGTCATGGGGACTTCCTAGGGATCCTAACGCTTGATAAGGTTTACTACTACCCCTAGGGAGTCCCCATGAGCCAATTTATGCATTATGACCCCTAGGAAGTTCCCATGACCCCTTTTGACACTTTGGAATGCTCAAGTCTATTTTAAAAGGTCCTAGGACACCTTCAGACATAGTTGAGCATTCCAATATGTCAAAAGGGTCATGGGGACTCCGTAGGGGTCCTAACACGTGTTAAGGCATAATAGGACACATAGGGAGTCCCCATGATGCCTTTTGACACATTGGAATGCTCAAGTGTGTCTTAAGGGGTTGTAGGACCCCTTAAGACACACTTGAGCATTCCAATGTGTCAAAAGGGGTCATGGGGACTCCCTTGGGGTCATAGTATGCCTTATCACATGTTAGGACCCCTAGAGAGTCACCATGACCCCTTTTGACACATTGGAATGCTCAAGGGTGTCTGAAGGGGTCCCAATGTATCAAAAGGGGTCATGGGGACTCCCTTGGAGTCCTAGTATGCCTTATCATGCGTTAGGATGCCTAGGGAGTCCCCATGACCCCTTTTGACACATTGGAATACTCTAGTGTGTCTGAAAGGGTCATAAGACGCCTTCTGACACACTTGAGCATTCTAATGTATCAAAAGGGGTCATGGGGACTCCCTAGGGGTCCTAACACATGATAAGGCATACTAGGACCCCAAGGGAGTCCCCATGACCCCTTTTGACACATTGGACCCCTTATGACACAAGCATTCCAATGTGTCAAAAGGGGTCACAAGGACTCCCTAGGGGTCCTAGTAAACATTATTATGCGTTAGGACCCCTAGGGAGTGCCCATGACCCCTTTTGACACATTGGGAAGATCAAGTGTGTCCAAAGGTGTTCTAGGACCCCTCAAAACACACTAGAGCATTCCAATGTGTCAAAAGGGGTCATGGGGACTCCCTAGGGGTCCTAGTAAGCCTTATCATGTGTTAGGACCCCTAGGGTGTCCCCATGACCCCTTTTGACACTTTGGAACACTCAAGTGTATCTGAAAGGGTGCTAAGACACATTAAGACACACTTGAGCCTTCAAATGTGTCAAAAGGGGTCATGGGGACTCCCTAAGGGTCCTAGTATGCCTTATCATGCATTAGGACCCCTAAGAAGTGCCCATGACCTGTTTTGACACTTTGGAATGCTCAAGTCTATTTTAAGGGGTCCTAGGACACCTCCAGACACACTTGAGCATTCCAATGTTTCAAAATGGGTAATTGGGACTCCTTAGGGGTCCTAATGCATGTTAAGGTGTACTAGGACACCTAGGGAGTCCCCATGACCCCTTTTGACAGAATGGAATGCTCAAGTGTGTCTTAAGGAATTGTAGGACCCCTTAAGACACACTTGAGTGTTCCAATGTGTCAAAAGGGGTCATGGGGACTCCTTTGGGGTCCTAGTATGCCTTATCATGTGTTAGGACCCCTCGAGAGTTCCCATAACCACTTTTGACACATTAGAACTCTCAAGTGTGTCTGAAGGGGTCCCAATGTGTGAAAAGGGGTCATGGGGACTCCCTTGGGGTCCTAGTACATGTTATCACATGTTAGGACCCCTAGGGAGTCCCCATTATCCCTTTTGACACATTGGAATACTCAAGTGTGTCTTAAGGGGTCACAAGATCCCTTCGGACACACTTGAGCATTCTAATGTGTCAAAATGGGTCACGGAGACTCCCTAGGGGTCCTAACAAATGATAAGGTGTACTAGGACCCCTAGCGAGTCCCCATGACCCCTCTTGACACATTGGACCCCTTAAGACACACCTAAGAATTCTAATATGTTCAAAGTGGTGATGGGGACTCCTGAGGGGTCCTAGTATGCCTTATCACATGTTAGGACCCCTAGAGAGTCCCCATGATCACTTTTCACACATTAGAATGCTCAAGTGTGTCCGAAGGGGTCCCAATGTGTCAAAAGGGGTCATGGGGACTCCCTTGGGGTCATACGACAATTTATCATGTGTTAGGACCCCTAGGGACTCCCCATGACCCCTTCTGACACATTGGAATGCTCAAGTGTGTCTTAAGGGGTCATAAGACCCCTTCGGACACACTTCAACATTCTAACATGTCAAAATGGGTCATGGGGACTCCCTAGTGGTCCTAATGCATGACAAGGTGTACTAGGATCCCTAGGGAGTCCCCATGACCCCTTTTGACATATTAGAATGCTCAAGTGTGTTTTAAGGGATTGTTGGACCCCTTAAGACACCCTTCAGCCTTCCAATGTGTCAAAAGAGGTCCTGGGCACTCCCTTGGGGTCCTAGTATGCATTATTAGGTGTTGGGACCCATAAGAAGTCCCGATGAACCATTTTGATGCATTGTAATGCTCAAGTGTGTCTTAAGGGGTCCTACAACCCCCTCAAACACACTTGAACATTTGAATGTGTCAAAAGGGGTCATTGGGACTCCCTAGGGGTCCTAGTACACCTTATCACATGTTAGGACCCCTAGGGAGTCCACATGACCCCTTTTAACACATTGGAATGCTCAAGTGTGTCTTAAGGGGTCTTAGAACCCCTTAAGACACAGTTGAGCATTCCAATGTGTCAAAAGGGATCACGGGGACTCCCTAGAGGTCCTTGTATGCCTTATCATGCCTTAGGACCCCTAAGAAGTCCCCATAACCCCTTTTGACACAATGGAATACTCAACTATGTCTTAAGGGGTACTTGGACCCCTTCAGAGACACTTGAGCATTCTAATGTGTCAAAAGGGGTCAGGGGGACTCCCTAGGGGTCCTAGTTCACCTTATCACATGTTAGGACCCCTAGGAAGTCCCGATGACCCCTTTTGACACATTAGAATGCTCAAGTGTGTCTTAAGGTGTCCTATGACCCCTTCGGGCACACTTGAGTGTTCCAAAGTGTCAAAAGGGGTCATGGGGACTCCCTAGGGATCCTAGAATGCCTTATCACGTGTTAGGATCCCTAGGAAGTCCACATGACCCCTTTTGACACATTAGAATGCTCAAGTGCGTCTTAAGGGGTCCTACAACCCCTTAAGACACACTTGAGCATTCCAATGTGTCAAAAGGGGTCATTTGGACTCCCTAGGGGTCCTAGTATGCCTTATCATGCATTAGGACACCTAGGCAGTCCACATGACCCCTTTTGACACAATGGAATGCATAAGTGTGTCTTAAGGCATTTTAGGACCCCTTAAGACACACTTGAGTGTTCCAATGTGTCAAAATGGGTCATGGGGACCCCCTTGGGGTCCTACTATGCCTTATCATGGGTTAGGACCCCTAGAGATTTTCCATGACCAGTTTTGACACATTGGAATGCTCAAGTGTGTCCGAAGGGGTCCCAATGTGTGAAAAGGGGTAATGGGGACTCCCTTGGGGTCATAGTACACCTTATCAAATTTTAGGACCCCTAGGGAGTCCCCATGATCCCTTTTAACACATTGAAATGCTCAAGTGTGTCTTAAGGGGTCAAAAGACCCCTTCGGGCACACTTAAACATTCTAATGTGTCAAAAAGGGTCATGGGGACTCCCTAGGTGTCCTAATGCATGATAAGGTGTACTAGGACCCCTAGGGAGTCCCCATGACCCCTCTTAACACATTGGACCCCTTAAGACACACCTGAGAATTCCAATGTGTCAAAAGGGGTCATGGGGACTCCCTAGGGGTCCTAGTACACCTTATCACGTGTTAGGACTCCTAGAGGGTCCCCATGACCCCTTTTGACACATTGGAATGCTCAAGTGTGTCTGAAGGGGTCTCAATGTGTCAAAAGGGGTCATGATGACTCCCTTGAGGTCCTAGTATGCTTTATCATGCATTAGGACCCCTAGGGAGTCCCCATGACCCCTTTTGTCATGTTGGAATGTGCAAGTGTGTCTTAAGGGGTCATAGGACTCCTTCAAACACACTTGAGCATTCTAACATGTCAAAAGGGGTCATGGGGACTCCCTAGTAGTTCTAACACATGATAAGGCATACCAGAATCCCTAGGGAGTCCCCATGACCCCTTTTGACACATTGGAATGCTCAAGTGTATCTTAAGGTGTCGTAGGACCCCTTAAGACACACTTGAGTGTTCTAATGTGTCAAAAGTGGTCATGGGCACTCCCTTAGGGTCCTAGTACACCTTATCACATGTTGGGACCCATAGGAAGTCCTGATGACCCATTTTGACACATTGGAATGCTCAAGTGTGTCTTAAGGGGTCCTACGACCCCTTCAAACACACTTGAGCATTCCAATGTGTCAAAAGGGGTCATGGGGACTTCTTAGGGGTTCTAATGCATGATAAGGCATACTAGGACCCCTAGGGAGTCCACATGACCCCTTTTGACACATTGGAATGCTCAAGTGTGTCTTAAGGGGTCTTAGGACCCCTTAAGACACACTTGAGTGTTCGAATGTGTCAAAAGAGGTCATGGGGACTCCCTAGTGGTCCTAGTATGCCTTATCATGCATTAGAACCCCTAAGAAGTCCCCATGACCTCTTTTGACACATTGGAATGCTCAAGTGTGTCTTAAGGGGTCATTGGACCCCTTCAGACACACTTTTACATTCCAATATGTCAAAAGGGGTCAGGGGGACTTCCTATGGGTCCTAGTACACCTTATCACATGTTAGGACCCCTAGGAAGTCCTGATGACCCCTTTTGACACATTAGAATGCTAAAGTGTGTCTTAAGGTGTCCTATGACCCCTTCGGACACACTTGAGTGTTCCAAAGTGTCAAAAGGGGTCATGGGGACTCCCTAGCGATCCTAGTATGCCTTATGATGCATTAGGACCTCTAGGAAGTCCACATGACCCCTTTTGACACATTGGAATGCTCAAGTGTGTCTTAAGGGGTCCTATGACCCCTTAAGACACACTTGAGCATATCAATGTGTCAAAAGGGGTCATTTGGACTCCCTAGGGGTCCTAGTATGCCTTATCATGCGTTAGGACCCCTAGGGAGTCCCCATGACCCCTTTTGACACATTAGAATGCTTAAGTGTGTCTGAATGGGTCTTATGACCCCGTAAGACACACTTGAGCATTCCAATGTGTCAAAAGGGGTTATCAGGACTTCCTACAGGACCTAACATGTGATAAGGTGTACTAGGACCCCTAGGGAGTCCCTTTGACCCCTTTTGACACATTGGAATGCTCAAGTGTGTCTTAAGGGGTCCCTAGGGGTCCTAACATGTGATAATGCATACTAGGACCCCTAGGGAGTCCCCATGACCCCTTTTGACACATTGCAATGCTCAAGTGTGTCTAGAGGGGCCTTAGGACCCATTAAGACACACTTGAGCATTCCAATGTGTCAAAAAGGGTCATCAGGACTTCCTAGGTGTCCTAACATGTGATAAGGTGTAGTAGAACCCAAAGGGAGTCCCCATGACACCGTTTGACACATTGGAATGCTCAAGTGTGTCTTAAGGGGTCCTACGACCCCTTAAGACACACTTGAGCATTCCAATGTGTCAAAAGAGGTCATGGGGACTCCCTAGGGGTCTTAGTATGCCTTATCATGTGTTAGGACCCCTAGGGAGTTCCCATGGCCCCTTTTGACACATTAGAATGCTCAAGTGTGTCCGAACGGGTCTTATGACCCCTTAAGACACACTTTAGCATTCTAATGTGTGAAAAGGGGTCATGGGGACTCCCTAGGGGTCCTAATGCATGATAAGGCATACTAGGACCCCAAGGGAGTCCCCATGACCCGTTTTGACACATTGGGACCCCTTTGGACACACTTGAGCATTCCAATGTGTCAAAAGTGGTCATGGGGACTCCATAAGGTTCCTAACATGTGATAAGGTGTACTAGGACTCCAATGGAGTCCCCATGACCTCTTTTGACACATTGGAATGCTCAAGTGTATCTTAAAGGTTTGTAAAACCTCTTCAGACACACTTGAGCATTCCATTGTGTCAAAAGGGGTCATGGGGACTCCCTAAGGGTCCTAAAGCATGATAAGGCATAATAGGACCCCTAGGGAGTCCCCATGACCCCTTTTGACATATTTGAATGATCACGTGTGTCTTAAGGGGTCTTAGGAGCCCTCCAGACACACTTGAGTGTTCCAAAGTGTCAAAAAGGGTCATGAGGACTCCCTAGGGGTCCTAGTATGTCTTATCACGTGTTAGGACCCCTAGGGAGTCCCCATGAACCCTTTTGACACATTGAAAGGCTCAAGTGTGTCTTAAGGGGTCTTAGGACCCCTTCGGACACACTTGAGTGTTCCAAAGTGTCAAAAGGGGTCATGGGGACTCCCTAGGGGTCCTAGTGTGTGATAAGGCTTATTAGGACCCCTAAGGTGTCCCCATGACCCCTTTTTACATATTGGAATACTCAAGTGTGTTTTAAGTGGTCCTATGATACCTTCGTACACACTTGAGCATTCCAATGTATCAAAAGGGGTCATGGGACTCCTTAGGGGTCCTAACATGTGATAAGGCATACTAGGACCCTTAGGGAGTCCCCATGACCCCTTTTGACACATTGGTATGATCAAGTGTGTTTTAAGGGGTCGTAGGATGCCTTAAGACACACTTGAGCATTCCCATGTGTCAAAAGGGGTCATGGGGACTCCCTAGGGGTCTTAGTACAACTTATCACATGTTAGGACCCCTAGGGAGTCCTCATGACCCATTTTGACATATTGTAATGCTCAAGTATGTCTTAAGGGGTCCTAAGGCCTCTTCGGACACACTTGAGCATTCCAATGTGTCAAAAGGGGTCATGGGGAGTCCCTAGGGGTCCTAGTATGACTTATCATGTTTTAGGACCCCTAGAGAGTCCCCATGACCCCTTTTGAGACATTAGAATGCTCAATTGTGTCCAAAAGGGTCTTATGACCCCTTAAGACACACTTGAGCTTTCCAATGTGTCAAATGGGGTTATGGGGACTTCCTAGGGGTCCTAACACATGATAAGGCATACTAGGACCCCTAGGGAGTCCCCATGACCCTTTTTGACACTTTGGAACACTCAAGTGTGTTCGAAGGGGTCCTAAGACCCCTTAAGATGCAGTTGAGCATTCCAATGTGTCAAAAGGGGTCATGGGGACTCCCTACGGGTCCTAGTATGCCTATCATGTGTTAGGATCCTTAGGGAGTCCCCATGACCCCTTTTGACACATTAGAATGCTCAAGTTTGTTCGAAGGGGTCCTAGGACCCCTTAAGACACACTTGAGCATTCCAATGTGTCAAAAGGGGTCATGGGGACTTCCTAGGGGTCCTAATGGGTGATAAGGCATACTAGGACCCCTAGGGTTTCCCCATGATGTCTTTTGACACTTTGGAATGCTCAAGTGTGTCCAAAGGGGTCCTAAAACCCCTTAAGAAACACTTGAGCATTCCAATGTGTGAAAAGGGCTCATGGGGACTCCCTAGGTGTCCTAATGCATGCTAAGGCATACTAGGACTCCTATGGAGTCTCTGTGACCCCTTTTGACACATTGGAATGCTCAAGTGTGTCTTAAGGGGTTTTAGGACCCCTTCGGACATAGTTGAGCATTCCAAAGTGTCAAAAGGGGTCATGGGGAAACCCTAGTGGTCCTAGTAAGCCTTATCACCTGTTAGGACCCCTAAGAAGTCCCCATGATCCTTTTTGACACATTGAAATGTTTAAGTGTGTCTTAAGGGGTCGTAGGACCCCTTCAGACATACTTGAGTGTTTCAGTGTGTCAAAATGGGTCATGGGGACTCCCTAAGGGTCCTAACACATGATAAAGCATACTACGACTCCTAGGGAGTCTCCATGACCCCTTTTGACACATTGGAATGCTCAAGTGTGTCTGAAGGGGTCGTAGGACACTTTAAGACACACTTGAGTATTCCAATGTGTCAAAAGGGGTCATCGGGACTTCCTAGGGGTCTAACGCGTGATAAGGCATACTGGGACCCCTAGGGAGTCCCCCTAAGCCCTTTTGACACATTGGAATGTTAAAATTTGTTTGAAGGGGTCCTAGGACCCCTTAAGACACACTTGAGCATTCTAATGTATCAAAAGGGGTCATGGGGACTTCCTAGGGGTCCTAACACATGATAAGGTGTACTAGGACCCCTAGGGAGTCCCCATGACCCCTTTTGACATATTGAAACACTCAAGTGTGTCTTAAGGGGTCCTAGGGAGTCCCCATGACCCAAATGAGATGTTAGTGAATGACTTCTTGCTAATACTACTCTTCCACTAGATCCAGATTTCAACCCTTTTTTGGATTGACAGGCTCAATTGCGAGCCCACATAATTCGGTAAGAGAAAAATGTAATTGCATATCAACTGATTACAAAATATTCAGTGGAGGAGAAAATATTGCAACGGTCAAGAAGAAAATTGGCTATGGAAAAGCTAGTTATGAATTCTTTTAAGAATGAAACTATTAAGGAATTGTATGAATCACAAACCATGAAAATAACCTTGTACAACAAAGAACATTCAAGCTATAGAATTTATTAACTCTAAATTTAAACATCGTATCAGCATTCATGGAAGAGATTTCATTAGCATCCATGGAAGAAATTTCATTAAAACTTCAGACAAAATCATCTAAAAAAATTCATTAACTTCAGGCGAAATCATTTAATACAGACAAAAACAAAATCGTATTACTTAGAAATGGCAAAGAAAGAAAATGAGATAAACCAAATTTATCAAATTCTTGCAATCCGTAGCTTCTCTCTGAGTGCAAAGTGACAATCCATGGATCCAAAATTACGGTAAAAATTAAATTCTTCGAGTAAGTCATTCAAAAATGCATAGAATACTAGAACACATGATGATTTATAGAGAATTTATAATGGACTATGCTATGCAAAAGCCCGCAATCCCTGCCATATCTCAGATTACTGATGAGAAGCAATGGCGAAAGTCTAAGACAGAGGTGGTGCTGGCATTGAAGCGGCAAGACATTCTTCATAATATCGAGGCAGCACCATCGAAACCACAAGGCTTTCCTCATAATGTCACGCCACTGCTGATCTCTTCTTTAAATTTATTAATGTGGTCAGTTCTATGGTGCTTGCATAATTTCCAGTACAACTTCTCATTTTACCAAACCCTTCCCCACTCTCCATAATCTTCGACCTATTCAAAGGTCTGTCTGATTGTTCTTGTTTAACCTCCCAATGACTCTGTTGAGCTGCCGGATTATCAACAGGTGTGGTACAATTGTTTGGTGACCAGAATCTATTTTGAGAACCTTTGCAATTTAGTGTTTCAATTGAAAAAGCAGGGAAAGATACCATTTCACAGCCATAGGTGGTGGAAACATAGTGATTCTCTTGCCCTCTGCTTCTATAATCTGCCTGCAGTGAACTATTCTTCAAAGCCTCCATTTCTACATAGTTAGGGTTTTCGGCGCCTGTAAAAGACACAACTATGCCCCTGTAGGGACTCATGCTCGTGCTCAGAATCATATTAAATAATATTTAAAATGTACAATGTATATTATATAATATATAATCTAATATATAGTTTTTGATATTAATATATAATTAAATAATATTTAATGTAACATGTATATTATATAATATTTAATATATATAATATATAATCTAATATATAGTTTTTAATATTAATATATATTAAATAATATTTAATGTAAAATATATATTATATAACATTTAATATATAATTGATATTATATAATATTTAATATATCTAATATATATATGTTTATGAAGGATGGAGAAATGAGAGGGAGAAAGTGGAGGCAAAGTGAAAATTCAAAATTGTGCATCATGTTCAGGTAAATATCGGGTACCCGATTAGGCTTGGTATTGCTTTGTGCACCAAACCTACATGGTCAACTATTGGAATGTCTCAAATACGTGTTTTTCCCCTATGTCTCTGAGTTCCAGACTTTGACAATGTAGCCGATGACTTTTTTTTCACCCAAATTTGATAAAATGAAAAGGGTATCTTAAGGAGATTATCAGCTTTCTATCGATATAATTGCTGTCAAATTTTGAATTCAGTAAGTAATTATTAGTTATTTTTCAATTGAGCTACCTCTAAAGTGCTGATTTATATACTGATTGAAAAATGACTATAACTTTCAAATGGTATAACATTTTTGAAATCTGAAAAATGCGTCACATTCTATGCTTCACCTACTATAAGGAAATTTTTTTTTTTTTGAATTTTGTAAAGTTTTGAATGAGTTATGGTGGTCAAACACGGGAGTTTTTTTTATTCTGGAAATGTTGTAGTAAAAAATTCATAATTAATGATTTTTTTAGAATAAAATTACAAAAAAATATGCGTCACATCCGGGCATGAGTCTACTACTTATATATAAAATCTTATAATAAAATATTATCATTTGATTATGATTAAGGTGGTCAGACATACACCTACTTCTTATTTTTTTCCTGAAATTTTTGTATTGCTGCATTGAAATCTATACTTTTCACCAATCATACTAACTTTTTCTCAAAAAAGGCCTAGTAGTTTAGAAACTACATTCAATTTTCTACAGATTCTATTCTTTCAACTTTTTGATATTAGGTTCATAGCTAGTTGAAATTTTCACGTCAAGTTGACTAACCCTGATTTGCTGATTTTTCATTGCCACTTAAGGGCATAGTTTGGCCCCTCATGATCTTGCACATACCCTTCTATTGATGATCTTGTATTCCATATATAAGGTAAAGGTAATTTGTTCATGTTTACGATCTTGCATATTGTTCATGTTGTCTTCTACATAATTTGTAGCATACGTATCATGTAATATTTAGCTGACGTAAGATAAATGATTCACATATGCACTAGTGAAACTCCCTTAGTTTAGTTACAACATATGTGATTTACAATTACCAATATATTTCTTATGATGCTCAATTAATTGCTGCTGATACATGTATATATTTTGTTTGATTATCACCCTTTCTGGAAATAGGTAATTGACTACACACATCGTCACCCCTTATGTTGACGATATTGCATTCCACATATAAGGTAAAGGTAATTTGTTCATGTTTACGATCTTGCATATTGTTCATGTTGTCTTCTACATAATTTGTAGCATACGTACCATGCAATTTTTAGCTAACTTAAGATAAATGATTAACATATGTAGGAAATTTAACCCCTTTGATGAGGATCTTGCACAGTGACATGGATCACCAGGTATAAGTCAATAAATAGACATAATTTTCTTATATTCTTCTTCTTTATCACTAAGCACATATGTTTCTTGCATGCTATGCTAAGGATATGACTTATCTTTGTCACTTTTCTAATCCTTTTATATGGTTCCTATTTTTTTGTGCCTTTCCTTCATTTTCAACTTACATTTTATACCTCCCAAGTATAGACAAAGAAGAACCATATGGGTCACGACTCTCTTCAAGACTTGATTATTCTATATATATTATTTAATTATTATAAAAATTCTATTTGAAGTGGGCACATGACAATATCTCATTTGATGGATTGTAGGACCCACCAAATAGGTACTTGTTAGATCTATCTTCCTCGAATGAGGGAAATGTAGAAATGGCAGATGAAAGTTTGACATGTAGTACGACTAAAATAGGGAGATAAACTAGAGGTCAAAAGATTAGAAAAAAATTTAATAAATGCATGCAATTTTTCCTTGCTCAAGGGGGGTCATGTTCTTATGATGATGAGACCAAAGGTGACATCAAGGTGCCCTTTCGGTACACACATCTTGAGAAAGAATGGGTACCCAATGAGCTACCTCCAATTAACACCAATTTTTGTGTTAACAAGAGGATATATTGCATAGCTCCATCCTCATTACATGGTTTGGGTCTATTTTCCATTGATGGGATAAAGGTATGTTACAACAAAGTTGTTGAATTGATGGAGTATGTTGGACATTGTTACAATTACAATGATTGGATGTGGATTGTTCAATATAAAAAAAGTATGTGTAGGTGAATAAGGTGAAATAGTATCCACCCTAAAATGTATGGGGAAAATATAAGATCTACTTCTAAATCTAAATTCCCAAAGGAAAGATCCAAATTGATCAACTAAAAGGTTAATGCACAATTGAATCAATCTATGGAGAATATGAAAGAGGAAGAAAACCTTATATTTCCCTATGGATAATATGTGCTTAAAATCTGAAATAATTAAAAGGCAAATACTAACCCCAAAATAGGAAAGATCTAGAAAATGCCAATTTTTGATGTCTGCATGCAGTTTCGAGAAATTCTACAACTTGTTTCAGATTGGAAATGCTAAGATGAAGAAAACCCAGAAAAATTTTATCTTTCTAATAGCAGTTAGTCTTTGACCTTGATAAAAGGTCAAAGGCTACATTAATATTTTGAAGGTTGAATCTGACTTTGTTCACAGATCTTGAAAGTTCACCAAAAAGGGTATCCAAATCCAAGCTCAGATCCATAGTTTCACACTTGTACCTGCAAGAAAAAGAGGGTTTTTTTTGTTTGTTTGAGGGGTTTGCCTTGGTCAAACCCCAATTTAGAATCAACCTTAATATTGAAATTGAAATTGAGAATGGTAGCAAGTAGTAGAAGTAGACCTAACAATGAAGCTATGTAATTCAATAGATATGCAAGTGTATTTGAAATGTAATCAAGTATTTTGATATGAAAACTTGAACAAAACAATGGCAAATGTAAATCAAAACCATGAAAGTAAATGCAAAACATCCATGATTGTATGCTTGGAATCCACCTTAAGGGAAGAATGAATGGATCTTTGAAGATGAACAAAGGATATTGAAGAAAGATCACACCATCATGATGGCTAGATCTAGGGTTTGAATGATGAATCTTGCATGCTTGAGCCAAATCCCTTCAAAGGCTTGAATGCTTGAATCCTTGATCTTCAATGGAGAACTTAAATGCTTGAATGGATGATGGCTTGAGAATGGATGCTTTCTTGATCTTTCTTGAGAGAGAACTTAATTGCCAAAACTTGATCACCAATGTCTCCTTGAGAGTGCTTGATGCATGAAGGAATGAGATGGAGAAAATGAGAGAGGAAGTCTTCCTTTTATAGTGATCTAGGGCACAAACCCCTAGAGAAGGATGACATTGGGGAATTAAATCCTAATTAACCTTAACCCTTAGAAATGGACCCATATTAAATATAATTTAAGGATTTACCATTCCAAAACCCAAAATGGCCGACCCAGAAGTGGGAAAACAAATATTTCTGAAACCCGACACTTGAAAATGTGGGATCCTAAAATTTGAAATCTAGGTCAATGATGAGGTAGACCCCAGCCTAGGTTAGGGTCAAGGTCATCCCTAACCTAGGTTAGGGTCAAGGTTGACTTTGAACCTCAAGGTCAACTTTGACCTTGAGGTTAAAAACCTCAGGACCTTAATCCAGAGTGCTAGGAAATGTAAAAATATACTGAAAATAGAGACAGAGAGGAGCAGAATTGGGAGAACAAGTTAGATCTGAGAAAAGGGCTGATTCAAGGTGCTTGACATGACCCAGACCACTCACTCAAAGGGATAAACACTCTTAGAATGTAAGTGCTTCCATTTTAAGACAATACAGTAGGTATGCACTACCAACAAATTATATACAATGGAAATAAAATGATCAAAGTAAAATATTTGCTATGTACATTGATGGGAGACTAAAAGAAACAAGGAATATTGTGGGTTTTATAAATAGTACATGACCTTTCTCAACTAATAAGCAACCCAATTGCATATTTGAGGCACGTGAGGGGAATCATATTTTTCTATGTGCGATAAAATCAATAAGTGCAGGGGAAGAACTACTAATAGATTACCATTTAAATCACATAGATACAAAAAAAGTTACTATCATGGGGGTGGTAAGTACTAGTAAATACCATTTAAACTAACCTCAAGTTTATGACTCCAATATACCATTTTATTAATAAGTTTTTTTTGCTAAGTCTATTTCTTTTAGTTAGCTGAATTTTTTTTATTTAATCTTTGTCATAGGATGACATGGATCCTCCACATGATAGAGGTCACAGGGATGCTCCTCCCACCCATTCTTTAGCAATGGTAAACCTTATTGTAATTGTACAAAATAGATAGTTGAGAAATATTATATTATTATGTTATTTTATTTAGGGTTTTGGAGTTATTCTGATATTTTTACTGATATGAACTTGTCACAAACTGATGTTCAGGATAGGGGAAAAGTACATGCAACAATAGAGGCATTAGTTATAGATACAGATGAGGATATCCTAGATATCCCTAACCCTATAAATATGGTGAAGAAAAAACTAAAACAAATCAATGCAAAAATTCTTGCCATTTTGGTCGATTCAAATCCAAATGAGGAGACGCTGGTGAGGAAAGAGGAATTGATGTAGCAAGAAAGTTGTTATAAAGTAAGCAATAATGAATCTTTAGTTATAACAAAAGTTCAATAAATGTTTATATTTTATACTCTTTTATGTCATGAACTAAAATATGTATGTGTTCTTGTTATAGGATTTTTGCCTGGTCATGGACATTGCAGTGAGGCCGGTACTAGCAAAACTCTGGCCACCTCAGGTAAAATAATCCTTAAGTTAACAAGTTACAAGGAATTATTTCTTTGGAACATTCAAAAAATTCATTGGACTTACTGATTAGAAGTGTACTTTTTTCATTGGACTTACTTATACCATAGATACAGCTATAGGAAATGGTACAGTTTCAACTAATTCAAAATTTCTACAAAAATCTTCATTCAAACTTTATTTAAAGCTACTCTTACTTTTATTATTTTAGAATGTCTTTGATAACAATGTATTTTTCAGGTCATCTAGTGCAGGCGACTCCTCCTAGAAGGTCAATTGATGTCCATCTGAGATTGCCGAGTGCAATGTCAACAACAAGGGGCATACAAACATTGATGCCTTCATGGTCTATGCCTGGTAAATCCTTGTTTTTCTATATTTGGTTTTGTGTTAATTATGATTTGATAATTTGTACTTTAATCTTGGGTGCATCTCATAGTGGATTAATTTTGTGGATTAGGAGATACACCAGCCCCATCTGCTATGCTAGATATAGATCAAAGTACCTATATTTGTTAGAAAGTAAAGTCCACCAAGATAACTGAGAGGGGGGGTGAATTAGTTATCAGATAATTATAACTTTTATCAACTTCAACAACATTTAACCATGTAAGAAATATAATTAACAACCATAGAAAGATATTCATACACAATGACACAATAACACAAGATATGTTGACTAGGGAACCTCTTGATCAGAGAGTAAACCTCGGTGGGAATGATGCCCACAAAAGATGCACTAATATGAATATTCCTTGTGAAAGGATGAACTCTATTAGGAGTCTTATGAAATAAATTCAGTACATATAAATCCCTGTTAGGAGATTTTGAATCCTTGTCAGAAAATTCTAACCTTGTTAGGAGTTATGGAAGACAGAAGGACCCACTGCCCAAACAGCTTTAGGGTAAGATCACTGAACACACTATCCAAATGACCTTAAGATTATTTAGCAAGATAATATCAAATATGTTACCTCCTCACTATGCCAAATAGCACTCACTGCTATACCAGATCTCACTTTCAGATCTTTGTACTTCGCATGTCTTCCTTCACAATTTTTCTTTCACAACTTCATAGGCCCTCTTCTTCACTTCATGCATACATTCACATTCAATCATACCATGCTCACATTCCTTTTTCACATCTCAACAAGGAAAAACATTCCTTCTTCATATATCAACAAGGAAAAACATTCCTTCCTTTATACCACACTCAAATAATTACAAATGAGTCGGCACACAATTGCAAAATAAAAGTTACAACATGCTACATCAAAATTACACAAAATTGTCAGCTTCTAGATACAATAACTCTTCACTCATGCGACCTCAAAGTTTGCACTATGAACCACGTCACTAACAATGTGTCTCAAACTTCCCTTTAACTGCACAAAACTAGATTCCATCCCGATTAGGAGATATCATCTGATTTCCAAAAACCACTACTCAGGAACACTACCTGAATACTGCTTCCACCAAAATGCTCATAACTTTCATGAATAAAATAATTACTATTTGTGCTCATAACCATAGAAATATAACATATGAATATAAATATAACATATCAAATATTATAACCTTAACATTGCATATCTCCAACTAAAATATCCCACGTGTGCTAATCAAAATACCATTTGCTTCTCTGCAAGTCTCCAGAAGATCACTGTGTTGACATCAATGGCAATCATAGTCATGAATGCAACAAAAACTGCTATAGAATGACTACCAAGCATTCAACATTCATTCCTAACAATCTCCCCCATTGGTATTGATGGCAACATAGATGAAAAACATCCAATGTTCCAAAAATCCAATACTGCAACACTGTTGCTCTGAAAAACATTTTCAAATCTTCTTCATCAAATAAAATCTTGCTTCATTTTCCTATTCAGTTGTCTCCAACAGATGGTACAAGTGGTTTTCATATACACTTCTCCCCCATTGACATCAAGGACAAAAATTTCATCACTATGTCAACAACAACTCAATGTCAAAAGACACTATTCAGAAAATACATTCACAAGAGTCCTCATGACTCAACTCAGATACACATACTCTCCCATAGAGGAAGTATCAACATCTAATCTAGAAGAAAGATAGGGCTCATATACCATTAGACTGATGCAACCAACTACATCATTACTCAAAAGTAGGCTGGGGCATAACCCCAATCATACCTCTCAGATACTCAAATGTATCCTTAGGCAAAGGCTTAGTAAATATGTTTGCTATCTATTCCTTTGTGCTTATGTACTCTAGTCTAACTTCTTTCTTAGCAACTTTCTCTCTTACAACATGATATTTTATCTGATGAAGGGTGCTCCCCTTAGTACCACAAACACATAACAAAAATAGAGAAACAACAACAATAATATGCAAGAACAAAAAATTGGCTTCTTATTATCTCCACAAATGTGGAATTACAAACTTTTAGAATTACAATATGCAAAGCCACATGGGCATTCCCTTACAATATTTTATAGGAAAAATCCTCGAATCAATACCCAGATCTACTACCTAGAACTGCCCTAGACAAAACTACGGGCCTTCTTTATATAGGCAATTTCCACCGCCTGAGAAGGTTCTAGAAATTTAGCCCTAAGGGCTGACCCAACTTAGAATTATTTTATTTTTCAATTTATTACATCAAAGTCGGCTCAAAATAACTTTTGAAACCTGAACAGAAATTTTGAAAGAAAATTATTTTTCACCATTTCAGGTGGCTTAAATTCTGGAGACCATAAGTCATCACCAGTTGACCCGATTGACTATTATAGCCCCATTTCAAAAATGCCACAAAGCGCTCTACAGGCTTGACCAGCATAAAGCACCTGTCACCCAATTTTTTGACCTCATCTGGGGCCTCTAAAGCCTTCAAAACTAAGTTCAAAGTTTCTGTACCCTGCTGCCAATGTCGAAAATCTTCAATATCTTCAAAACTAGACCTGATCTAGCCATGAAACTTTGCTGGCAGGCTGATATGACTGAGATGAACCTCCACATGTAAAATCAGAACATTCCAAGATCGTAGGACCAACTTACTAAAAAATAGCAAGTTCCCATAAATAGCAGCTCTGCACAAGATAGCCCTTATTGAATACAAAAACAGAAATATTTTTGGGTGATGCAAGATTTCCCTTACACCCAGGATGCTCCTGCAACTTCTGTGTTTCAAAACAAATGTATAACTTTGCAAAAACTCAACCCATTTCAAATGCCTCTGATTCAACTTTCCTTGACTATTCAAATATTGCAAAGCTTGATGATTAGTATACAAAACAAACTCCTTAGGAAGTAGATAGTGTCTCCACTTCTTCAATGCCTAAACTATAGCATAAAATTCTTGATCATAAACATAATACTTCCTCTTGGCATCATTTAACTTCTCACTGAAATAAGCAACCGGTTTACCTTCTTGGCTCATAATAGCTCCTATTGCAGTACCACTAGCATCACAATCTACTTGAAACACCTTATTAAAATTTGGAAGTGCTAAAACAGGTTGTTCTGTAACTTTTTGTTTCAATAATTGAAAACTCTTTTCTGCCCCATTAGTCCACTTAAACTCTTTTCTATCTCCTCTTATTGTTTCAGTCAAGGGACCACAAATACTGCTAAAATTTCTAATAAACTTTCTGTAAAAGCTAGCCAAACCATGAAAAGATCTTACCTCAGTAGCACTCCTTGGAGTAGCCATTCAAGGATAGCCTGTACCTTCTCTGGGTCCATTTTTAGACCTTCTGCTGAAACTACAAATCCCAAATACACTAACTCTTTCTTCACACAACTGCACTTCTTCAAATTAATCAACAATTTCTCATCTCTTAGCTTCTCAAACACCATACGAATATGCATCATATGTTCCTCCAATGTCTTGCTAAAGATCAAAATATCATCTAGGTAAACAATGACAAACTTACCCAGAAATTCCTTCAGAACCTCGTTCATGAGCCGCATGAAAGTGCTTGGTGCATTGGTTAGCCCAAAAGGCATAAATAACCACTCATACAGTCCTTCCTTTGTCTTGAAGGTAGTCTTCCATTCATCCCCTTCTCTGATTCAAATCTAGTGATATCCACTCTTCAGATCTATCTTTGAGAAATACACAGCTCCACTCAAACAGTCCATAATATCATCCATTCATGGCAATGGAAAACTATACTTGATTGTGATCTTGTTTATTACTCTGGAATCTATATACATCCTCCATTCTCCATTCTTCTTTGGTGCTAATACTACTGGTACAGCACAAGGACTCAGACTCTCTTGAATCAACCCCTTTTGCAATAACTCATGTACTTGTCTGTTCAACTCTTCACTTTTCGCTGGTGTCATTTTGTGTACTACCTTGTTTGGCAAACTGGCTCCTGGAATCAAATCAATCTGATGACTGATCTTCCTTACCAATGGTAATCCATCAGGTACATTATCAGATACAATATCCTAAAACTCATTCAACAAATCTACAACCTCTATAGGTACATCCTCTACTTCCTCTTTACCAACTTTTGGAATTAAAGCAAAACACACATACTCATGCCTCATACCATCTAGGAATTTTCTTCCATCAACAAAATTTATTCTTGCATTACCACATACCTTTTCTTCAGTCTCCTTCAATGGCTTTAGCTTATGTCGCACTCCATCCTTTGTCAGGGAATAGGTATTCACATGACCATCATGTACAACACATCTGTCAAACTGCCACGGTCTACCCAACAATATATGACATGCATCCATAGATATTATATCACATAGTACCTCATCTTGGTACCTGCTGATCTTGAACTTTACTAGGCACTGTTCACTGACCATGACCTTGTGGTCATCCTGCACCTAGGCAATCCGATATGGATGTGGGTGTTTCTGTCTCTTGAGCTTCAACTTTTTCACCATCTCTTCTGACACCAAATTTTCAGTGCTTCCACTATCGATAATCACATCACATCATTTACCTTCACACTTGCATCTAGTGCGAAACAAGCTCCTCCTTTGTTCAGGTTCATTCTCACCACTGAACAGGACTCTTCTGTTAATTAGCATTTCTCCTCTTTCAACATCTTTAGAATTTGATGATCTAGCATCTTCATCTACATATGCAACTCTGGCCTAGCCTTCATTTCTCTTGTCTATTCTGCCTTGGCACTGAGGACATTCAAATTCCCTATGATCTTCTTCTCCACAATGAAATCATGTTCCACGGAAGCCTCCTCTTCCAGATCCTTGTCCTCTTCCTCTTCCTCTCTGATCTCTATTATTCTGATCTTGGAAATGATTGGAATTATTTCCTCTCTGATTCTGGCTGCTACTGGCCTCATCCTTCTTTTTTGGATCTTCATTTCAGCCACCATATGACCGTCCACTAGATCTTCCACCATGACCTCTTCCATTTTGTCTGCTCTCAAATTTCTTGTTCAACTTTTCCTCTACTTTTAGGGAAAACTGGTATGCCTCCTCAATACTATTCATCCAAACTAGATTCAACTCCTCCTGAATACTTGGCATCAACCCATTAAGGTATCAGGCAACTTTCTCCTTATCAGCTTTCGCATGGCCTGTTCTGATGAGGAGTCGATAGAACTCCTTTGTATACTCCTGAATAGATCTTCCTACTTGCTTCAAACTTTGCATTTTCTTTAGTAGGTCAAGCTCATAATCAATAGCAATGAACTGTCACTTCAATTTATCCACCATCCGATCCCATCTTGTGATTTTATCTTTCCCTCTTCTATTTCACTCTAATTGAATCTCTTGCCACTAGATCTTCGCATGACCTTTCAGTCTGGCCTTTGCAAATCTGACCCTATCAGGATCCTCAACATCTTCATACTCAAAATATTGCTCACATTCATTGATCTAGTCGATCAATTCCTCTAGGTTAAGATTTCCAAAAAATGTAGGAACGTCAATCTTAGGTCTTTTCCCAATCTTGGAAATTGCCTGAAAAAGTCTTTCTTCCTCTTGATTCACAACTTTAGCTTCTCCTTCTTGATATTCTTCTTCGGCTTCATCCTCGCTTTCATCTTTGACATTAAGATTCATTACTTTATGAATCTCTTCTTACAATGCTCGCACTTGTCTCTGTAGCTCTCTAACCTCAGGTGTCATAGCACTAGCTCTTATGCCATGTTCTCTTCATGGAGGCATTTTTGTGATGCGCACTGAAACCCTAACCACGGTCCTAGTGCAAACTACCTCATAGTCAGTGATCTATTTACACACTCAAGAACTCCTACTCTGATACCACTTGATGAAGGGTGCTCCCCTTAGTACCACAAACACATAACAAAAATAGAGAAACAACAACAATAATATGCAAGAATAGAAAATTGGCTTCTTATTATCTCCACAAATGTGGAATTATAAACTTTCAAAATTACAATATGCAAAGCCACATGGGCATTCCCTTACAATATTCTGTACGAAAAATCCTTGAATCAATACCCAGATCTACTACCCAGAACTGCCCTAGACAACACTACGAGCCTTCTTTATATAGGCAATTTCCACCACCCGAGAAGGTTCCAGAAATTTAGCCCTAAGGGCCGACCCAACTTAGAATTATTTTATTTTTCAATTTATTACATCAAATTCAGCTCAAAATAACTTTTAAAACCCAAACAGAAATTTTGAAGGAAAATTATTTTCTGCCATTTCAGGTGGCCTGACTTCCGGAGACCATAAGTCATCACCAGTTGACTCGATTGACTATTATAACCCTATTTTAGAAATGCCACGAAGCACTTTACAGGCTTGACTGGCGCAAAGTGCTTGTCACCCAATTTTTCAACCTCATCCGAGGCCTCTAAAGCCTTCAAAATTGAGTTTAAAGTTTCTGTACCCTCCTGGCAATACCGAAAATCTTCAATATCTTCAAAACTAGATCTGATCTAGCCATGAAACTTTGCTGGTAGGCTGATATGACTGAGATGAACCTCCACATGTAAAATCAGAACATTCCAAGATTGTAAGGCCAACTCACTAAAAAATAGCAAGTTTCCATAAATAGCAACTCTGCACAAGATAGCCCTTATTGAATACAAAAATAGAAATATTTTTGGGTGATGCAAGATTGCCCTTACACCCAAGATGCTCCTACATCATTATCTCTATATGCTTTGTCTTAGAATGTAATACATGATTCTTAGACATACTAACTGTGCTGGTGTTGTCACAATGTATGACAACAGGCTCAACAAACTTAATTCCAATATCCTTCAGCATTTGCTTCATCCAAATTATCTAGTTACAATTGTTTGCTACTACTACATACTCTACTTCTGTTGTGCTCTGTGAAATACAATTTTGCTTTTTACTTAGCCAAGAAACTAATCTTCCTCTAAGAAAAAAGGCTCCACCACTGGTGCTTTTCTTGTCATCAATACTACCTCCCCAATCAGCATCTGTATATACACATAGGGTAAAATCATCAGATTTTTCATACCACAATCCATAGTCCATTGTGCCTCTTAAATATCTGAGTATCCTCTTTACTACTTCATAATGTGACTCTCTAGGTTCAGCTTGAAATCTTGCTACCATTCCAACTGAATTTTGCATATCCGATCTAGTGTGTGTTAAGTACTGCAATCCTCCAATCATGGATCTATATTTCTTCTGCTCAACTACTGGTGTTTCATCTTTGCTAGATAGTTTGTGTCTTGTAACCATAGGTGTTCCAACTGGTTTACAGTTCTCCATTACAAATATTTTTAGTAAATCATTCAAGTACTTTGTCTGACATACAAAGATACCATCATTATTCTGTGTTATCTGTAATCCCAAAAATTATTTCATCTCACCAATCATACTCATTTCAAATTTAGTCTTCATTTCATTAGCAAATTTGTCACTAGCTTCATCTTCTCCTCCAAAGATAATGTCATAAAAAAAAATAACTATAACCAACAAATCATTTTCAATTTATTTTGTGTATAGATTGCTATCAGCTGTTCCTTTAGTAAATCCCAATTTCAACAAATACTTATCTAGTCTAGCATACCAAGTTCTAGGTGCTTGCTTTAGTCCATATAATGCTTTCTTTAGTTTACATACCATATCTCCTTCTTGAGTCAAAGGAAAACCTTTAGGCTGCTCAATGTAGGCTTCTTCTTCCAATTCACCATTCAGAAATGCAAACTTCACATCCATCTGATACACTTTAAATTTCTTAAAAGATGCATAAGCCAAAAACATTCTTACTGCTTCAAGTCTTGCTACTGGTGCAAAAGTTTCTTCATAGTCAATTCCTTCTTGCTGTGAGTATCCCTTACATGCCAATCTTGCTTTGTTTCTTACCACTTCTCCTTGTTCATTCATCTTGTTTCTAAATACCCATTTAGTTCCAGTCACATTCTTGTCTTTAGGTCTAGGGAGAAATTCCCATGTCTTGTTCTTTTCAGTCTAATCTAGTTCTTCTTTCAAAGTATTAATCCAGTGTTCATCTTCACAAGCTTCACTAGTAGATTTAGGTTCAATTTGAGAAATCAAACATAAATGTACCTTATTACGAGTCAAAACTCCTCTGTCCAAACTTCCAATAACTTGTTCAACAGGATGATGTCTTGATAGATACCTGTTTGGTGTCATAGTCACAGATCTTGTTTCAACTGTAGATTCCTCTCTAGATTCCTCTTTGGTTTCTTCTGCAGGACTCTCATTCAATAATTCACTGTCAGTCTCATAGAATAATTCAGTAGATTTAGTGTTAGGCCGAGGATGAGCTTCTTCATCAAATTCATAATCAAGCATTATTTCCTGAATATTGAACTTCTCATCAACTTTAACATGTGCACTCTCAACAATAGTTTTAGTTCTCTTATTGTAACATCTATATGCTTTTCTTTTCAAAGAATATCTAAGAAAAATTCCTTCATCACTTCTAGGATCAAACTTTCCAATATCATCATCTCTCTTTATATAACATTTGCTTCCAAAAATTCTAAAATACTTAACTGAGGGTGCATGTCCAAACCATAATTCATAAGGTGTCTTGTCTGTGTCTAATTTGATTTGTACTTTGTTCATTGTATATACTATTGTATTCATTGCTTCTCTCCAGAATGTCTTCACCAAATCATTGTCAAATAACATAGCTCTTGCTGCTTCAGTCACTGACCTGTTTCTTCTTTCTGCAATACCATTTTGTTCAGGTGTTCTAGGGGCTGAAAACTGTCTCTTAATACCATTCACTTCACAAAAAGTGTTAAACTCTCTACAAGTAAATTCACCACCTCTATCAGATCTCAAACATTTAATCTTCATTCTAGATTCATTCTCAACTTTATTCTTAATGATCTTAAACTTATCAAATGCTTTAGATTTTTCTTTTAGAAATGCAATCCACATCATTCTTGTAAAATCATCAACAAGAATCATAAAATACCTTTCTCCATAGAATCCTCTAGTCCTAGTAGGACCACTCAAGTCTGTATGAACAATCTCCAACTTCTTTACTGATTCAAACTTCTTACTAGGAAATGAACTTCTCTTCTGCTTAGCCATCACACATTCTTTGCAAATCATGCTAGTAGGCTTCATAATTTTAGGAAAATCCCTTACTGCAAGTGTAGTACTTACTTTCACAATGTTATCAAAGTTTATATGACAAAACCTTCTATGCCATAACCAACTATCATCAATCTTAGTAATCAAACATGTCATCTCAGTAGGATTCAACTAAAATACATTACCTTTGGTTCTAGATCTAGTTCCAATCAGATTTCCATCTTTATCCTTTATCATGCAAGTTTTCTCAGTAAACCAAACTTGATATCCCTTATCAACTAACTATCCAACACTCAAAATATTATGTTTCAATCCATCAACAAAGTAGACATCATCAATATTAGTCTTTCCATCAAGAGTAATAGATCCTATACCTTTAATCAAACAAGGTGCATTGTTACCAACTCTAACAACTCCATCATAATTGTTAAACTTTATAAAAATTTTCATATCTCCAGTCATATGATGTGAACAACCACTATCTATAATCCAATAAAATTTCTTTCCAACTTGGGAAACTAAGGCTTTTTCTTCCTTAACATCAGATTCAGGATTCTCTTCTTTAATTGCTATAAATCCTATTTCATCATTATTCTTAGTATCACTTTCACTCAAAGTTCTTTCAATACTAGCTTCAAGATTTTCATCATTAGCATAATAACATTTCTTAGATCTTCTAGGCTTGAAATCATTTCTATACTTCTTAACTCTCTTAAGACATTTAGATGCAAAATGACCATATTATTGACAAGTCCAACATTAAAATTTTTTCTTATCATCTGGTTCTCTTTTCACAAGCAAGGAAATACCTTCTTTAATCTTCTTGTCTTCTTCATTTCTAGATCTACTACTAGCATAATCTCCACTCACACTGGTACTTCTTGACAAAGTAGGATGAACACTAAGAGAATTGAATGTTGTCTCCATTCTAGGTAAGTCTCCTGATACCCTCAAGTTCATTTTAGCTGCTTCCAATCTTCCAAGAAGAGTCTCTCTTGTAAAGTTTGTAGTACAAGGTATAACTTGTTCAATCATCTATGTTGTCTACTTAAATACAAGATTCAATGTCCTCAGAATTTTCCATATCAATTCATTCTCTATCTTTGATCCTCCACAAGATTTTATCCCTACAATAATTTTTGACATTCTACCAATATAGCTTCTAACAGATTCATCTTCCATCATTCTAATATCCTCAAATGCACATATCCAATTATTTAATCTAGCTCTCTTTGCATGTTCATCACCTTCAAAAGTAGATTGTAAAGCTTTCCAAATTTCATGAGATTTTTTAAAACATTTTACCTGACTGTATTCATTCTCAGGAAGTGCTGTCAAAAGTGCTTCTCTTGCAAGTATGTTACACATGAATAGATCTACCTCGTCTTCTGAACTTGATTCAAGATTATCTTCTTCAATGATAGTCCTATCATTCTTTGTAATCAACCAATAACCTGGTCCTAAACATAGTAGATGTGTCTTCATCTTTTCTTTCTAGCTGTCAAAATTTACTCCATCAAACTTAGGGCTTTCTTTCCTAAAATTCACCATGGATCTCCTTAAGCTGTTAAACTTTCCTTTCAAGGACCTACTACTTTGATACCAATTGTTAGAAAGTAAAGTCCACCAAGATAACTAAGAGGGGGGGTGGGTGAATCAATTATCAGATAATTATAACTTTTATCAACTTCAACAACATTTAACCATGTAAGCAATATAATTAACAACCATAGAAAGATATTCATACACAATGACACAATAGCACAAGATATGTTGACTAAGGAACCTCTTGATCAAAGAGTAAACCCCGGTGGGAATGATGCCCACAAAAGATGCACTAATATGAATATTCCTTGTGAAAGGATGGACTCTATTAGGAGTCTTATGAAATACATTAAGTACATATAAATCCTTGTTAGGAGATTTTGAATCCCTGTTAGAAGATTCTAACCCTGTTAGGAGTTATGGAAGACAGAAGGACCCACTGCCCAAACATCTTCAGGGTAAGATCACTGAACACACTATCAAAATGACCTTAAGATTATTCAGTAGAATAATATCAAATATGTTACCTCCTCATTGTGCCAAACCGCACTCATTGCTATACCAGATCTCATTTCAAATCTCTGTACTTCGCATGTATTCCTTCATAATTTCACTTTCACAACTTCATAGGCTCTCTTCTTCACTTCATGCATACATTCGCATTCAATCATACCATGCTCAAATTCCTTTTTCACATCTCAACAAGGAAAAAAATTCCTTCTTCATATATCAACAAGGAAAAAAATTCCTTCCTTTATACCACACTCAAATAATTACAAATGAGTCGGCACACAATTACAAAATAAAAGTTACCACATGCTACATCAAAATTACACAAAACTGTTGGCTTCTAGATACAATAACTCTTCACTTGTGTGACGTCAAAGTTTGCACTATGAATCACATCACTAAAAATGTGTCTCAAACTTCCCTTGAACTGCAAAAAACCAGATTCCATCTCGATTAGGAGATATCATCCGATTTCCAAAAACCACTACTCAGGAACACTGCCTGAATACTGCTTCCACCAAAATGCTCATAAATTTCATGAATAAAATAATTACTATCTAGGCTCATAAACATAGACATATAACATATCAAAGAGTATAACCTCAACATCGCATATCTCCAACTGCAATATCCCATGTGCGCCAATCAAAACACTGTCTGCTTCTCTGCAAGTCTCCAGAAGATCACTATGTTGACATCAATGACAATCATAGTCATGAATGCAACAAAAATTGCTACAGAATGAATGCCAAGCATTCAACATTCATTCCTAATAGTATTGGTGATAATTCACCATCGCTTCCTAGATCTACCCATGTTTCTAGCACGAGAGTCATGCAAACGTCATTGTTGATTGAGGATAAATAATTGATGCCTTTAAAATGTCTTAAGCTTCCAGGTACTTTAAAATGATTATTATTTATATTATAATATGCATTTACCTATTCATAAAAGCTTTGGATTGATGATCCCATGACATTTTTGCAGGAAATGAATCTTTTTATAAGATTCTTTATGACTTCACATTGAAGATATTCGAGCCCACCATACGTACAAGGTGGAACATCATAAGTGAACTAACCCTATCCCACTATTTTTATTTCATATCATTAATTGGTATGATATTTTTCCTTTCATTCAAACCTTTTCTTTTATTATATTCAAGGTACACAACTTTCATTAATTTTTCTATCTAACAATTTTATGTTTTTTCTTAAAAGGTGGAACTTGCAAGAAAGAAAATTAAAAGATCATCTCATAAAAGATTTAGAGCATGAGTTTGGTAGTAACATTTTTGAGGAGAAGAAAATTTTAGAAAAATCTACCACACATCTTAAGACTATGAGGGACTCGTATAGAAGGAGTCTCGTCGAGAACCCAAAGTATGAGGGTCCTCCCTTTATTTCAGTGAGGCATTGGAATGAGTTCATTTTGGATGCAAAGGAGAAAGGGGATGCTCAAAGAAGAATTACACTAGAAAATGAGAGAAGAAGGTATGCGATAGTATTAACTACTAGTAGAATGTAATAATGCACTAATTAGTGATCTTTATATCTATATCATCTAACATATTTAAAAATTTTCATAGGTTGTAGGACACATCAAAGCCAACAAAGGCTAGATTGCAAAAGATTGGGCAGCACAAACTTGGCTCTAGTGGATATTCAAAAATTCAAGCAGGAATTGTAAGTAGCAGTAAATGAATTCCAGATCAAAATTATTTATAAAATGCAAATAATTTTGTTTAATAAAAAAATGCAGGGCTTATAATTTAATTTAGATGCCACAAAAAAACATAAAAAAACTACCTTCAAGGAAGGCTATCAAGTCATGGCTGAATGCCTATGCCAAGCTTCCACTTGCCCAACCCAAGAGTCTCCTGCATTAGTTGAACAGGTAAATATAGATAAGAGAGTGAAAAATACAAAGTAAAGCTCGATAGAAAATAAACACATAAGGAAATATATTGATTACACCAATGTATCCTTCTTTATATCCCATATCACCCTTGGCTGAGAGGATTCATTCATAACCTGTCAAGAAACCCAAACAATACACAGTGTATACTCTGACTGTACAAGAATAGTCACCTCTATGCAATTTTCAAACACACTAAAACTTCTCTGAAACCCTTTGAATGTATGAAGGAACATAACATAATATTAAACCATCTATTTCTATTCATATTCTCCATGAAAGAGTAGTTTTGAGCATCAAATACACCAACTGTACCCTCATGGGCAGTGACAGGGTCTTTTGAAATGTATTTACATTTTATTGTATTAAGGCATATGTTACAATGTTTTTGTGACACAAAAATCTTAACCACACATAGTCAGTTATTATGACTGTTATAATTAGTTTTTTGTTTATGTTGGTTGTCTAGTTGACAAAAAGTTGTCAACTTCAACAAATTATACCCCTTTTCATTCATATCAACCTTTTAGAAAGGTTGTCCTACTTCCATTGCCCTCCTAAACCCTTGCTAATCCCAACTAAGCCTTATTATAGACCTTATAGGTCTTTAGATCCCTCTACTAGGCTAGGATCAACATAATGACCCTTAATGACCCCCCTAGGTGCATTTTGACCTTATAATGCCATTCACCACCTATTACATGCCTTTATATGTTTAGATTTATTACAAGCAAAATAAATAAGCTAGGAAGGTTTGGAGAAGGAAATATGAACAAAAATAGCAAGAACCTAATCTTGTGCATATTTCACAAGAAACTTAAGTAAAATCATGAGATTGGTATACAATCAAGAGGAGTACAATGTTTCTATCTAATATCCCTAGTTTGAGATATCTATTTGAAAATTTCATAATTTGGTAGAAACATTCAATGTGTTGAGAATATCTTGTCATTCCCTTTAAATCACAATCATGTTAATAGGATTCATTATTAGTATATTATGATCCTTCAAAATATAGTGAAGTGACTCTTAGATTAGTGTCTATAATAGAAGAAATACTTAAGATCATTTTGGGTTTGTACTAGAGTGATATCTCAGTCTCTCACTTTGATTTGGCAATATATATCTCAAAAAATGGCTTGAGTAGTCATGTGAACATGAAGATGGATTTTCTACAACTCAAGATCGACAATATGCAAGAAACTTAGAGAAAATATCAGCTATTTTATTAGATATTTTTGTTGTCCTACACTTGTAAATATAACAGTAGCAAGTAGATGGTGAATATTTACAGTGATATTTGAACATGTGAAAATCTTGAACTCATCATTTCACATTGGTGGAACAATGGATATGATATGTGCATTGCTAATGATTATTTGATAGTTTCTCAAATAGTAGAATTGCTTCATGGTTCAAGGAGGATAGTAACTTAAAGATCAAATGACTAGTTTTGATATTGATATGAGTTTGAGTGAAATTAATGTGTCTGATGCAAGATTGAAGACTTGAAACAAATAGTTTTTGGTATATCCTTAGATAGTTTTCTAGAATTGATTACCTTTTAATAGAAACTTTCCATGTCAAAAATGACAGTGATTTCTTAGTAAAATCTTGGATTGTGAATATGTGGTTGATAGTGATTAATAGATCTAATAATGGTCGATTCTCCTCATACAATATTTGATGATTTTGGAAAAAATATAGATATTATGTTTTGATAGTGCCATATTATTTGACACATTGGTGATTTCATTTCTGAACATACATCTGATAGTGATTCATTATCTATTACATTTGTAGTTGCAGTTGCATAAATATTTACACAAACATTGAATTAGTGATTTCACATTCAAATAGTTAGTGCATTAACTGGCATTTGTGGTACATTTGATTATTGATTTGTATTATCAGTGTGATTCTATCCCATGGTATCTTTGGTATTCCAACTGGTGCATTTTTAGTGTGGTTTGTTATAGTTTTTCTATAATTAATCTTCAATTGTTTAGTCCTAATTAGTGGCTTGGTCTTAGGGGGCATGTTAGAGTCTTATTTTCTTAACCCCTTTTTGAGTTATGTGTTATGATGGATAATGTGGTAATTATTATATTTAGTTCAGTGCTTAGTTAATTGGAATAGTTTGGTTATCAATCTCAAATCAAAAAATGGAAATGGTGGAATATATCAGTGACAAGAGGTTTTGATTCCCTTCATATACTATGATTTGATTGATACAAGCTTATTTAATTTATATTATTGATAAAATATGTATCTTTTTTTCATTAGATATTAGTGGCTAATATATCTTTGTCTCTAATAAGTCATTAATGTCTTAGCAACTCTCATTAGTAAGTCATTAACAACTTGTTACATTCATAGTATATAAGTTATTAATGACCTATTCCATATAAGGTTTGTTCATTTCAAGTACTAAGTTGGGAATAAGGAACATTACAAGAATAATCTTTTCCATTACAATCAGTCTAGCAGTTTGAAATAACTACCTTTTAGAGCTATTGGTCTCAACATTGATGGTTAATAAGTTTAGAATTTTTTTGGAATGATTGATACTTGTGGCATATCATTCTTGATTGTGTTATATATTTACATATTTGATGCATAGTGATGTGACTAGCAATATAATATGGAAAAGTATATTCAAATCCAATTTTAGACCAATATTCACAAGGTAACTTGTTTGATGTATGGCTTACACAATTCATGATACTCTTATAATGTGAATAGGGTAGTAGTACAGAGCTCATCTTTAGGAGGAGTTGTTCATGCTTATTCAATGACCCTATGATCCATGATTGTATAGTTCACTATACCTTTATGTATCATATATTCACTTTCATTTTGATTTCCTTGCAATATTTCAGTAGTTTCTCCTTTGTCATTATTGTCTAAAGGGGAAGAAAAGTTATACTTTGTAGTGATTTGATTGTGTTGGCATTGACATTTTGATGTTGTTGCATTTTTTGGTATTACAATGGCATTTTGATTTATACAGTGATATTTTGATGCATTCTAAATATTATAATTTCACGTATTGTACTATCAATGGTCATTGTATGTTATTCATTTTAGTGGAACTAAAGATTTGATAGTGATACATTTGGTTCTTTTTTATGCTTTCTTGAACTTTGAGATCCATAATTTTATTTGAAATCTTCTATGACTTATGTCAGGGAAATTCATGTGTACAATTCAATGACATTTCCAGTTCAGGTATATTGTTTTCAGTTGAC
>BSBK01001559.1:162500-525000 GCA_027943335.1 Chamaecyparis obtusa
AACTTTCTAAACTCAACATTTGATGATGAGTTGAAAAAGAGAACTAAAACTCTATTTTGAGATAAAAACTACTTTTGCATGATTTTATGAATTAAATATTCTTAATTTCTTGTTAACTCAAAAATCAACTTGGGTTTATCAAGAGTGATTTATGGCTTTTCTCAATGCATCTTCAAGCCTTGGATTTCTATAAAATCAAGGCTCAGCTCTTCACAATCAACACCTTGAAATTGCATCCTCACTCTCGCGAATTCATGACTGAAGAATCAATCTTTTGCGAATCAAGGCTATTGTGAGATTTTCATTTATTGTTTTGAGCACTCATAGTTTCATATCATAGATTTTTATATGCATTTATAGAATTTCTTAGATTAAATCTGCATTCAAACTCAATTTCATACATTATAGCTTAATTTCATATAGCTTCTCTTTTTTATTGCATAGAAAATACAAAAATATAAATTAATTTGCATTCATATTTCATTTCTTTCATCATCTTCAATCCTTCATTTAGGTGTTGCATTGTCACTGATCTTGATTTCAATTTGAGAACATCATACTCGCACCTACTAGAAGGCAGTAAATCGCTTGGTTAGCATAGTTTCAATTACTTGTAGATTTCCATTTTTGCTAACCTCTAATATTTTACTAAAGTGTTGTGTCTAGAGATAGGTACAAAATTCACACACACATTTTTGGCACCCACCGTGGGGCTCTAAAATGGGTTTCCATTCTATTCTATCAAATTTCTATCATTATTCTCGAACCCACGACGACAAGGTTAATTTTTGTGTGTTTTGTGATAAATTTCTGGGCTGTTTTTCCATAAATCCGACTGATGTTTTTATTGTTAAATGCACATATGACATGATATAGATCTGAAATTTATATTTCTAGAAAGGTATTTGAGTTAGCTTTCATTTTCCATTGGTTTGGATTAATTTTGTTTTGATTTTCAAAGGTTATGATTATTTTAGTGAAGACTGGTCTAAACCTGATTTTATGAAATCCGACTGATATTTTTATTGGTACATGCACATATGACATGATAAAGATCTGAAATTTATATTTATATAAAGATATTTGAGTTATATTTCATTTTTTATTGGTTTGGATTAATTTAGTTCTGATTTTTAAAAGTTATGATCATTATAGTGAAGACTAGTCTGAACCTGATTTTATGAAATCTGATTGATGTTTTTATTGGTACATGCACATATGACATGATACAGATCCAAAATTTATATTTTTGGAAAGGTATTTTAGTTGGTTTTTATTTTCCATTGGTTTGGATTAATTTTGTTTTGATTTGAAAAAATTATTATTGATTTAGTACAGACTGGTCAGAATCTAATTTTTTATGACAACAGGTTTTTCGATTATCAAATGACATATTATCTTTGATTAACCTAATTTTCTATGATGTGGGTTTGACAAGTTGTGTTTCTTTTTTTATGGATTTTTATAACAATGGGTTTCATGTACAAGAATAAGTAATTTTTTCATAAGAATGGTTTGCAGGTGCAGGAGCAGGTACATCCTGTGGGTACAAAAGATAGAAGACAAATGCTCAAAAATTGCTAAAATAGGTAAAATCTACTAAGCGCGTTGCGAGGAAATCAAGTATTCTATTACATCTGATAACACTTCATTTTGGGACATAAAAAAAACTCTCTTGTGTCAAGCTTGAGTGCCTTTACAACTTTCATAATTTACACTTCAGTTTTGGGCTCTAAAATGAACATAGATTTTCTTTTTGCATATCTATTACACAGTAATTAGGCCCTATGAACACTATTTGTAGATGATCTTGAGAGAGTGGGATTATTTCACTTGTTCATGCATGTGAAGCTCTTCTTGATGACAGATCCCCTTTTAGGTAGGGAGGTTACTAAGATTGTCTTGTGTTCTACTAGATTTGTGCATCTTCAACTTTTGATTGATACATTCTCTCTCCAGAGAGGTTGATAGATCATAAGTGGTTGAGATCATAGATCTTTGTGAGATAATTTTAGTCTTAGTGTGTCAGATTAATCTATCTAATTTGTCTTGGTGAAGTGAAGAGGTTAGGGGATTATGCTCTACTTCCTTTTTGGATAGTACCAGAAACCCAAATCCTTGAATCTGATCTAGTCCCCCTGTGGTATCTTTTGTGAGTCACCTTTAGAGAGGGTTAACTGTAGTGGACATTCCCTTAATTGGGTCAACCATGTGGATGGAACCTCAAGCGGTAATAGTCATTTTCACTGTGGTAGCAACAACCACTATATAAATGTCCTTGTGGAGGAAATCTTCACAGATGTGGTCTCTTGTTAGGCTGTCAGATCTCCCTAGCAGCTCCTAATTGATTAAATTCTCAGACTGTGTCAAAACCCCAGTGTGCCTAGATTGGAGTTCACCCTCTTGAGATCACAAAAGTTCCAGAGTTAGACCATTACTAAAAACCCTAATGAGGCCAAATTTTTCATTTTCTAGGAATATGTGCATTATTGAAAAACTTTTTGGAACATACACAAGTAATATTTCTAGGGATTAGCACAATAAGTCACTATTTCTTGTTCATGTGCAAGGTTGCTTTTTCCCTTGTTCATTGTTTTCAGATGATTGATTTCTCCCCTTGCTTGCTATTCTATGTGCTTGATATCTACTTGGTTACTTGAGACAAACTTTTACATAGATCTTCAAAAATTGGACAGAAGAATTTACAAACAAATTGATACTGAAAAATCAAAAAATTGAAATTCTGAAGCAAAAATCCTTTTTGGTGTTAAAAGTCATACTAAAATTTCAAAACTCATATCAAAGCCAAAGTCAAAGTTGTCAGAGATTGGTCAAATTTGTCAAAAATCTAGTTTTTATAGCCTATTTCCAGATTCTATCAAAATAGTCACTATGTCAGAAACAGAGTAGAAACTAGAAGAAAATCCATTCATTTTCCTAAAGTGGTCTCTTGAGTTTGATTTAGCCTTCTGATTTATCTATTTGAGTCTTTTTCATCTTGTGTCAAAACCTTTTCCAAATTATCTTCAAATTCAATCTTTTTACTAAATGGCTAAGTGTTGTGAGCTCGTTCCCACCATCTGTTGGGTGTCTACCCAAACTACTGTGGCATAGTATCCTTCATTTACATCTGATCTAATCTTTAATCACTTCAATTTTGACAAGGTTGCATCATTCGATCTTCTTGAATCAATTCATTCTTCGATTGTCTTCATCTTATTCTTTTGCTTCCCCCAAGGTTAATGGTGGAAACTAGAGCTTCCTCTCATAAGAAATCTAGAGAAGCACTCAACACTATACCTTTGACTACTCAAAAGGGTCCAACTCTTGAACAAATCTACAATTATGGTCTTTACAAAGATGACGGTCTTGGAAATTTTAAATTGAAAACTGGTTACATACCCCCTCCATCAACTCACGAAGGTAATCAACAAACTCCACCTCAATCTAATCTAGGGAGCCCTAAAACTCCTAACATGTCTCACAGAGGGACACATCATAGGTCCCAAGGACATTAGTCTCAACATGGTATGGATCAAGAACCCACACCTTCTGAAATTTCCCAATATCAAAATGATGATAACTTCAAAAGAATGATGAAACATTTCTTGAAAGAAGATAGAGCAGCATACTTTCTAGAGTTAACTCATCAAGGAGCTAAACTTCCTCCAAACTTTAATGTGGAAGATATCATTACACATGAGGAAGAAACTCCTATCACAGCTATAATGAAACATATGCATGCCATGCATGTCAAACTTAACAAACTTGAAAAAGAAAAGGAACCTAAGGAGTTCTCCATGGAAGCTCTATGCCCTTTTCCATTTGATAAAGACTTGTACATGCCACCATTCCCTAAAAAAGTGGAAATGCCTAAGTATGATAAGTATGATGGAAACTCTGATCCTCAAGATCATGTCAGAGAATTCTATACTCAATCCATGGAGTTCATGCATGAACCAACCTACTTAATTTGTCTCTTCCCTCGATCTTTGGGAGGAGAAACCATTCATTGGTTCTCTAGAATGCCTCCAACTATCAAAACTTTTAAGGAGTTACTCAAACTATTTTATCAACAATAATCCTACAATATTCAACACCTAGTCACCATGATTGACATCTGCAATCTGAAATAATATCCAGGTGAACCATTCTTGACATTTCTCAAGAGATGGAGGAAGAAATTTTCTCTATATGCTAGACCCATTCCAGAAACTGAGAATCTGGAAATCTTCATCAACAATCTTGTTCCAAAACTCAACTACCACTTGCAAATAAAAAATCATACATCCTTTGATAAGATGGTATAAAATGCAATCAAAATTGAGAAAGTACTTGTGCAAAAAGGAGACATATCACTTCAAAAGGACAATTATGAATCTAGATCTAGCTCTAAAGACAAAGGCAAAAATGGGAACTAGAATAAAGGCATTGTCACTGATGGTGTTATTAATAATATTTGTGCCCCATCTAAGGCACCCACTTTCAATCTCACTATTGGCACCCAAGCCATCAAAGCTATTGAAGCTAAAACATTTGAATCTAACAAAAAGTCATCTGATTATAGACCTTGGGCTACAGATCCTAATCGCAAATTCACTCCTCTTGGAGAGTCCTTGGAATCTGCCATGAAAACTTTGTTGGCTAACAAAATCATTTAATTTCCTAAGATGAAAGTCTTTGATCCTGAACCTAAACTGAAATGGTGGAGAGAGAATGATTTCTATGAATTCCATCACAATAAAGTTCATAAGACTAATAACTGCGTTCCCTTGAAACACATCATAAAAGATAAAATTGATAAAGGAGACATCATGATTGACAATCATAAGAGCAATAATGATCATACAACATTCATAGAACCATTTCCTAAACATGGTAAAGAAGATTCTTCTTCACAGCCTAATATGGGTGCTAAAGTCAATTATGCCTACTCTGGAAACAATGTTGTTATCAATATGGTTAAACCATGCCTATCTGGGCATTGCAATGTCATCACAATTGTAAGAAAAGATAGAGAAAATCAATCAGCTAATGTAGTTACTTGATCACAAGCTCAGGCACATCTGTAAGGACAAATACTAGATTCATCCAATGTCCCTAAGGTGCCTTTCAATCTTTCATCTACTTCTAAATAGAAGGCTACATCTAAATCTTCAAATCCTAAAGACATGAGGCCTACTTCATATAGTATTGTTCAATAATTCCAGCACACAAATGCAAAAATCTCAATGTTTGAGTTGCTTCAGATATCTCCAAATCATAGAACCATTCTAGACAAAGCTCTGCTCGGATCCAATGTTCTTGACAACCTTGATTTAGATAGATTCCAGACTATGGTTGGTCATCTTATGTCTCCATAGTATATTTAATTTTCAGAGGAAGATGATAACTCCTTGAGTCATTCGCATAACGAGCCCTTGCATATTGAAGTCTTGATCCAAAACCATTGTGTCAAACGTGTGTTGATAGATGGGGCACTGGTCTAAACATTTGTTCTTTCAACTTGATTACACAATTGAGATTTTCAGAAATGGCCATTGATCCTAGAAAGAAGATAACTATCAAAGCATATGATGAGAAAGAAAGATCTTCAAAAGGAATAATCATCCTACCTATCAGAGCAGGTCCTGTCATCAGAGATACTATATGTCAAGTTCTTGATCTGCCTTTGGCTTACAACATCCTTCTAGGGAGACCCTGGATACATGAAATGAAAGCTATTCCTTCTACATATCATTAGTGTTTGAAATTCCCTGATGAAGGAGTAGAGGTGATGATCCCAGCTAATCTATATAAAACTTGCAATACATTGAAAGAGAGTGTTGATAAACTTGTTCCTAATTATAGGGAATCTTCCACTAAGAAGCTAGACATTGCTTCAACATCCAAGATGGAAGACATTGCTAAAGAGGTTAAAATCAAAGAAAATGGTATGGGTGTTGGAATTAGGAGAGATAGGTACTGAGAGGGGAGGGGTGAATCAATGCCTTCAAAACTTTAATTGAAAAATTCTTTCAGATCTATAATTGTGTATTGTGATAACTGATCAAAATAACTTGAATATAGTTGTATAAACCAATCATCTAGTTAAATTAAGAAAGTAAACAACATTAAATCAATATGACAATCACATAACACAAGTATTTTGGTAACGCAGAAACCCTTGTAAGAAGGTAAAAACTACGGTGGGGATGACACCCACAAATTCTTCACTACTGCAGATAGAAAAGGTTTGTCTGTTAAGGCTACAAGTTTTGATCACTTTTGGTGATCTTACCCTATTAGGAGTAACATGTTAGATTAGATAGATCTACCTAGTTATAGGATTTAAAAAACACTAATGAAGTGTGTACTTGGTTAATAGATTTACATAAGACTGTTAACTCTACTCTGTTAAGAGATTTATCAAAAACTCTATCACAATTGTTAGAAAGTAATAGGCAATTATCTGCTAGTTGACAACTCAATTGTGTCAAATAGATCTATAAGTGATCATCAAAATATCACCTTATCTATGATGGTTCTCTACTCTATTCTTCTCAGTAGCCTTCTCTGATTCTGCTCAATCTAATATCCTCTGTACTCTGTTCTGCTTGGTAAACTGATTGTCTTGAAGTTAGGCAATGTCTTCAAGTGCTTCGTGATTCATATATATTAGTTCACCAACCTCTTAAAATGGTGCAAACATACAAAATATATAGTGTTCTATGTTTTTCCGCCTTAGAAAAAATTAGGTTACAAAAATAATCATAACCCTAAGATCTATGGTGCAAAATAACCTAGATCAACTATTACAATAAGATAAACATTACATTTAATGAGTATCTTTTACAATAAATGCTCCTCAATCTTGGTAAACCATTTTATGATCTGTTGTAACCATTTGCATAGAAGAATGTGCCATTTTAGATTACTATCCCATTTTTTGTGCTCATCGATAAACACTGTATAATCTGCTTAGTGTATACTGCGATGCTTGGTGTTTGCTGATTGTCAGTGTCGGTGTCGCTAGTGCTCAGTGAACTATATGATGCTCAGTGTAAAGACTTTACCAACTACTCTATCTTACTTCTGGTTATAGACCAACCCAATATAAGTAACTGACCAACCTGTTTACTATCCTTTGATACTAATGACAACCTTAAATGCTCAATAAAGATTAATAATCTCCCCCTTTGGCATTAGTATGAAAACTTCGAATGTATATAGACAAAGTGTTTCTATATATTCCTTATGTCTCTGCCATAGACATATCCACAACAAAAAATTTCTAAGTACAAAGTACTCCCCCTCAGTGCATGCTCCCGATAGTATGTAATATACACAACAAAACTATACTTATTTGGCATATACATGTTTTCCCCCTTTTTTATAATAATGCCTAATGCAAAAAAAATAGATAATGTATACTTACATCTTATCAAAAATGTTTTGATGGGTTTTCTTTACAGACTCCAAGAGGTTGTCCCATTCCTCTTTCAAGTTGGTAAGAGCAATATGCTCAAGACTGACTTGTGCATGCATGTCAAAGATATTATCCAACACCAAAATCTCTGGTGTTGCTACAAGTTGTTTAGCTTTGACAATGTGTGCTTCAAAAAATTTCAGGTAAGGGGTGAGTTCTTTTTGTAACTCTATAACCTGATCAGTGATGTGTGCTTCTTGTTTCCTTAAATCTACTATCAGCCACCGGAGTTCCTGAACTTGGTGAATATGCTTTAAGAAAGTAGTTGGCTCAGTGATAGCTGCTTGTGTACTCAACTTTATCTCTACTTCTAAACCTTTTATCTTTTCACTGACTTTGATAGTGAAGGTGTTTGAAGTACAAAGCTTGATTAGGGATTGATAGATTATCTGGGTAATAGATTTTACCTTGGTAATGACCTCAGATAATTTTACCTTGTTCAGTGCCACTTCTGTGCTAATCCTTTCTGCCAATTTGTTCTGAATCTTTGATTCTACCCTTTCTTCTATTCTTTTGTCTACATCTGTATCAAGGGCATTGATTTGGTTGGTGAGTGTAGCAAGTTGATCTAAGATGGGAGTATTCTCATCAATATTTGTTTCTGGTACTATCTATTATAGAATATCCCTCACATCATTTAACACTTCTTTTCATTTGTGTTCTTGCCTTAACTTTTCTTGAGCCACTTTCCTTGAACATAATTCCCCATATCTACTTAGTTCCTCGGGGCTTAGAGTTCTTGAGTCACATTCTGGTATAATTATAACTTCATCAATGGTGACCAACCCTTTTTCTTTCTTCTTCTTCTTCTTTTGTGTAAGAGGTGACTTCTTCTCACTTATAACAATAGCTTTTTCTCCACTTTTCAGAGTGTCTTTCCCAATTGACACTGTATCATCCTTCTTTTGCTCCTCGGTAGATGGTGTGAGAGTCTCGGTTGTAGTGTCAGGTGGGTTCACCTCGGTCGACTTTGTTTCTTCTAGTTCCTTTATTTTTGTAGACTAGGCCTCTATTTTGGTAGGCTCATTTGTATCTATAGGTTTCTCAGGTGCTTGTATCTCAGTTGTATCATTATTTTGCTCAGGATGAGAAGCATCGAGTTGTACTTGTGAAATTATTTCAACTACCTCTGCAAGTACAAGTAGTTCATCTGGTAGAGATGTGAACACACTATCAGTGTTTAGTGCTTCATATTTGTTTGGTGCAATTGTCACATCTTTGTCATCCTCATCATTAGGATCACTGTTAGTGATGTCCTCAATGAGTCCATCATCATCAGTTTTCTTTTGCAAGTGGATCTTAACTTGATCCAGTGCATCCTATGGAATTCTTATTTCTTCCTTTTGTTTAGTGATATCAATTACCTTAGTAACTGATATACCAGTGTCCTCTATTTTCTTTCCTTTGTTATCATCAATGAAAATACCTTTACCTTTTGAACTGTGTCTCTTCTTAGACAGTTTCAGGAATGCTTCTTGTTTAGCTTTCTCTTCTGCTTTCAAAATTGATGTCCACAAATAATCACATGTGACATCCATATCACCCACATTTTCATCCATGATATGAATAGCTCTATTCTTGACTAGAAATCTAGCTTGATACTTTGTCATGTATTCACTTACAATAGCATAGCTAAAGTGTGAGGCTGCATGACTTAATGAATGTTCTCTTTTCCTTTTCTCTATATCTAGTGCAATAGCCCATCTCTCACTTATTTTGTCATCAAGTTCCTTCGGCAATTGACATGTGAATTCTTTTGGTACTCTCTTGAATTTAATCATCATCTAGATGACAACATGTTCTAGCTTTGTCTTGTCCTTAATTGACATTTTGTAAATTTGCCTATGTCGGGATCTATAAGATTTCCATTCTCAATTATATCTTCAATTATTTCTTCTATTGTACTTTCCCTGTTACGAACTAACTTGAATTGATCAAGATCATTTTCAGTGTCAGTATCCTCTATATCTTCTTTACTTCTTATGTATTTCCTCTTTTTCTTTGGTGTCTCAGCTACTTTCTTGGTCTTTCTCTTAACATATTTTTGTGTCAGTGTAGCTACTCTTCTTTTTGCTACTTTTACTACTTCTACTTGCTCGGTAGATTGTGCAACAGCTGACGAACATGTCCTCATTCCTTCAGGTTCTGGTAGCTACATTTCCTGTTCAACATTGATGGGAGGAACTAATGTGTGATCCTTTTCTTTGTCTGACTCGATCTCCTCACTATCATAGGGCTTGTCAGCCAACTATAACTAACCTTCAATTTCTTCTTTAACTAGTGACTCCTTAGGTGAGTTAGATGCATTTCCATATTTTTCTGTGAGATCTTTTCTCATTTTTTTCACTCTTCTAGACATTTTTCCAATCTCTATGTCTGTAGTGATTCATGACTTAGCTTCCTCATATATGCCAAACCTACTGGCAGTGATGTCTATCGGTAAAGCTAGCATTGCATTAATAGATTTTAAAGTGAAATCATGGTTCATTTCATATACCATTGGTGCTAACCATTTTGTTCTTAGTTCTACTACCTTTATCATTGAGTGGTCTGTGCTAACTACAAAACATATGTCATCTTCAAATTTACTCACTAATTCTCTTGGAATTCTACTCCTTTATTGCATTTTTATTTGAAATTCCTTGAAATATGCATTAAATTCCTTATTCAAATTATCTCCTAGACTTTTCATCATTTCACCGATTTGTGTAGTTATCAGATTGTCAGATTGCCAATTTACCTTACCGATACCCAGTACATGTTTTTGCAGATAGAGAAATGTACAGACAAGTAGTGATCTGTACTTACATGTATTGGACTTCTTTTCTTTTATTGTCTTCATATTATCATGCAGTTGGTGTATTAGCAGTTCGACAAGATCTACCTGGTGATCTTTCTTCACAATTTTATATGCCATGTCCACGGCGCTACAGGGTACACTATTTGGTCTGCTAGATTGAAACATCTTGTACCCGATGACATGTTCTATGAATTTTACCATTGGGTCTTTGATGGTTGAGATTTTCAGTGCCCTACCATCCCATTGAGCTCTAGTATTCTTTTCTACATCAGGATGAGATGAACTTCGAAAGGCTTTGGCTTTGTCAGTTGTAGGGTACCCAGTAACCCTACTGATTATCTTCTTTGTGACCTCAACAGGTTTATCTAACCAAAATTTTCCATCATGAAATCTTCTTAGCATGATTCTTATCCAGTCATTTTGGAAGGATTTCAGGAAGTATGTAAAACATAGTAACCCTGACTCCTCAATTTTCTTGTATTCAAATTTAATCTTTCCATCTGGTCCACAGACTTGTTGGTAATCAGCAACGGTCTCAAAATCACATACTTCATCAATTTTGTAGTGAATATAGGCCCTAACGTCTTCTGTTAACAAAACCCTATCTGGAATACTCAAAAATGTGCCCATATCATCTATTTGTGCTACGACCTTGGGATGAGGTTTGAATTTGTCCTCGGTGAAATGTGCCCTTACAATTAATTCTACTTCCTCCTCACTATTTTGCAATTTACTTGCAGTCAATGTTGATGCCATAAATTATTTCTAGGGTTTCGGCAAGCAATAAATAACTAGTGTTCGGTAGGCAGATGAACTTACTTGATATCGTCGAAGAATTGTCATCAGTTCGATTTACAGTAGCTTTGAATCTTTTCTAGAACAATATTTAGCTTGAACTCTTCTTTGTAAAATCTCTATTCTTCAAAGTCGCAATGTAACAATGAGCTCTATTTTTGTGTATTTAGATTTTTTGATATTCTCGCTCAAACTTTGGTGCATTAAATGCATGACCTAACTTCTGATAGGAAATAGCTATCAGCTCTGTAATGTCTACAATTTCCTTTGCTCGGTTAACATAGAATTTCTTCATCAGTTTGCACTATTGTCGGTTAACCTTGTATAGTGATTACCGATGGGTAACCAACTCACGTTTCTTCTTTTACCGACTATGTGACATTTGTAAACTTATAACACATAAACCATAGTGCATCTTTATTCATGCAGATTTGGTATTTGTACATCATATATAAGGAACTGTATGTAAAATGTGATCATTTAAAATGTCATTTCCATACATACCTTTGTCATCTTAAGTGTAGATACCGATGTCACCCAATCCAATGGATGAGGTTTCACTGACAATGTTACTTGACTCAGCATTCTCATTAGATGCCTTCTTCCACATTGTGTTCCTTAACTTCATAATTTTTGCAATGTTATATCCACTCTCAAATATATGGTTTTCATCAGGTGCTCATTCTTTTTAGTTCTTGCTTACATGACCGACCTTGTGATAATGCATACATGCCATTCCTGCATTTGTCTAGTTTCTTGATTGTCCAATTTGACTTTTTCTGTAATAGTTTGTTGCAATATGTCCATATTGACCACATACAACACAATTAGTCCATGTATTATAATCCCAAACATATGAATTACTTTATCTCTTTGGTTGATATGGCTTTCATTATAGTTTCTCTTTAGGTGTCCAGACTTGTTTCATTTTTGCCTTATAGTCCCTTGTAGTGTGTCCATGCTTATTACAAGTATAGCATATTTTCTCCTCAGTAGTATTATTAGCAATGTCATTCTTCTTAGCTCTGCATTCATAACCTGGATGTCCAAACTTACCACAGTAATAACAATAATTATTGAATTTTGGAATGACAAGAGGTTTACCTTGTGCATTACTTCTACACACATTAGATGTATGTCCTGGTTTTCCATAGTGATAACATGTCAACACTTTAGGTTTTTGACTTTGATTGTTGTTGAATTTTTCAACTTGTTGTGATGATTCTCCTTCATCGATGTAGCCTATACCGGCTCTGCTTCCAAATTTTCTCTGATTAGTTAGGAAATCATCAATCTGTTTAGAACTGTCCTCAGCTATCTTCATCATTTCATTGGGTTGCTTTTGTGTCTTTATTTCATTTCTTAGTTTTTCATTATCTTCTCTGAGTATTGCAACATCTTCAAGTCTTCTTGATAATTCTCCATTTACTTAGTTCATTTCTTGATTAACTATCATCATCTGATTTGATACTTAGAAGTGATGATTAGTGAGTCTCTGTATTTCACTTTCTTTTGCTTGAAGTTGTTTAGTCATCAGTCTTCAGTCTTCAATAGCTAGATTCTGATCTTGTTCAGCTTGTCTAGCATTGTTCATGATTTCCACCATTCTCACCATTTGAGATTCATGACCGATTTGAAGTGCTTTCACTTGCTCAGATAGATGTTGATTCTTTTTAGATAAATCAGAGATGCTTCCAGAGCTTGATCCAATATGATCAAATATTTCATCAATAGGTTCTTCATGATAACTAATTTCATTCAGCTGAATTGCAAGGTTCTTTCTTTCAACCAGTAATTTCTTTAGTTCTTCCTTGGCTTGTTTATACTATTCCACAAACATTTGTATTTGTATCTTCTGATTCTCAATAGTCTTGTCAAGCTTGTATCTCTCCATGACTTAGATCTTTACCCTTCAGTGGTTAGACTATTCAACAAGAGAACTGAGCTTTGATACCAATTGTTGGAATTAGGAGAGATAGGTACTAAGAGGGGAGGGGTGAATCAGTGCCTTCAAAAACTTTAATTGAAAAAACCTTTCAAATCTATAACTGTGTACTGTGATAACCGATCAAAATAACTTGAATATAATTGTATAAATCAATCATCTAGTTAACTTAAGAAAGTAAGCAACATGAAATCAATATGACAATCACATAACACAAGTATTTTGGTAATGCAGAAACCCTTGTAAGAAGGTAAAAACTATGGTGGGGATGACACCCACAAATTCTTCACTACTACAGATAGAAAAGTTTTTCTTGTTAAGGGTACAAGTTTTGATCACTTCTAGTGATCTTACCCTGTTAGGAGTAACATGTTAGATCAGCTAGATCTACCTAGTTATAGGATTTAAACAACACTAATGAAGTGTGTACTCGGTTAAGTGATTTACATAAGACTGTTAAGTCTCCTCTGTTAAGAGATTTATCAAAAACTCTATCACAATTATTAAAAAGTAATAGGCAATTATCTGCTAGTTGACAACTCAATTGTCTAAAATAGATCTATAAGTGCTCATCAAAATATCACCTTATCTATGATGGTTCTCTACTCTATTCTGCTCAGTAGCCTTCTCTGATTTTTCTCAATCTGATATCCTTTGCACTCTGTTCTGCTCGGTAAACTGATTGTCTTGAAGTTAGGCAATGTCTTCAAGTGCTCTGTGATTCATATATATTAGTTCACTAACCTCTTAAAATGGTGCAAACATACAAAATATATAGTGTTCTATTTTTGCCGCCTTAGCAAAAATTAGGTTACAAAAATAATCATAACCCTAAGATCTACGGTGCAAAATAACCTAGATCAACTATTATAATAAGATAAACATTACATTTAATGAGTATGTTTTACAATAAGTGCTCCTCAATCTTGGTAAACCATTTTACGATCTGTTGTAACCATTTGCATAGAAGAATGTGCCATTTCAAATTACTATGCCATTTTCTGTGCTCATCGATAAACATTGTATAATCTACTCGGTGTATACTGTGATGCTTGGTGTTTGCTAACCATCAGTGTCTATGTCACCGGTGCTTGGTGAACTGCGTGATGCTTGGTGTAAAGACTTTACCGACTGCTCTGTCTTACTTCTGGTTACCGACCAACCTAATATAAGTAATTGACCGACCTGTTTACTATCCTTTGATACTAATGACAACCTTAAATGCTCAATAGAGATTAACAATGGGAGAATATAATATAGAGCTAGTCTTATCTTTGATGTCTCTCCCTATCTTGGTTAAGTCCTATGTACAAATTCTGAAATAGTCCAAACTAGAGTCTAAAGAACCTCTTGAGGCATATAAAGGAAATTTTGTTGTAGAACAAGTATCTAAATAGGAGTTTGAAGAGGATGAAGCTATGTTCACATGGCTATACAAAGATGAACCTAGATCTCAAGTTGTTAAAAAATGTGATGCTAAAATATCGAATATCCCTTCTAAGTCATATGGCCCTGGAGATAAATTGATCACAAAAATGGGATATAAAGGAAAAGGACCTCTAGGACTATAGGGTAAAGTTCCTTTGTCACCTCTTGATCATCATGGCTGAGAAAACAAGAATACAACAAGTCTAGGATACAAGAAGAAGCCTTTCTATCTTGGCAAGAACTCCCCACATGTCTTAGAATAGGTTGAGCCTTCCACAACAAATCAACTAATGGGAGAAACAATAGAACAATCTGATAGTGATGATTTGAACATCACTAAAGATCTCATTCCCTATGAGCATTTTCCTAAAGAAATTGATGGAATATGGATGAAGTGACTGAGAGGGGGGGGGGGGTGAATCAGTCAACCATAAAACACTTCACAATTAATTCTTTCTAGATCCCTTAATGTTATCTATTTTAGCATTCGGTAAATAGATTGCAGTAACTTTGAAGATGTAGAAAGTATTAGCAAAATTATCTTTAGATATTCATCAGCACATGTATATGATTGAGAAAGAAATTAAGAACACAAGAGACACAAGATTTAACGTGGAAACCCAATATGGGAAAAACCACCAATGTATCTAGATACTGATTTTCACTTTTCTGAAGTGATGCCCGGTTAGAAGCCAACCTGGTAAAAGGTTACAAAACACACTGTTAGGTGTGACCTTGTTAGAGGATTTAATCACCCTGCTAGGAGTGGCCTGGTAAGAGGTCTTGAAAACAATTCAATGGAATTGTCACCTTGTTAGAGGATTTACAATATGGTTGTTAAACCAACTCGGTTAAGAGATTTAGAATTCACTGTTACAATGATAAGAAAGCAACAATGAAAAATGACCTGTATAATAATCCAACTGTCTTGCTGATTACAGATCTCTGTTCTGCATAAGTCTGATCCTTTCTGATCGAATAAATCTCTGCTGCACCTCAAGGATATTTGAACATCCTTCACAAATTCACACACACCTTTCCTGTCTTTCTTCTGTAAATCTTTTGCTATATTTTCTTATTTTTTTTCATTTTTCACATTTGACCTTTTATTTATATGATTTTAGATTTGTCAAATTGACATTATTTAGTATAACAGTCGGTTGAATTAAGCAAACTCTATTTGCAAAAATCCTTCAAGGGCCGATAGTGCTCGGTGAACATAACTTTCTATAATATTTTGGAGACCGAGGGAACTCGGTAAACACCGACAATCCTTTACCTTCGATAACCGACTGAACTCGGTAAACACTAACTTTTCTTCGACAACCAACTGAACTCGGTAAACACTAACTTTTCTTCGACAACTGACTGAACTCGGTAAACACTAAATTTTCTTCAACAACTGACTGAACTCGGTAAACACTAACTTTTCTTCGATAACCGACTGAACTCGGTAAACACTAACTTTTCTTCGATAACCGACTGAACTCGGTAAACACTAACTTTTCTTCGATAACCAACTGAACTTGATAAACACTAACTTTTCTTCGATGACCGAGTGGACTCGGTAAGCACTAATATTCCTGTCTGGCAGACTGACTGAGCTCGGTAGTAACTGGTTGCTGTGGACTATGACATTGTGTGACATCAAAGACAATACATAATTTGAGTATCAATTTCCAACAATCTCCCTCTTAGGCATTGATGGCAACACAATATGTCATATCATAAGAAATTTGAAAGAGTTAGCTCAGTTCAGATTCAAATCTCCCTCTGTTAGCAAACTTCCTGTATCCTAAAAATTCTTCCTTCTGACTATTGAAAATTTCTTGAAGAGAAAAGACATAGCAAACACTCCCTCTTTGACAACACATGCCAAAGACAATTCACATATTACCGGTGAAAATTAATGTACCTCAAGTACTGATTCATATGCAATGATTCCTTGAATATGCTGCATCAACTGGTTGATTTTCAATCATGTTCTGGTTGATGCATCACTAAAACTATATTTAGTGAGCCTCGAATAGGGGAATGACCCCTAACTTACCTCTTAGATACACAAATGCATCCTTAGGTAATGGTTTGGTAAAAATTTCTGCAATCTGTTCTTTTGTATGAATATATTCTAATCTAATTTCCTTATCCTGCACCAATTCTCTGACAAAGTGATATTTAATAGCAATATGCTTGGTTTTGGAATGCATCACTGGATTCTTCGAAATGTTTATTGCACTGGTATTGTCACAAAATATAACAACTGGTTCTTTGATTTCAATCTTCATACCTTCTAATAACTGTTTAAACCAAATAATATTTGAACAGTTTACTGCAGCAGCAACATATTCTGCTTCAGCTGTGGATTGAGATGTGCAATTTTGCTTTTTACTAGTCCAGGATACCAGTCTTTTTCCAAGAAAAAATGCTCCACCACTTGTGCTTTTTCTGTCATCAATGTTTCCTGCCCAATCAGCATCAGTAAACACTTTTAAGTCTAGATTGCCTCCAAATTTATACCACAAACCATATTCTTCAGTTCCTCTTAAGTATCTTAAGATTCTTTTGATTGCCATCATGTGATTTTCCTTAGGTTTTGCTGAGAATCTAGCTACTATACCGACTGCTAAGGCAATATCAGGTCTTGTATGTACTACATACTGCAATTTTCCAATCATAGATCGGTATAGGGTCTGATCAACTTCTTTTGAATCATCATTTTTGGTAAGTTTCAGTCCAGTACACATGGGTGTACCAACTGGTTTTGAATCTTCCATACCAAACTTCTTAAGTATTTCCTTGATGTATTTAGATTGAGTAATGTATATACCATTCTTGCTTTGCTGAATTTGAAGACCAACAAAGAATTTTATTAAACCAAACATAGACATTTCAAATTCTTTGTTCATTTGCTCTGAAAATTCTTTGCATTGATCCTCATTCCCTGTAAATATAGTATCATCCACAAATATTTCTGACAATACAATTTTGTCATCTGGTCCTTCTTTAATATACAAATTGCTGTTATCATTAGCTCTTTTGAAATTAATCTGAATCAAATAGTTATGGAGTCTTTCATACCATGCTCTAGGAGCTTGTTTCAAACCATACAATGCTTTGTGTAACCTACAGACCATGTCCCTTTTATCTAGATCAACAAAACCTTCAGGTTGTTCAATGTAGACTTCTTCATCAAGAATTCCATTGAGAAATGCAGATTTTATATCCATCTGATATACCTTAAATCCTTTGTGTGCTGCATAAGCAAGTAGAGTTCTTACACCTTCTAATCTTGCAACAGGAGTGAAAGTTTCTCCATAATCTATACCTTCTTCTTGAGAATAACCTTTACATACCAGTCTAGCTTTGTTTCTAGATACTTGACCATCTTCATTTAGCTTATTCCTGAATACCCATTTTGTTCCAATTACATTCTTATCTTTAGGTCTAGGTACAAGAGTCCAAGTTTTATTCTTTTTTATTTGTTCTAATTCTTCATTCATTTCTTCAATCCAACTTTCATTTTCCAATGCATCTTTGATATTTCTAGGTTCAAAATCAGTAAGCAGACATGTACCTTTTAGCTTGCTTCTTGTCATAGTACCATCTGATTTGTTTCCAATGATTTGATCTAGTGTATGATGTCTTCTGACATATTTGGCTAGTATAGGTTCCTTTCCTTTTGAATGATTCATGCTGCTATCTTCTAGGATCTCTTCTTCAGGTTGCTCGGGCTTGGTAGATATTTGCTCGATAACTTCAGGCTGAGACTCGATCTGAATTTCTTCCTGTGACTCAGTTTACACTTCTTCCTATGACTTAGTTTGTGACTTGGTAACAGTGCTCGGCTCGGTAGATATAGTTTCCTTACTGATAGTTGTGTCTGCCAATGTTTCAGGTTCAATGTAAATGAATCTTCTGTAGTTCTCAGGTTCCCTTTTGCTTTCTTCCTCAGTCTTTTCTGCAAACTCATCAAATTTTACATGTATACTTTCTATGACTTTGTGAGTAGATAAGTTCAGACATTTGTATGCCTTGCTTTTGCTAGAATATCCTAGGAATATTCCTTCATCACTTTTCACATCAAATTTATTTCTTCTGGATTCTTTTAAGATATAACACTTGCTACCAAATATTTTCATGTAACTTACATTGGGTTTATCTCCATACCATAATTCATAAGGAGTTTTGAATGTGTCTTTCTTCAATTGTACTCGGTTCAAGGTATGAACTGCAATGCTGATAGCTTCCTTCCAGTACTTTATAGCGATGTTCTTTTCTATCATTAGAGTCCTTGCACAATCCATAATAGATCTGTTTCTTCTTTCTGCTATTCCATTCTGCTCAGGAGTTCTAGGAGCTAATACCTATCTTTTGATTCCTCTTTCAATGCAAAAGTTGTTAAAATCATGGGAGATGAATTCACCACCTCTGTCTGATCTTAAGCATTTCAATCTTTTCCCTGTTTCCTTTTCCACTCTCGCTAAGTACCATTTGAACTTTTGAAATGCTTCTAATTTTTCTCTTAAATACATAACAGTCATCATTCTAGAATAATCATCAATGAAAAGAATAAAGAATTTATCTCCAGTATAGCTTTGTATTCCAATAGGTCCACATAAATTAGTATGCACAATTTCCAAAATTTCTTTAGACTGATAGTTCTTACTCTTGAAACTAGTTTTACTCATTTTGCCAATCTGACAATTCTTACATAGACCAGTGTCAGGTTTCTTCAAAGTAGGAATGCCTCTAACCTTCTTGAATTTGCTTATTTTTATCATGTTATCAAAATTCACATGACATAACCTTTTGTGCCATAGCCAACTTTCTTCTATTTGAGCAATAAAGCATGAATATTCACTGAGATCAAGATAAAATAAGTTACCTTTTGTTTGTTTGCCTGATCCAATGAGTTTTCCTTTTCCATCCAGCAGTCTTGCTTGACCATTCATGAATTCAACCTTGAAACTAGTGTTGATTAGCTGTGCTACACTTAGAAGATTATGTTTTAGTCCTTCAACCCAATAAGCATTATCACATATAAGTTCTTTGGTTAAAGAGTTTCTTCCTTTTCCTTTTATACAAGGTTCATTGTTTCCAAATCTTACATTACCACTATCACAGTCTTCTAGATATTCAAATTTTGTCTTGTCACTAGTCATGTGGTGTGAACACCCGCTGTCTATTATCCATATATCATCTTTGCTTATATGAGAAATAAGTGCCATCTTATCTTCATCATCATCAGATTCATCTTTTATAGCAATAAAAACAATTTCTTCTTCATTATCATCAGAATCTTTAGCCATAAAACATGTTTTCTTACCTTTATCCTTGTATGATTTGAAATTCTTTTTGCCATAGTACTTGTGACTTCTCTTCTCTTCTTTGACTTGCTTGTTTGGGCACCTAGCTGCAATATGTCCAATTTCTTCACATGAAAAATAGATTAAAGGAGTTTTACCTTTATATTTACCTTTCCCTCTAGAGTACTTCTTTGCAAGTAATGCTTCTACAATTTCAAGATCACTATCAGAACTTTCTTCTGATACTTCTTCACTTTCTGACTGAACTTCTTTAATTTTCTTGTTCTTCTTTAGTGAAACCTTGGCCTCAAATGCTGATTCAATATTTTTGGAACTAGGAACATAGTTGTCATAGTTGTCTAATTCAAAGGCTGTCAATCTTCCAACTAAAGCATCCAAAGTTATATTGTGGTTTGTTTCACATCTTCTTTCTTGAATAGCTGATACTCTTATTGCATAGATAGGGAGTAATTTCTGAGTACCTTACTTATAACAGTCTCATCTGGGATTGTTCCTCCAGAAGCTCTAATTGCACTTACACTTGCTTTGATTCTTTCAACATATTTTGCAATGTTTTCATCTTCCTTCATATTCATCTTGTCAAACTGTCCTCTTAGGCTTTCTGCTTTGGCTCTTTTCACATTTGCATCACCACCATATATTTTCTTCAGTGCCATCCACATTTCATATGTAGTAGTGCAATATTTAATATCATCAAATTCTTCATAGCTGACAGGAAATGCAATGTCTATCATCATGGTGTTGTGAGTCTTTTTATCTGCAATGTCTTCAACAGTTAATGCGCCATTAGGAATTGTGTATTCTTCATCAATGTATTTGCATCCTGAATCACCAATGGAAGCCAGATGAAGTTGCATGAGACCTTGCCATGCTGAAAAGTTATCTTTGTTGAGCTTTGGAATTTCCCTCTTGTAAGACATCCTGATCTTTAGCTTAGGTCCTTGAAACCCTTCCTGCAAGCACCAAAAGCTCTGATACCAATTGATGGAATATGGATGAAGTGACTGAGAGGGGGGGGGGGGTGAATCAGTCAACCATAAAACACTTCACAATTAATTCTTTCCAGATCCCTTAATGTTATCTGTTTTAGCACTCGGTAAATAGATTGTAGTAACTTTGAAGATGTAGAAAGTATTAGCAAAATTATCTTTAGATATTCATCAGCACATGTATATGATTGAGAAAGCAATTAAGAACACAAGAGACACAAGATTTAACGTGGAAACCCAATATGGGAAAAACCACCAATGTATCTAGATACTAATTTTCACTTTTCTGAAGTGATGCCCGGTTAGAAGCCAACCCGGTAAAAGGTTACAAAACACACTGTTAGGTGTGACCTTGTTAGAGGATTTAATCACCTTGCTAGGAGTGGCCTGGTAAGAGGTCTTGAAAACAATTCAATGGAATTGTCACCTTGTTAGAGGATTTACAATATGGTTGTTAAACCAACTCGGTTAAGAGATTTAGAATTCACTGTTACAATGATAAGAAAGTAACAATGAAAAATGACCTGTATAATAATCCAACTATCTTGCTGATTACAGATCTCTGTTCTGCATAAGTCTGATCCTTTCTGATCAAATAAATCTCTGCTACACCTCAAGGATATCTGAACATCCTTCACAAATTTGCACACACCTTTCTTGTCTTTCTTCTGTAAATCTTCTGCTATATTTTCTTGTTTTTTTTCATTTTTCACATTTGACCTTTTATTTATATGATTTTAGATTTGTCAAATTGACATTATTTAGTATAACAGTCAGCTAAATTAAGCAAACTCTATTTGCAAAAATTCTTCAAGGGCCGACAGTGCTCGGTGACCATAACTTTCTATAATCTTTCAGAGACTGAGGGAACTCGGTAAACACCGACAATCCTTTACCTTTGATAACTAACTGAACTCGGTAAACACTAACTTTTCTTCGACAACTGACTGAACTCGATAAACACTAACTTTTCTTCGACAACTGACTAAACTCGGTAAACACTAACTTTTCTTCGATAACTGACTAAACTCGGTAAACACTAACTTTTCTTCGATAACCGACTGAACTCGGTAAACACTAACTTTTCTTCGATAACCGACTGAACTTGGTAAACACTAACTTTTCTTTGATAACCGACTGAACTCAATAAACACTAACTTTTCTTCGATGACCGAGTGGACTCGGTAAGCACTAATATTCCTGTCTGGTAGACCGACTGAGCTCGGTAGTAACTGGTTGCTGCGGACTATGACATTGTGTGACATCAAAGACAATACATAATTTGAGTAGCAATTTCCAACAATAAAAGACCTCCTTGAAGTTGAAGATGATCCAGTAAAAAGAATTAATGTAGTAGAAACACAAGAACCTACTATAGAGCAAGAGATAGTTGCACCACAAGAACCAGCTAATCTTGAAGACAATCAAATAGACAAAGAGGAAGGTGGTAGTTATTCTAAGATAGATTCTCATGAGTATGAATTCAAATCAAAATCTGAGGGTAACCCTTCTTGGGGTATTCATCCTGACTTTACTCATGTTTTTAGATTTCCTAGAGGCATAGATGAAGAATCTAATGACTATGAATGGGGAGCCATTCTAGAAGAAGATGAGTTTATTACAGAAAAACATGTTGATCACCAATATGCACCTAAACCCAACATAAGTCTAGAGAGAAATGATGAACTTATCGAGTCTGATCCACTGATGGCTGAAGTGGACTTCCACAATGACATTGTGCCTATTCATGAATTAAATGTATTAAGTTGTAATGTCACCTTTGAACTTGAGCATCAGGTTAGGACCAATGATGATAGATCCATATCTGTAAACACTCTTTCCCAATCTTTTACCACTTTGACTATTCAACATCCTGACCTTCTTGACCAAACTTCCACAAATCTGAGCTATGGTATTTATACCTTCTCGAATGACTATGCCCTTTCTTTCTACCTAAATGTAGTTGAGCCTATGAGGAATTCCATAAGTGAACCAAGCATTAGCATGACAGAGTCAAACATCAAGTATCTTAGTTAGAAAAATAAGAATAAGAATAAAAAGAAAAGGAGTTCTAAGGGTGAAAACCACTTTGTGGCAGTCTCAAAACCTACAAAAGTAAAAATAAAAGATGTATCCAAAGGTGAAAACCTCTCTAAGGCACCTAAGGATGAGATATTTGATGTCCTTCCAAGTCATTCATAGGATAGATCTCTAGTTCTAATTGAGCCCACTCAATCTATCAACTTGGGAACAATAGAGGAACCACAGTTGATCCATGTAGCACAATCCTTATCAGAAGAAGAGAAGAAAAAATTTACAACATTCCTAACAGAAAAGAAGATCAAATTTGCATGGAAATATTTAGATATGCCAGGGTTGGATCCTGATATCATAATGCACCATTTATCTATAGCTCCAAATGTTAAAACTGTTAAGTAAACATTGACAAAGATGCATCCACATGTTGCACTCTTGGTAAAAGCTGAATTAGAGAAGCTACTAAAAGCTGGATTCATCCATGTTATTGATTATGCTAAATGGATCTCTAATATTGTACCTATTTCTAAACCAAAAAAATCAATAAGAGTATGCACAGATTTCAGAGATGTAAACAAAGCATGCCCTAAGGATGATTTTCCACTACCTAACATTGATATGATAGTAGACATGACTACGGGCTTTGAGATGTATTCTTTAATGGATTATTTTTCTGGATATAATCAAATAAAAATCACTCCAGAAGATCAAGAGAAAACTACTTTCACATGTGCATGGGGAACCTTCTATTGGAATGTCATGCCATTTGGGCTTAAGAATGCTGGTGCTACATATCAGAGAGCTATGACATCTATTTTTCATGACATGATGCATTGAACCATGGAAGATTATGTTGATGATACTTTAGAAAAATCTATGATTAGAGCTGAACATTGAAATGACTTGAGAAAGATACTAGACAGAATGGAAAAATTTAGTCTCAGACTGAACCCTAAGAAGTGTGCTTTTGGTGTCACTTCTGGAAAGCTCTTAGGATTCATAGTTTCAAAGAAGGGCATTGAAGTTGATCTAGCTAAAGTAAAGGCTATAATGGAGATGCAAACCCTAAAGAACATCAGTCAAATGAGAACATTGCAAGGGAGAGTTCAATCTATCAGACGCTTCATATCTCAACTATCGAACATATCACAACCTTTTACAAAGACATTACATAAAGGTGTGATCTTTACATGGAATGAAGAATGTGAAAAGAATTTTAATCATATCAAGAAATATCTATCAAATCCTCCTATCTTTATGCCTCCTATTCAAGGGAAGCCTTTGATCTTATATGTCTCTACTACAGATACATCACTAGGGGCATTGATAGCACAACATGATGAGAATAGAAAGGAAAGGGTTGTATATTATATCAATGGAACATTGGTTGCATATGAGAAGAACTATTCAATGATTGAGAAGGCTTGTCTAGCTGTGATCTTTTCATCACATAAACTAAGACATTATATGTTGGCTCATACCATGCATTTAGTAGCTAAGATTGATCCACTAAAGCACCTACTAAGCAAAGCTACCCTCACAGGTAGATTAGCCAAATGGTTCATGCTCTTAAGTGAATTTGACATTGAATATGTTGAAAGAAAATCTATTAAAGGCAAATTTATTGTTGATCAGTTAGCAGATGCACCTTTGTTCGATGACACACCAATGCAAATGGAATTCCCAGATTCCTATATCATGAATCTTTCTTCTAGAGAATGGCAATTGTTCTTTGATGGTTCCTATACATAGAACGGATTTGGAGTAGGCATTTTTTTTATCACTCCTCAAGGGTAATCAATACCCAAATTATTCAAATTAAATTTGCCTTGTACAAACTATATTTCTAAATATGAAGCCCTTTTAAATGGTATGAAAATAGCAATTGAGTGGAGAGTGGCTAAGTTACAGATTCATGGAGACTCCCAACTTGTTATCCATCAAGTCAATGATGTGTATCAAATGAAAGATGAAAAGCTCATTCCATACAAGATAATGGTAGATGATCTCAAGAAATACTTCATATCTATCACCTTTGAGAAAATACCTAGAACAAAGAACAAGGCTGTCGATGCAATGGAAATGCTATCTACTCTATTATTGCAACCTCAACATGAGCTACGCCATGAGTTCCTGGTGGAAGCATTATCTTATCCTGCATATGACTCCCCTGATATCCACATGATTTTCACTATTGTAGGTCATGATTCATCCTGATATAAAAGCCTATTCTCCTATCTTAAAGACTAAATCATTCCTAATACCTTTAACCACCATGAAAAGAGATACCTTATCTGCAATGCCTCCTGATATGTTATCAATGGTCACGATCTGTATAAATGAGGTCTAGATGGTACGCTACTTAGATGTTTAGAATGGGAAGAGTCTCAATATGCATTAGAGGAAGTCCATGATGGCATTTGTGGATCGCACTTGAATAGTTTAACACTAGCTCAAAAACTTATTAGGGCTGGGTACTATTGGCCGAAAATGGAGAAAGAACTATAAAATGTGCCAAGTACATGGAAACTTAATTCATGCTCTAGGGAGAGATCTAATCCCCTTCCCTACACAATGGCCTTTTCATCAATGGGCATTTGATCTTATAGGATCCATACATCCTCATTCTTCTAATGGGTATACCCACATTATTACAGCTATAGATTATTTCACAAAATGGGTAGAAGAATTCCCTTTAACACAAGCAACTAGAAAACAAATATCTATGTTCATCTTGAACTACATCATGTGCCGGTATGGTATTCCACATTCTATAGTCACAGATAATGGTAGACAATTTAAGAACAAATACTTGGATGATTTATGTGCCAAATTCAAGATTACACAACATTGGTAATCTATCTACTATCCTCAAGGGAATGGACAAGAAAAGGCTTCTAACAAGAATCTATTGAAAATCTTGCACCGTATAGTTAATAAAATTGGAAGAGACTGGAATCTCATGATCAATCCATCTCTCTGGGCCTACAAAACAAGTATCAAAAAACCTACTAGGGCTACACCTTTCGCTTTAGTTTATGGGTCTGAAGCGGTACTACCTATTGAGGTTGAAATCCCATCACTAAGAATCAAAATGCATGGTCTAGTAACTAATGATGACTTTAAAGTGTCTAGGTTGCAAGAACTTGAACTACTAGATGAGTGTAGACAAGCAGCATATGATCATCTCAGAGTATATCAGAAGAGAATGTCTAGAGGCTACAACAAGAAAGTTAGACACAAAGAATTTCAGGTTGGCGATCTAGTCTTGAGAGAGAATCCTAAAAATCAATCACATAGAGAGCGCAAGGGGAAGTTTGAACCCAACTGGCTGGGTCCCTTTGTAATCACTACTACTTTTGGCTATGGTGCCTATCAACTCTTAATGACTAAAGGAGAAGAGCTCTGAGAACCAATCAACGTTCTCCATCTGAAGAAATTCTACACCTATGGTAAAATGTCTTGAAAAAATTATAAAAATTAGAAAAAGTCTTGAAAAAATGAACATCTTGGTGAAAACCTAGCAATGGGCACCTTGGTGATTCACAAAAAAAGTAAAAAAATATCAAAAGTACAAAAAAATTGAAAAATACAAAAAAATGAGAAAAAGAAAAAGTGTCTTGGTGAAAACTTGGAAACAGGCGCCTTGGTAGACAAAATAGAATCTCTACCAAGATGGTGAAAACCCAACAAACAAGCACCACTTGTTCAAAAATGGTCCATCTATCAGCACAATCTTGGTCTTTCCCAGCTTTCAGTCTTGCTTTAGTTTGTACATATCTCTTGGTTTGTTCCTGCAGTCCTATTTTCAATAAGTTGGTTGGTAGACCAATTGGCTCATGCATCTATATCCTATCAATGCCTAACACTTGGAGGCAATCAATGTCATATCCTATAGTCCCTAGTGTATCTTTAGACATGTCATAACTAGTTAGGTTCCTTTGAAGCTTCATCCGAGTCAGTCAGTCAGTCTCCTCTCTAGAAAGGGATTTTGCATCTACAACAACACAATCAAACATCAACACAAAATGAAATCAGTCTATGCTTCACATGCTTTTATCTCCTTGTATGCTTACTAATTCACATTGATATTTTTGCATATTGTGTCCTTTGAGCTCTTCGATGATGTCCTTTACAAGATTTAGAGAGTGATGACTGGGGGCATAATCTTTTCTTTGTTTTCTGCTTGTATGTGAAAATCTAACAACTTTGGAAATTCTGGATTGAAATGGTGTCTGTTTGTAAGAGCCTCTATCTTGAATTAGATGGCCATGAGTACCTTGACCATTGATACCTAGAAAATTCAAGGAAGTTTGATCTCACTATTGTCTTTTTGAGTGAATTCTTTCTCCTATTGTGAAATGTGATCTTATCTAAGGATGTGAATGATAAAGGGTCACTACGGGTAATTCACACTGGACTTAGAATGATCTCTTGACTATTTGATGTATTTGTCACGCAAGGCATATTTTGTTCATCATGATGTCTATGTTTTGATGCTTATACAAATTGCTATATCAAAATGGACATGATATTCAAGTCATCCCAGTGTTTATGCCTTGGTGCTTATATCTAATCTGACATTCTGAAAATAAAATCAATATTCATATATCCATTGTTTCCTAACCAGTGGGTGTTGTATTGATTCTTGCACATACAAATCAATATTCATATGTCTATGGTTTCATAACTAGTGGGCATTGTATTGATTTATCTAGTTACCTAAAAAGTTCAATGATGACAACAAATTGACACATGATTAGTGACTAGGTCCTAGGTCCTAGGTTTGCATTTCATTCTGCATGTCATTTTGCACTTTGCATGATTGCATGGTCTCAAAAATTGCTTGAACACTTAAATGATTCTTCAAAAAAAAAAATGCTAGACATCTTAATGCACGAGCTGAATCTCATACAAAGGTTCCTCCAATGAAATAGCAAGTAGAATCCTTTTTTTGGATCAAAATCAAAATCTGAGATCATTTATATTGTAAACTACTTGCATAATCGAGCTTCAATCATCACACAAATCTAGAATTCAACTTAAATAATTGTCTTACATCAAACTATCAAAATTTCAACTTGGTCAACTATGGTCAACTCATGGTTTAACCTAGTCAAACTTGGTCTCCAAGGACCTCCAAACGATGTAGAACATGTTCTCAAACGTGTATAACCACTTCTCAAATTAATTAACATGGTTCTAAACTATAACGCTGACTTTTCTTGTCAGATTTCAATTTTAATCCTGAAGGGGGCATGGTATTGTACATCATTCAAGTCTGTAAATCTAAACATGTAATCAATCTTTCCTTAGTAATCAAGACAACAACCACGTCTAGTTGTTGACTCATCAAAAGTCCTCATCACTTGGGGCAAATCTATCATCGCTTGGGGCATATCAGATTCATCAAGATCCATATCAATCTGGTATCCTAAATCTATCTTGTAAACTATATCAACTTTTTATAACCAACAGTTCATTTGCATCATTTCCTTGGTTCTTCGTAACTGATGGGTTCAGTATGTGATACCAATATGATTCATACAAGGACATTTTGGTCTAGAATTAGTCACTCACTTCTTCACAATCGTAAGGTTCAGATCAGGCATTTTGGTACTTTTTCATAATCACCAGTTCATTGTTGTTGTAGTTGACATTATCTCTGGTCATTCAAGACCTAAATCTTAAATCTTGAATCTTTAAATCTTTCAATTGGTTTCTATCTCAGAATCGGTTAATCTTTCAATCAATTTTTGTCTCGGAATCAGTTCATCTTTCAAATCAGTTTCATACATCTTTAACATACACAGACTATTCTTTAAACCACTACGCTTTGCATAGTGATTCAAAGAGGGGCAAAATGTAATACCCCAAAAATGGGCTATAGGTTCATTAACCTCCTATATCGACATATAAAAAAAAATTGATACAAAAGTCCTAACCTAAGGCATATCTTCACATCGAAATCCTAATTTATTTTATCTTAATTTTGCATCAAGGAATATTTCCTAAATATTCCTAATTTATCTAATTATCTTTAATTAAATATTATTTGGTGATAAATGTTATTATTTATCCTAAAGTTGATTAATTGAATATGATGAATATTTAATTAATTAATTTAATTCTTCCACTTAATTATTTAATTAGATTTAATTACATTTATTCCTAATTAATATTATTTTTATTTTGACAATAAATCAAAATTCCTACAAATAATCAATTGGATATTTATTTAATTGATTTAAATCAAAGTTGTCAAATTTAATGATTTAATTGGAACAAAGTTTGATTTAATAATTGATTAACCCATAAATCAATTGTTTTAATTCAAAATCAGTTAAGTGGAAAATAAATCACTTTATTTATTAAATTAATTCATATTAAATCATGCACAATCAAAAAAAGAAGTCAACTTTAAATCAATTATCAATTTTAATTTGTTAACTTTCTAAACTCAACATCTAATGATGAGTTGAAAAAGAGAACTAAAACTCTATTTTGAGATAAAAACTACTTTTGCATGATTTTATGAATTAAATATTCTTAATTTCTTGTTAACTCAAAAATCAACCTGAGTTTATCAAGAGTGATTTATGGCTTTTCTCAATGCATCCTCAAGCCCTGGATTTCTATAAAATCAAGGCTCAGCTCTTCACAATCAACACCTCAAAATTGCATCCTCACTCTGGCGAATTCGTGACTGAGGAATCAATCTTTTGCGAATCAAGGCTATTGTGAGATTTTCATTTATTGTTTTGAGCATTCATAGTTTCATATCATAGATTTTTATATGCATTCATAGCATTTCTTAGATTAAATCTACATTCAAACTCAATTTCATACATTATAGCTTAGATTCATACAGTTTCTCATTCTTATTGCATAGAAAATACAAAAATATAGATTAATTTGCATTCATATTTCATTTCTTTCATCATCTTAAATCCTTCATTTAGGTGTTGCATTGTCACTGATCTCAATTTCAATCTGAGAACATCATACTCGCACCTACTAGAAGGCAATAAATCACCTGGTTAGCATAGTTTCAATTACTTGCAGATTTCAATTTTTGCTAACCTCTAATATTTTACTGAAGTGTTGTGTCTACAGCTAGGTACAAAATTCACACACACAATATGAAGCTCTTTTGAGGTTTGAATCTCAAAGAGATTTTGTTCCCCAATTGAAAAATATTTGAAATTTATGTTCTTATTTACATAAATATTTTTTTATATATTGCTTCTTTCAATCTCTTATTGATCAATTTCCTTTGATTATCCAACTCTATAATCATATTTATCTCATTCATAATTCTATCTTCCACCTTATCTTGATTGATAGGTGTGTGGTAGTTTTGCCCATAAAGGGCTTCAAATGGTGTCATCCTCAAATATGCATGGTACAAGTTGTTATATGAAAAATTCACCAATAAAAGATACTCCTCTTGCTTATGCTAATAATACTCCTCTCGCTTATGCTAATAATCCATACAATATATCCTAAGTAGGTCTTCAATTACTTGATTCACTCTTTATTTTTATCTATCTGTCTATTAGATTAAAATTCAATCATGCCCCAAATATGCATTTAGTATTGTCCAAAATCTATAAACCATGTGAGTATGTTGATATGATATGATCATTTTAGGTACTCCATTCAAAAACAATATCTCTTTGATTAAATTCTTAGCTAAGTGAATGAACCATCCTTAATATACCTTGGGATGAAGTGCACTACCTTGGTCAACTTATCCACAACTACAAAGATGGCATCATGCCTATTTTAGGACAAGGAAACCTTGAATAGAATTTATACTAATCAATTGACATTTATACTTAGGTATGTAATGTGGGTACAAAATCCCTATTGGATGTACATTCTTAGCCTTGACTTTATATCACTCCAAGTATCAAATAACGTATTCCATCACATCCTTCTTCATTCTTGGCTAAAAGTAGAGAGATATTAATTATGCTATCATCTTGGTAACTTTATGTCACCCCAAGGTACATTTTGAATCTCTTCTAGGATACAAAATTATCAAATCCTATAAGTTTGGAAAATACATTCTTCCTTGGTATCTCAAAATATATCTAATTAAAACACTTTTCTAAGGATCTCTTCCTTCTATAATAGTGCTCATATCCTTGTAGATTCTGAGCCACTTGTCTCTAATTAGACTTTATAGTAGTCATGGATAATAGATGCCTTCTTTGGCTCATAGCATCAACTACTCTATTTTTCTCTCCCTTTATCTTCATGTACTCAATCTAAAAATCATATTCACTAAGAAAATCTAGCCATCTACTTTAATGGTCTCTAATATTATGTTGAGTAAATATATAATTGAGTCGTAGGTGGTTTATCTTCAATTCAAATGAATTCCCCAAGAGATAATCTCTCAATATTTGTAGTGCATGAATGCTAACTCAAAGTCATGTGGTGCATATTTTAGCTCGTGCAGCTTCAATTTCCTCAATTAATAAACTAAAACTTTTCCATTCAATATTATCACTCCTCCCACACCTTCTCTATATGCATTGATTATCATCGTGAATTATCCATTTGGATCAAGTATAGTCAAAATTGGAGCTGTAGTGAGGATCACCTTCATAAGTTGGAAATCTTGTTCTCACTTTACAATCTAGTCAAATATTTTGGAGTAAAGCAATTAGTGTTGTGATTCTAAAAAATCCTTCTAAAAACTTCTTATAGTATATTGTTAAGTCCCATGAAGTTTTTTTTTCAATTGTATTCTATGATGTCTAGGTCACTCAATGAATTCCTCAATTTTCTCTAGATATACTACAATCTCTTATGTTGGAATCATGTGGCATAGATAATGCACCTTTTCATGATAGAAGGTAAACTTGGATATCTTACCAAAGTTTTAATCCTCTCTTAATAAATGTAATACTGTAATACCCCAAAAAGGGGCTATAGGTTCATTAACCTCCTATATCGACATATCGAATGAAATTGACATCGAAGTCCTAACCTAAGGCACATCTAAACATTATCGAATCCTAATTGATTATCCTAAATTTTGCATAGGGGAATGTTCCTAGTAATATTCCTATTTATCCTAATTATCTTTAATTTAATAATTATTTGGCAATAAATCCTATTTATCCTAAAGTTTGATTAATTGAATATTTTGAATATTTAATTAATTAGATTTAATACTGCTACTTAATTATTTAATTGAATTTAATTATATTTATTCCTAATTATTATTATTTAAATTTGATAATAAATCAAAATTCCTATCATTAATTGATTAAATTCTTATTTAATTAATTAAAGCAGGTTGTCATATTTAATGATATTATTTTTGAATAAAAGTTTGATTTAATAATTGATTAACCCATAAATCAATTATTTTATTTTTAAATCAGTTAAGTTGAAGATAAATCACTTTATTTATTTATTTAATTCATGATTAATTATGCACATCCAAAAAATAGTTAAACTATAAATCAAAAAATTAATTCAATTTGTTTTAAAAATAAACTCAACTCTATTTTGAGTTGAAAGCTGATCTCAACTTCTGATTTAAATCAAAAAGTTGTTTTTGCATGATTTATTGTGAGTTAACTATCTTTAATTCCTTGTTCACTCAAAAATCAACTTAGTGATTTATGGCTTTTTCCATGCATCCCCAAAGCCCTAGATTTCTATAAAATCAAGGCTCAACTCTTCACAAATCATCTCATAATTTTGCAAACTTATGCTGACGAATTGGTATCTAAAGAATTAAAGCTTCTTTGCGAATCAACAACTTTTGTGAGATCATCCATATTTAGCATATCATTGTTAGATTAATTGTATTGCATATCAGTTTTTCATATAGATTAGATTTCATATCACTTTTCATATTATTGCATAGAAAAACCAATAGAAAAAAGATTAATTTGCATCTAATTCATATCTAGATTTTGCATTCCAATCCTTTGTTTGGGTGTCATCAAGGTCACTGATCTCGGTCCAATCTAAGAATACATACATCTACTAGAAGGCAGTAAATCACCTGGTTAGTTTAGTTTTCATTTCATTGCACGATTTTGATTTTAGCTAACCTCTAATGTTTTACTGAAGTGTTGTGTCTACAGCTAGGTACAAAATTCACACACACATTTCTGGCACCCACCGTGGGGCCCTGAAATGGGTTTCCATTCAATTTTTATCAATTTCTATCATCTTGTCATTTTCTATCCCAAGTTGTGATTTTTAATTTTTGTCCATACACTTTTCGTAAGAGTTTTGTCAGAAACTCATGCCAGGATATACCCACTGTCGTATGATAGTTTATTTGATCGAGGATCATACCGCCAGAATCAAATTTTCATTTGGAATCTTGATTGTTGTATGATCCTATACCCAGTGTCGTATGAGTTTCTAGACTGTTGCCTAGGAGGTGACCCACTGTCGTACGAGTTTCAGTGTAAGAATTGCTAAAAATAGGTAAGAATCTACTAAGCACGTTGTGAGGAATTCAGGTAATCTTTTCAACTAATAAAATTTCGATTTGGATTAAAAAGAACTCTTGCGTGTCAAGCTTGTGTGACCTTTATTGCTTTCATATCACAAATTTCATTCTGGGCTATTAAAAATGAACATAGATTTGCTTTTCAGCATCCTTGTTACACATAGTAAATAGGCCCTATGAACACTATTTGTGGTTCTTGAGAGATTGGGTTTCCAGTGAAACTCTTCTCAACAAAGGAACCCTTGTAGGTAGGGAGGTTACTAAGAGAGTCTCATGTTCTACTAGATTTGTGCATCTTTAGCTTTTGATTGATACATTCTCTCTCCGGAGAGGTTGATAGATCATGAGTGGTTGACATCATAGATCTTTGTGAGATAATCTTAGTCTTTGTTGGATACAATTATCTAAAAGATATTGTTGGATTAACTATGTGTTGTCTTTGATGTCACACAAATGTCATATCAATTATCGCTCTCAGTATCTATCGAGTTCAGTCGATCAGCTAAGTGGTTCTCAGTATCTATCGAGCTCAGTCGGTCAGCTAGGTGGTTTTTAGTTTCTACCGAGTTCCCTCGGGTGTCTAAAGGAAACATGATAGGTTAACAGTGTTAACCGAGCCTCCTTGGTTATCAAAGGAAAATCAGTGGTTACCGAGCTCTCTCAGTCTCCAAAGGATGTTGCAGAATTCACTGTGGTTACTGATTTCTCTTGGTCACCGAAGGAAATCTTTTTAGGATTAATGTTTACCGAGAAAGGTGGGCCCTTTCAAAGAATTTTGTTATTATAGTTTGTTTATCCCAGCCAACTTTTATAATAATTATTAGTGCTGACTTGACAATCTAAATGGCATATATATATAGAAGGTCAAGTGGTGAATAAAAAACATATACAGCATGCAGAAATCATTTTGAAGAAAGGTGTGTGCAAATTTTGAAGGATGGTTAGATATCCTTGAGGAGTAGCAAAGATTTAATTGATCAGTAAGGACCTAGTGAAACAGAACAGAGATCTATATTCAGCAATTCAGTTGCAGGTCATTTCATTGTTACTCTCTAGCAATTGTAGCAGTGATATCAAAATCTCTTAACCGAGTTGGTTTAACAACCATTTTGTAAATCCTCTAACAAGGTAAAAGTTCTATTTAATTGTTTCAAGACCTCTTACAAGGCCACTCCTAGCAGGGTGATTAAATCCTCTAACAAGGTCACACCTAATAGTGTGTTTTGTAACCTTTTACCGGGTTGGCTTCTAACCGGGCATCACTTCAAAAGAGTGAAAAATAGTAACTAGTTACATTGGTGGTTTTTCCCATATTGGGTTTCCACGGTAAATCTGGTGTCTCTTGTGTTCATGTTATTTTCTTTATTCATGTAAGTTAATTAGTGATGAATGCTTAAGAATAGTTTAATTATTACACACTTCATGGATCAAGTTTTCAACATTTCTCTGTATATTTACCGAGTGGCACAGTAAATAATTTGTTAAGATATTTAAGGGCTCAGTGGTAATATTTTTGTGGTTAACTGATTCACCCCCCTCTCAGTTACTGCATCTATATTTCCAACAATTGGTATCAGAGCTTTTGGTGCTTGCAGGAAGGGTTTCAAGGACCTAAGCTAAAGATCAGGATGTCTTACAAAAGAGAAATTCCAAGGCTTAATAGAAATAACTTTTCAGCATGGCAAGGTCTCATGAGACTACATCTAGCTTCCATTGGTGATTCAAGATGCAAATATATTGATCAAGAATATACAATTCCTACTGGCACATTAACTGTTGAAGACATTGCAGAAAAGAAGAGCCATAACACTATGATGATAGACATTGCATCAGCTCTTAGCTATGAAGAATTTGATGAAATCAAAGACTGCACAACTGCTCATGAAATGTAGAACAAGCTGAAGAAAATCTATGGCGGTGATGACAATGTGAAGAGAGCCAAAGCAGAGAGCCTAAGAGGATAGTTTGATCAGATGAAAATGAGAGAAGAAGAAAACATTGCAAAATATGTTGAAAGGATCAAGACAAGTGTTAGTGCAATCAGAGTTTTTGGAGGAAAAATTGATGATGAAACGGTTATAAGTAAGGTTCTTAGAACATTACTCCCTATTTATGCAATAAGAGTTTCTGCTATTCAAGAAAGAAGATGTGAAGAAAATCACAATATAACTTTGGATGCCTTAGTTGGAAGATTGACAACCTTTGAATTGGATAACTATGACAACTATGTTCCAACTTCTAAAAATATTGAATCAGCTTTTGAGGTCAAACTTTCACTCAAGAAAGGGAAGAAAATCCAATCAGAAAGTGAAGAAGAATCAGAGGAAAGTTCTGATAGCGATCTTGAAGTTATTGAAGCATTACTTGCAAAGAAGTATTCAAGAGGTAGAGGAAAATACAGAGGTAAAACTCCCTTAATCTTTTTTTCATGTGAAGAAATTGGTCATATTGCAGCTAGGTGTCCAAACAAGCAAAGCAAAGATGAGAAGAAAAATTACAAGTACAATGGCAAGAAAAATTTCAAATCATTCAAGGATAAAGGTAAGAAAACATATTTTTTAGCTAAAGATTCGGATGATAGTGAAGAAGAAATTGTTTTCATTGCTGTAAAAGATGAATCTGATAATGATGAAGATGAGATGGCACTTATCTCTCATATAAGCAAGAATGATACATGGATTATAGACAGTGGATGTTCACATCATATGACTGGTGATAGGACAAAGTTTGAACACTTTGAAAACTTTGATGGTGGTAATGTAAGGTTTGGAAACAATGAACCCTATTGTATAAAAGGAAAGGGATGAATTTCATTAACCAAAGAACTTATATGTGATAATGCATATTGGGTCGAAGGAATAAAGCATAATCTTCTAAGTGTAGCATAGATAATCAACATTGGATTCAAGGTTGAATTCATGAATGGAAAAGCAAGACTGCTGGATGACAAAGGAAAACTAATAGGATCAGGCAAACAAACCAAAGGTAACCTATTTTATCTTGATCTTGGTGATTACTCATGTTTTATTGCTCAAATTGAAGAAAGTTGGTTATGGCACAAAAGGTTATGTCATGTAAATTTTGACAACATGATGAAAACAAGCAAATTCAAGAAAGTAAGAGGTATTCCTACTTTGAAGAAACTTGATGTTGGTCTATGCAAGAATTGTCAAATTGGTAAAATGGGAAAGTCTAGTTTCAAAAGTAAAAACTATCAGTCTAAAGATATTTTGGAAATTATGCATACTGATTTATGTGGACCTATTGGAATTGACAGCTATACCGGAGAAAAATTCTTTATTCTCTTTGTTGATGATTATTCTAGGATGATGACTATTATGTATTTAAGAGAAAAGTTTGAAGCATTTGAGAAGTTCAAATGGTATTTAGCAAGAGTAGAAAAGGAAACAGGAAAAATAATAAAATACTTGAGATCAAATAGAGGTGGTGAATTCATCTCCCATGAATTCAATAATTTCTGCATTGAAAGAGGAATCAAAAGACAGGTATCAGCCCCGAGAACTCTTGAGCAGAATGGAATAGCCGAAATAAGGAACAGATCTATCATGGAATGTGCAAGGACTCTAATGATTGAAAAGAACATTACTATGAAATACTGGAAGGAAGCTATCAGCATTGCAGTTCATACCTTGAACCGAGTACAGCTCAGAAAAAACACATTCAAGACTCCATATGAGCTATGGTATGGCTACAAACCAAATGTAAGTTACCTAAAAGTATTTGGTAGTAAATGTTACATCTTAAAAGAATCTAGAAAAAGAAAATTTGATGTAAAAAGTGATGAAGGAATATTTTTGGGATATTCTTGCAAAAGTAAGGCATATAGATGTCTAAATTTGTCTACTCACAAAATCATAGAAAGTGCACATGTGAGAATTGATGAGTTTGCAGAAAAGATTGAAGAAGAAAGCAAAAAGGAACCAGAGGACTACAGAAAATTTGTTTACATCGAACCTGATACATTTCCAGACACATGTAAGGAGACTACATCTACCGAGCCTAGTATAGTAACCGAGTCACAAGAAGAAGTTCAGACCAAGTCACAAGAAGAAGTTTAGATCGAGTCACAAAGTACCGAGTCTTAGTCTGAAGCTACCGAGCAAGTATCTATCGAGCCCAAGCAATCTAAACCTAAAGATGAAGAAGATGAAAATGTAACTCATTTAGGAAGCAAGGAACCTGTATTAGCCAAGTACATCAGAAAGCATCATAAACTAGATCAGATTATTGGAAACAAATTAGATGGTACTATGACAAGAAGTAAACTAAAAGGTACATGTTTATTTGCTGATTTTGAAACTAAAAATGTCAAAGATGCATTAGAAAATGAAAGTTAGATTGAGGCTATGAATGAAGAAATAGAGAAAATAGAGAAAAATAAGACATGGACTCTTGTACCTAGACCTAAAGATAAAAATTTAATTGGGACAAAATGGGTATTCAGAAATAAGTTGAATGAAGATGGTCAAGTATCAAGAAACAAAGCAAGATTGGTATGTAAAGGATATTCTCAAGAAGAAGGAATAGATTATGGAGAGACTTTTGCTCCTATTGCAAGATTAGAAGGTGTGAGGACTTTACTTGCATATGCAGCACATACAGGATTTAAGGTATATCAGATGGATATCAAATCTGCTTTTCTCAATGGTATTCTTGAGGAAGAAGTCTACATTGAGCAACTTGAAGGTTTTATTGATCCAGACAAAAGGGATATGGTCTGCAAATTACACAAAGAATTGTATGGTCTGAAACAAGCTCCTAGAGCATGGTATGAAAGATTACATAACTATCTTACTCAGATTGATTTCACAGGGCTAATGACAGCAACAATTTATACATCAAAGAAGGATCAGATAACAAAATTGTTTTGGCAGAAATATTTGTGGATGATATTGTGTTTACAGGAAATGATGATCAGTGCAAAGAATTTTTAGAGCTTATGAACAAAGAATTTGAAATGTCTATGTTTGGTCAGATAAAATTCTTTGTTGGAATTTAGATTCAGCAAAACAAAAATGGTATCTACATTACTTAGTCTAAATATATCAAGGAAATACTTAAGAAATTTGGTATGGAAGATTCAAAACTAGTTGGTACACCCATGTGTACTAGATTGAAGCTTACCAAAGATGATGATTCAAAAGAAGTAGATCAGACCTTATACAGATCAATGATTAGAAAATTATAGTATGTAGTACACACAAGGCCTACTATTTCCTTAGTAGTTGGAATAGTGGCAAGATTCTCGGCTAAACCCAGAGAAAATCACATGATGGCAATCAAAAGAATCTTGAGGTATTTAAGGGGAATTGAAGATTATGGGTTGTGGTATAAATTTGGAGGCAATCTAGATTTAAAAGTGTTTACTAATGTTGATTGGGAAGGAAACATTCATGACAGAAAGAGTACAAGTGGTGGACCATTCTTTCTTGGCAAGAGGTTAGTATCTTGGACTAGTAAAAAGCAAAACTGCACATCCCAATCCACAGCAGAAGCACAATATGTTGCTGCAGCAGTAAACTACTCTAATATTATATGGTTTAAATAGCTTTTGGAAGGCATGAAGGTTGAGATCAAAGAACCAGTTGTTATGTTTTGTGATAATACAAGTGCAATAAATATTTCAAAGAATCTAGTAATGCATTCCAAAACCAAGCACATTGCAATTAAATATCACTTTGTCAGAGAATTGGTGCAAGACAAGGAAATCAAATTGGAATATATTCATACAAAATAACAAATTGTAGATATCTTCACCAAGTCACTACCTAAGGATGCATTCTTGTATCTAAGAGGCAAGTTAGGGGTCACTCCCCTGTCTGAGGTTCACTAAATAAAGTTTTAGTGATGCATCAACTAGAACATGTTGAAGATCAATTAGTTGATGCAGCATAGTCAGGGAATCATTGCATACGAATTAGTACATAAGGTACATTTATATTTACCGAAACTATGTAAGTTGTCTTTGGAGTGTGTTGTCAAAGAGGGAGAGCTTGTTGTCATTTCAAGAAATTTCTAAGAAGAATAATTTGAGAAGTTAAGAGGGAGAGTTCTCAGTCAGAGAAAGAAGTTTGAAGATGATGGGAATCAGAATGAAGCTAAGGATATGTTTCTTACTCTTGGTTTCTCTATAAAATTTCATTGTGCTATGACATGTTGTGTTGCCATCAATGCCAAAGAGGGAGATTGTTGGATACAATTGTCTGAAGGACATTGTTGGATTAACTATGTGTTGTCTTTGATGTCACACAAATGTCATATCAATTATCACTCTCAGTATCTACCAAGTTCAGTCGGTCAGCTAAGCAGTTCTCAGTATCTACCGAGCTTAGTCAGTCAGCTAGGTGGCTTTTAGTGTCTACCAAGTTCCCTCGGGTGTCTAAAGGAAACATGACAGGGTAACAGTGTTAACCAAGCCTCCTCGGTTATCGAAGGAAAATCAGTGGTTACCGAGCTCTCTCGGTCTCCAAAGGATGTTGCAGAATTCACTGTGGTTATCGAGTTCTCTTGGTCACCGAAGGAAATCTTTTCAGGATTAATGTTTATCGAGAAAGGTCAGCCCTTTCAAAGAATTTTGTTATTATAGTTTGTTTATCCCAGCCGACTGTTATAATAATTATTAGTGCCGACTTGACAATCTAAATGGCATATATATATAGAAGGTCAAGTGGTGAATAAAAAAACATATACAGCATGCAGAAATCATTTTGAAGAAAGGTGTGTGTGAATTTTGAAGGATGGTCAGCTATCCTTGAGGAGCAGCAAAGATTTAATTGATTAGTAAGGATCTAGTGAAATAGAATAAAGATCTATATTCAACAATTCAGTTGCAGGTCATTTCATTGTTGCTCTCTAGCAATTGTAGCAGTGATATCAAAATCTCTTAACCGAGTTGGTTTAACAACCATTTTGTAAATCCTCTAGCAAGGTAAAAGTTCTATTGAATTGTTTCAAGACCTCTTACAAGGCCACTCCTAGCAGGGTGATTAAATCCTCTAACAAGGTCACACCTAACAGTGTGTTTTGTAACCTTTTACCGGGTTGGCTTCTAACCGGGCATCACTTCAGAAGAGTGAAAAATAGTAACTCATTACATTGGTAGTTTTTCCCATATTGGATTTCCATGGTAAATCTAGTGTCTCTTGTGTTCATGTTATTTTCTTTATTCATGTAAGTTAATCAGTGATGAATGCTTAAGAACAGTTTAATTATTACACACTTCATGGATCAAGTTTTCAGCATTTCTCTATATATTTACCGAGTGGCACAGTAAATAATTTGTTAAGATATTTAAGGGATCAGTGGTAATATTTTTGTGGTTAACTGATTCACCCCCCTTCTTAGTTACTGCATCTATATTTCCAATAGGTCTTAGCATGTCAGATTAATCTGTCTACTTTGTTTGGGTTAAAAGTGAAAAGGCTAGAGGATTATGCTCTACTCCCTTTTTGGGTAGTACCAAAAACTCAGATCCTTGAATCTGGAACCAGTCTCCATGTGGTATCTTTTGTGAGTCACCTTTAGAGAGGGTCAACCATGTTGATGGAATCTCAAGCAGTAATAGCCATTTTTGCCATGGTAGTGACAACCGCTATATAAATGTCCTTGTGGAAGAAATCTCCACAAGTGTGGTCTCTTGTTGGGCTGTCAAATCTCCCTAGCAGATCCTGAAGATTAAGTTCTCAGACTATCAAAACCCCGGTGCACCTGGATTGGAGTTCACCCTCTTGAGATCATAAAAGTTGCAGAGTTAGACCATTACTAAAAACCCTAGTGAGGCCAAATTTTCATTTTTCTAGGAATATGTGTGTTATTGCAAAAAATTTTGGTACATACACTGTTAGCACTCCTAGGGATTAGCACAATTTAGTCACTTGATTGTTCATGTGCATGGTTGTTTTGTCCCCTGTTCATTGTTTTCAGACATGCTTGAAATCACTTGCTTGCTATTTTGCATGCTTGTTTATCTATCTGGTTACTAAGAATGAATCAATCCACTATAACCTTCAAATCTGGACAGACAATTTTGTGAACAATCTGAAACTAAAAATCTCAAAAAATTACAAAATTTGACATCAAACACCTTTCTGGAGATAAAAGTCATCTTGTAAAGTCAGAAAGTCATATGACTTTTTGCTATTGTCATTTCAGAACCCCCAGATTGTCGTATGGTATATGGTATATTGTTGTACAAGTTTTGCTGCCAGTCAATTCAAAAAAGTCAAAAACCCTGCTATCAACTATCGTGCAAGTTTTGCAATAGTTGTATGATTTTTTCAATTATTGTTTCATGCTATACCTACTCTCGTATGAGCCTGTAGAAAGTCCTTTGAAAATTTTTGAAAAATCGCCAGAGAGTTGTCAGAACTGTCAGAAACCCAACTTTTGCAGCCTATTTCCAGAGTCTGTCAAGAAAATCACTGTGTCAGGAACATAGCAGCAACTACTGAGAATCTAATCATTTTCCTAAAGTGGCCTTTTGAATCTGATTTAGCCTTCTATTTAATCGATTTGAGTCTTTATCATCTTATGTCAAAACCTTGTCATAACTATCAATCTTCAATCCATCTTCAAAATGGCTAAGTGTTGTGAACTCGTGTCCACTATCCTTTGGGAATCTACCCATACATCTAGGGCATAGTCTCCTTCATCTAAGTCCAATCTAAGCTTCAATCAATCAAACCTTGACAAGGTTGCATCATTTGATCTTCTTGAATTAATTCGTTCTTCAGTTGTCTTCATCTTGTTCTTTTGCTTCACCCAAGGTTAATGGTGGAAACTAGAGCTTCCTCTCACAAGAAATCTAGAGAAGCATCCCATACCTTACCTATAACTGCTATCAGGGGTCCAACTCTTCAGAAACTCTATAATTCTGGTCTTTATGAAGATGACGGTCTTGGCAACTTTCGATTAAAAACTGGTTACATTCCTCCTTCATCAACTCACAGAGGTAATCAACAAACTCCTCCTCAATCTATCCCAGGGAGAACTCCTACCATGTCTCAAGCAGGGAAAAAATTTGGCTCTCAAAGAACTCAATCTCAACATGGTGCAGATCAAGAACCCACACCTAAGAAATTGCTCAATATCAAAATGATGATAACTTCAAATGAATGATGAAGCATTTCATGAAAGAAGATAGAGAGGCATACTTTTTACAATTAGCTCATCAAGGAGCTAAAATTCCTCCCAAATTTACTGTTGAAGATATCATTATGCATGAGGAATAAACTCTACTCATAGCTATGATGAAACAGATGCATGCCATGCAAGTCAAACTTAATAAACTTGAGAAAGAAAAGGAACCCAAGGAGTTCTCCATGGAGGCCCTATGTCCTTTTCCATTCGACAAAGACTTGTACATGCCACCATTCCTAAAAAGAGTGGAGATGCCTAAATATGATAAGTATGATGGACACTTAGATCCTCAAGATCATGTCAGAGAATTCTATACACAATCTATGGAGTTCATGCACAAACCAACCTATTTGATGCGTCTCTTTCCTCGATCTCTGGGGGGAGAAACCATTCATTGGCTCTCTAGATTGCCTTCTACTATCAAAACTTTTGATGAGTTAATCAAATTGTTCTATTAGTAATACTCCTACAACATTCAACATCCAGTCACCATGATTGATATCTACAATCTCAAACAATATCCAAGAGAACCATTCCTGACATTTCTCAAGAGATGGAGGAAGAAATTTTGTCTATATGCTAGGCCTATTCTAGAAACTGAGAAACTAGAAATCTTCATCAATAATCTTATCCCAAAGATCAACTACCCTTTACAAATGCAAGATCATACATCTTTTGATAAGATGGTGGACAATGTGATCAAAATTGAAAAAGTACTTGTGAAAAAAGGAGACATCACACTTCAAAAGGACAAGTACGAATCAGGGTCCAGTTCTAAAGACAAGAACAAAAAATGGAACAAGAATAAAGGCATCATCATAGATGGTGTTGTTGATACTATCCATGCCCCATCAAAGGCACCAACTTTCAATCTAACTATTGGTACCCAAGCAATCAAAGCCTCAGAGAAAAAGGTGTTTGAACCATCTCAAAAGAAGCTAGAATACAAATCTTGGTCCGTTGATAATAAACAAAAGTTCACTCCTCTTGGAGAATCTTTAGAATCAGCTATGAGAACTCTACTGGCTAATAACATTATCTCTTTGCCTAAGATTTGACAATCTGATCCTAATCCTAAGCCAAAATGGTGGAGAGAGAATGAATTCATGATTTCCATCAGGGTAAAGGTCACAAAACTAATAACTGCTTATGCTTGAAACATACTATTCAAGATCTAATTGATAAGGGAGACATCACGATTGACAATCATAAGAGAAATAATGATCATATAGCATTCACAAAACCATTTCTGAAACATGGTCAAGAAGTTTCATCTTCTCAGCCTAATATGGGGGCAAAGGTCAATTATGCTTACCCTAGAAATAATGCTATTATCAATATGGTTGAACCTTGTCTCTCTGAGCATTGCAATGTCATCACAATTGTGTGAAGAGATAGAGATAATACTTTAGCTAACATAGTGACTTGATCATAGGCTCAGGCACATCTCAACAAACAAATCCCAGATTCATCAAATGTACCTAAGATGCCCTTCAATCTTTCTTTCACTTCCAAACAGAAGGCTGTTTCTAAATCTTCCAATCCTAAAGATATGAGACCAACATCTTATAGCATTATTCAACAACTCCAACACACTAATGCAAAAATATCCATGTTTGAGTTTCTTTGAATATCTCCAGCTCATAGAGCCATTCTAGACAAAGCTTTTCTCAGATCCAATGTTCTTGATGAACTTGATTTAGACAGGTTCCAGACTATGGTTGGACATCTTACATCTCCACAGTATATCTCCTTTTTAGAGGAAGATGACAACTCCTTGAGTCACCCACATAACCAGCCCTTGCATATAGAAGTCTTGATCTAGAACCATAGAGTCAAATGTGTGTTGATAGATGGGGGTTCTGGCCTAAATATTTGTTCTTACAGCTTGGTCACACAATCAGGTTTTCAAAATTGGCTATTGATCCTAGAAAGAAAATAACTATAAAATCCTATGATGAATAAGAAAGATCTTCTAAAGGCACCATTGTCTTACCTATCAGAGCAGGTCCAGTTATCAGAGATACTATATGTCAAGTTCTTGATCTACCTTTGGCTTATAACATTCTTCTAGGGAGGCCATGGATACATGAGATGAAGGCTATTCCTTCTACATTCGACTAATTTTTGAAATTTCCTTATGAAGGAGTAGAGGTCACTATTCCAGTAGACATATCCACCACTTGCAATACATTGAAGGAAAGTGCAGATAAACTTGTGCCTAATAACAGAGAATTTTCCATTGAGCCAACAAAAGAAGCATCCACATCTAAAATGGAAGATCTTGCAAAAGAGGTCAATATCAAAGAAAATGGTATGGGTGAATATACTATAGAGCTAGTCTTATCTTTGACATCTCTACCTATCTCACCTAAGTCTTATGAACAATCTTTGAAATAATCCAAACCAAACTCTAAAGAACCTCTTGAGGCATATAAAAAGCATTTTGTAGCAGAACAAGTCTCCAAGCAAGAATTTGAAGAAGATGAAGCTGTGCTTGCATGGCTATACAAAGATGAACCTGAATCTCAAGCCATTCCAACTAGTGACTCTATAGTATCCAAAATCCCTTCTAAGGCATATGGTCCATGAGATAAACTCATAGCTAAAATGGGATATTCAGGTAAAGGACCTCTAGGAGTCAGAGGAAAAGGTCTTATAACACCTATTTCACATACTGGTAGGGCAAACAAAGATACTGTTGGCTTAGGCTTTAAAAAGAAACCCTTCCACCTCAAAGGTAATTGTTCCCCTGTCATAGAGCAGATCACACTAGGAGAACCCCTTCTTAAGAAAGAAGAAACTAAACCATCAGATAGTGATTCAAACAACTCTGAACTCATCCCTTATGAGCGTTTGCCTAAGGAAATCAAAGACCTCCTTGAAGCTGAAGCTGATCCAATCAAAATAATTAATGTAGTAGAAACACAAGAACCTACTATCAATCAAGAGATAGTTGCAACACAAGAACCAGCTAATCTCGAAGACAATAAAAAAGAGGAAGGTGGTAGTTATTCTAAGATATATTCCCATGAGTATGAATTCAAATCAGAATCTGAGGGTAACCCTTCTTGGGGTATTCATCTTGACTTTACTCATGTTCTTAGATTTCCTAGAGGCATAGATGAAGAATCTAATGACTATGAATGGGGAGCCATTCCAGAAGAAGATGAGCTTATTACAGAGAAACATGTTGATGTTATTCACCAATATGCACCTAAACCCAATGTAAGTCTAGAATGAAATAATGAACGTATCGAGTTTGATCCACCTATGGCTGAATTGGACTCCCATAATGACATTGAGCCTATTCACAAATTGAATGTCTTAAGTTGTAATATCACCTTTGAACTAGAGCATCTGGTTAGGACCAATGATGACAGATCCATATCTGTAAACACTATCTCCCAATCTTTCCCCATTTTGATATTCCAACATCCTGAACTTCTTGATCAAACCTCCACAAATCTGAGCCATGGTATTTATACCTTCCCAAATGAGTATGACCTTGCTTGCTACCTCAATGTAGTTGAGCCTATGAGGACTTCCATCAGTGAACTGAGTGTTAGCATGACGGAGTTGGACATGAAGTATCTTAGTCAGAAAAATAAGAATAAGAATAAAAAGAAAAGGAGTTCTGAGGGTGAAAACCACTTTGTGGCAGTCTTAGAACCTACAAAAGTAAAAATAAAAGATGTATCCAAAGGTGAAAACCTCTTTGAGGTGCCTAAGGATGAGATATTTGATGTCCTTTGAAGTCATTTATAGGATAGATCTCCAGTTCTAATTGAGCCCACTCAATCCATCAATTTGGGAACAACAAAAGAACCACAGTTGATTCATGTAGCACAATCTTTATCAAAAGAAGAGAAGCAAAAATTTACTACATTCCTAATAGAAAAGAAGATCAAATTTGCATGGAAATATTCAGATATGCTAGGGTTGGATCCTAATCTTATAATGCATCATTTATCTATAGCTCCAAATGTCAAACTTGTTAAGCAAAAGTTAAGAAAGATGCATCCTCATGTTGCACTCTTGGTAAAATCTGAATTAGAGAAGCTCCTAAAAGCTAGATTCATTTGAGTTATTGATTATGTAGGATGGATCTCTAATATTGTACCTATTTCAAAACTAGATAAATCAATAAGAGTATGCACAAACTTTAGAGATGTAAACAGAGCATGCCCTAAGGATGATTTTCCATTACCTAACATTGATATGATAGTGGACATGACTATGGGATTTGAGATGTATTCTTTAATGGATGGTTTTTCTGGGTATAATCAAATAAAAATTACTGTAGAAGATCAAGAGAAAACTGCTTTCACATGTACATGGGGCACCTTCTGTTGGAATGTCATGCCATTTGGGCTTAAAAATGCTAGTGCTACATATCAAAGAGCCATGAAATCTATTTTTCATGACATGATGCATAGGACAATGGAGGATTATGTTGATGATACTTTAGCAAAATCTATGATTAGAGTTGAACATCTAGATGACTTGAGCAAGATACTAGATAGAATGGAAAAATTTAGTCTCAGACCAAATCCTAAGAAATGTGCTTTTGGTGTCACTTATGGAAAACTCTTAAGATACATAGTCTCAAAGAAGGGCATTGAAGTTGATCTAGATAAAGTAAAGGCTATCATGGAAATGCAACCTCCAAAGAATATTAGTCAAATGAGGATGTTGCAAGGAAGAGTCCAATCTATCAGAAGATTCATATCACAGCTAGCAGACATATCACAATGTTTTACACAAACATTACATAAAGGTGTGACCTTTGCATGGAATGAAGAATGTGAGAACAACTTTAACCATATCAAGAAGTATCTATCAAATCCTCCTATCTTGATGCCTCCCATTCTAGGGAATCCTTTGATCTTATATGTCTCCGCTATAGATACATCACTAGGGGCATTGCTTGCATGACATGATGAGAACAAAAAGGAAAGAGCTATATACTATATCAGTAGAACATTGGTTGCATATGAGAAGAACTATTCAATGATTGAGAAAGCTTGTCTAACTATGATCTTTTCATCACATAAATTGAGAAATTACATGTTAGCTCATACCACACATTTGGTAGCTAAGGTTGATCCACTCAAGTACCTTCTAAGAAAAGCTTCCCTCACAGGTACATTAGCTAAATGGGTCATGCTCTTAAGTGAATTTGAAATTGAATATGTGGAAAGAAAGGCTATCAAAGGATAGGTTATTTCTCATCAATTAGAAGATGCACCTATGATTGATGATACACTAATGCAAATGGAATTTCTAGATTCCTCTATGATGACTCTTTCTTCTAGAGAATGGTAGTTATTCTTTGATGGCCCCTATACATAGAATGGATCAGGAGCAGGCATATTGTTCATCACTCCTCATGGTTACTCGATCCCAAAAGAATTCAAATTAAATTTCCCTTGCACAAACAATATTGCAGAATATGAAGCCCTTGTTAATGGCATGAAACTAGCAATTGACTGGCAAGTAACAAAATTACACATTCATGGAGACTCACAGCTTGTTATTCATCAAGTCAATGATGTGTACCAAACTAAAGATGAAAAGCTCATCCCATACAAGAGAATGGTAGATTATCTAAAGAAGTATTTCCTATCTATCACATTTGAACAAATTTCTATAATAGAGAACAAGGTTGTCGATGCAATGGCAATGGTATCTACTCTATTACAATAGCCTGAACATGAGCTATGCTATGAGTTCCTGGTGGAAGAACTATCTTATCCCACATATGATTCCCTTGAAACCCACATGATCTGCACTATTATTGGTCATGATTCATCTAGATACAAAAACCTATTCTCCTATCTCCAAGACCAAATCATTCCTGATACCTTCAACCACCATGAAAAGAGATACCTTATCTGTAATGCCTCCTGAAATGTCATCATTGGTCATGATCTGTACAAATGAGGTCTAGATGGTACATTACTTAGATGTTTAGAATAGGAAGAGTCTCAACATGTGTTAGAGGAAGTCCATGATGGTATTTATGGGTCACACTCAAACAGTTTAATACTAGCTCAAAAAATTATTAGGGCTAGGTACTATTGGCTTGAAATGGAGAAAGAGTCTATCAAATTTGCTAAGAACTATCAAAAGTGCCAAGTGCATGGCAACTTAATTCATGCTCTAGGGAGAGATCTAATTCCCTTTACTACACAATGGCCTTTTCAACAATGGGCATTTGATCTTATAGGAGCTATACATCCTCATTCTTCTAATGGACATACCCATATAATCATAGCTATAGATTATTTTACAAAATGGGTAGCAACAGTCCCTTTGACACAAGCAATTGGAAAGCAAATATCTATGTTCATATTGAACTATATTATATGAAGATATGGGATACCTCATTCCATAATCACAGATAATAGTGGACAATTCAAGAACAAAGATCTAGATGATTTATATGCCAAATTCAAGATTACACAACATTGGTCATCTATCTACTATCCTCAAGGGAATGGCCAAGAAGAGGCTTCTAATAAGAATCTATTGAAAATCTTGCACCATACAGTTAATAAAATAGGAAGAGACTAGCATCTCATGATCAATCTAGCTCTCTGGGCCTATAGAACAAGTATCAGAACACCTACTAGGGATACACCTTTCGCTTTAGTTTATGGGTCTAAAGTGGTACTACCTATTGAGGTTGAAATCCCATCACTAAGAATCAAAATGCATGGTCTAGTAACTGATGATGACTACAGAGTGCCTAGGTTGCAAGAACTTGAACTACTAGATGAGTGTAGGCACGAAACATATGATCATCTCAGAGTATATCAGAAGAGAATGTCTAGAGGTTACAACAAGAAATTTGGACACAGAGAATTTTAGGTTGGTGATCTAGTCTTGAGAGAGAATCCTAAAAATCAATCACATCGAGAACACAAGGGGAAGTTTGAACCCAACTGGCTGGGTCCCTTTGTAATCACTACTACTTTTGGCTTTGGTTCCTATCAACTCTCAATGACTGAAGGAGAATAGCTCCAAGAACCAATCAACATTCTCCATTTGAAGAAATTCTATGCCTAAGGCATTTAGTCTATGGTAAAATGTCTTGAAAAAATCATAAAAATTAGAAAAAGTCCTGAAAAAATGAACATCTTGGTGAAAACCTAGCAATAGGTGCCTTGATGATTCACAAAAAAATAAAAAAATATGAAAATTACAAAAAAAGTAAAAAAAATGAAAAATACAAAAAAATGAGAAAAAGAAAAAGTGCCTTGGTGAAAACCTAGAAATAGGCGCCTTGGTAGCAAAAATAGAATCTCTGCCAAGATGGTGAAAACCCAGCAAATGGGGGCCACTTGTTTCAAAATGCTCCATCTATCAATGCAATCTTGGTCTTTCCCAACTTTTAGTCTTGCTTTAGTTTGTAGATATCTCTTGGTTTGTTTTCGCATTCCTATTTTCAATAAGTTGGTCTCTACACCAATCAGATCAAGCATCAGTATCCTATCAATGTTAAAACTTGGGGGCAATCAAAGTCATATCCTATGGCCTCCAATGTATACTTTAAATGTATCATATCTTGTCAGAGTCCTTTGAAGCTTCATCTGAGTCAGTTAGTCTATCTTGTCTCGAGAAAGGATTTTGCATCTACAACAACGCAATCAAACACAAATTGAAAACAATCTGTGCTTTACATGATTTTCTCTCCTTGTATGCTTACTGATTCACATTGAGTTTTTTGCATATTGTGTTCCTAGAAGATATTTGATGATGTCCTTTACATGATTTAGAGAGTGATGACTAGGGGCATAATCTTTTCTTTGGCTTCTGCTTGTATGTGAAAATCTAACAACTTTGGAAATTATAGATTGAAATGGTGTTCGACTGTAAGAGCCTCTATCTAGAATTGGATGGCCATGCATACCTCGACCATTGATACCTAGAAAATTCAAGGAAGTTTGATCTAACTATTATCTTTTTTTTTTAGTGAGTTCTTTCTCCTATTGTGAAATGTGATCTTACCTAAGGATGTGAATGGTAAAGGGTCACTATGGGTAATTAACATTGGATTTAGAATGATCTCTTGACTGTTTGATGTGTTTGTAATGTGAGGTGTATTCTAGTCATGAAGACATCTATGTTTTGATGCTTATACAAATTGTTATATCAAAATGGACATGATATTCAGGTCATCCTGGCATTTGTGCCTTGGTGCTTATATCTTATCCAACATTTTGAAAACAAAATCAATATTCATATGTCCATGGTTTCATAATTAGTGGGTGTTGTATTGATTCTTGCGTATACAAATTGATATTCATATGTCTATGGTTTCATAACTAGTGGGCATTGTATTGATTTATTCGGTTACCTAAAAATTCAATGATGAGAATGATCGACACATGATCAGTGACTAGGTCCTAGGTCTTAGGTTGCATTTCATTCTGCATGTCTCTTTGCATTCTACATGTTTGCATGATCTCACAATGGTTGGCTAAACTTCAATGCTTAAATGATTCTTCAAATCGCATCTTCAAATCTAACAAGAGCTAAATCTCACATGAAGGTTCCTCCAACGAAACAACAAGTAGAATCCTCTTTTGGGATCAAAATCAAAATTTGTGATCATTTATATTATTCAGTACTTTCATAATCAACCTTCAATCATCAAAGAAATCTAGAATTCAACTTAACTGATTATCTTACATCAAACTATCAAAATTTAAACTTGGTCAACTATGGTAAACTCATGGTCACACCTAGTCAAACTTGGTTTTCTGGACTTCTAAATGATGTAGAATGCATTTTTGAACGTGTTTAACCACTTTTCAAATCAATTAACATGCTTCTGAACCATCTAAATGCTGACTTTTCTTGTCAGATTTCAATTTTTATCCCAAAGGGGGCATGGTATTACACATCATTCAAAGTCTATAATCATATATTTATTAAAATTGTATCTTTATGGAAATCATATCTTTCCTCAGTAATCGAGACAACAACCACATCTAGTTGTTGATTCATCAAAAATACCTCATTGCTTGGGGCAAATCAATCATCACTCGGGACATATCAAATTCATCAAGATCCATATCAATCCGGTATTCTCTTAATCTTGTAAATTGTATCAGTTTTTGTAACAATCGGTTCAATTGTGTTATTTCCCTAGTTTTTTAGAAACTGAAGGGTTCAGATCTGATACCAATGTGATTCTTATCAACAATCAGGTCTGGAATCGGTCACTCACTTCTTCGCAATCATAAGGTTCAAAATCAAGCATTTTGACACTTTTTCACAATCATCAATTCATTTTCTATTATAGTTAACATTATCTTTGGTCATTCAAGACCTATTATCTTCATATCAAACTTCAATCAAGTTTCTGCTTCATATCAATTTCAATTTCAAACATCAATTTCAACATCATACACAGACTGTCTTTGAACCATTGCGCTTCGCCCATCAATTCAAAGAGGGGCAAAATGTAATACCCCAAAAATGGGCTATAGGTTCATTAATCTCCTATATCAACATATCGAATGAAATTGACATCGAAGTACTAACCTAAGGCACATCTGAACATTATCAAATCCTAATTGATTATCCTAAATTCTGCATCGGGGAATATTCCTAGTGATATTCCTATTTATCCTAATTATCTTTAATTTAATAATTATTTGGCGATAAATCCTATTTATCCTAAAGTTTGATTAATTGAATATTTTGAATATTTAATTAATTAGATTTAATACTGCCACTTAATTATTTAATTGAATTTAATTATATTTATTCCTAATTATTATTATTTAAATTTGACAATAAATCAAAATTCCTATCATTAATTGATTAAATTCTTATTTAATTAATTAAAGCAAGTTGTCATATTTAATGATATTATTTTTGAATAAAAGTTTGATTTAATAAATGATTAACCCATAAATTAATTTTTTTATATTTAAATCAATTAAGTTGAGGATAAATCACTTTATTTATTTATTTAATTCATGATTAATTATGCACATCCAAAAAACCGTTAAACTATAAATCAAAAAATCAATTCAAGTTGTTTTAAAAATAAATTCAACTCTATTTTGAGTTGAAAGCTGATCTCAACTTCTGATTTAAATCAAAAAGTTATTTTTGCATAATTTATTGTGAGTTAACTATCTTTAATTCCTCGTTCACTCAAAAATCAACTGAGTGATTTATGGCTTTTTCCATGCATCCCCAAAGCCCTAGATTTCTATAAAATCAAGGCTCAACTCTTCACAAATCATCTCATAATTTTGCAAACTTATGCTGGCGAATTGGTATCTAAAGAATTGAAGCTTCTTTGTGAATCAACAACTTTTGTGAGATCATTCATATTTAGCATATAATTGTTAGATTAATTGTATTGCATATCAGTTTTTCATATAGATTAGATTTCATATCACTTTTCATATTATTGCATAGAAAAACCAAAAAAGAAGAAGATTAATTTGCATCTAATTCATATCTAGATTTTGCATTCAAATCCTTCGTTTAGGTGTCATCAAGGTCACTGCTCTCGGTCCAATTTGAGAATACATACTCACATCTACTAGAAGGCAGTAAATTGCCTGGTTAGTTTAGTTTTCATTTCATTGCATGATTTCAATTTTAGCTAACCTCTAATGTTTTACTAAAGTGTTGTGTCTATAGCTAGGTACAAAATTCACACACACAAATACTATCCTCAAATATTTATCATGCTCCTCAATTTCTTTTGATTAAATCAAGATATCATCTAGTTAATAAATGAATTTGTCACTACCATTGTTTCTTGAAAATTGATCTTGTTTCCCCAAAGAGCAGTGACAACCATTCCAATAATTGGAACAAATTTTATGGAATAACAATATTCCTCAATATTGGGATCATGATGGATGGCGAGAGAAAAAATAATGGTCAATTTTACTAGAAAAGTGATAGGGATGGCCAAGGGGTAACTTTCTAGGAGGGGCCAATAACCTAGTAGGCCTGGTGGTTGAATGATCTCCCTACAAGATAAAATGTGGTCCCAATTAGTGGAAGAAGAAAATTCAATGGTAAGGTTAGGGATCAAAATGATAATCATTTTATAAAACAAAACAAGTGGCATTTCCCTCCTAGTTGGAAAAGATAGAATATTAGGGATAGATCTAGAAATAGGGGAAGGTTTGTATAGAAGAATAGGGCTCCTCAAAACAATAAACATAATAAAATTGTAATGCCCAAAAATATCAGACAAAACACAATAACAATTTTTTTTTGAAAACACTAAACGAACACTTGACAACAACAAGGTTACTCAAAAGTCCATCGATGTGAAGCTTCGAGATCGATAGCTCGCAATGGCTAGTCATCCAATGTCACATAAGGATCACAAGGCATGCGCTGGTGTGTCTTTGTCCCCTACATGGTGGAAGACATTATGTGATAGGAGGAAGGATATAATTACAAGGGAAAACATCTCCTATAACCCTATGAAACTTAAAGGAATGAAATTAATCAAAAAAAGAATTATTTGAGTAAAATAAACAATTATAATTAATCTTAGTTAATACATTTTAAAGCTATGACCCTTCACTTAATTTAAATAATTATAAGGTTAACTATTTCATTAATTCTTCCAAAATTAATCTTAATATCTCATTTTAAAAGTATAACCACAAAATTAAATATTTAATAATTACATAAGTCTAATTAATGATTTAAGCCCTACTAACAAATAGACATGGAGAAATGGAATGAGTGTTTATATTAGATTCTATAATTTACCCTTAATAACTTTGTGTTTAAAAGAGATTAGAATTACTAAGAGATTACAATCCCAAAATATTAATTCAATATTTATTAAACTACCCATTTAATACATTCCTTCTAAAATTAACTAAAATTAAAATCATTAACCCCATTCCCATTAATTATAAAATTTTACAACTTACTAATCTTTCAATTTTTAATAGAAATTTGCTAAAGAAAGTAAAAGCCATTATCATAATTTTATTGAGGACAATAATTAAACATTTCAATTAAAATAATTTAAATTACAACATAATATTTTTTTAAAAATAAAAAAATAATAACAACATAATGGTATCAACTTCAATCATTAAAATCTAACATATAACTTTTGAAGTTAATCACAACTTATAAAAAAAAAAAATCATATATTTTACCAACTAGAATAATTCCCTATACAAAAATAAAGATAGGCTATGACTTAAAACATTATCAAATTAGAAGGGAAAATAATGTCTCCAAAATAAAAGAAAGCATATTCAAAAGGCTTTCCAAACCCTAATTCAAAATTAGGGTTTGGGGCCTTATTAAAAATATATTGAAACCCTGATGCCTTCATTTCTTTTATTTTTCTTGTAGGGTTTTCTTATTGGCAAGATGGAGGAAGAAGTTTTGGAAAATGAGAGTGTTTTCTATCTCTCAGTTCTTCCTCACAAGTTCTTTCAACAAAATCTTCCATGAATCCACATGGCTCAAGAGAAATCAGGTTTCCCTCACAATGGATTCCCTGATTCTCTGTTATTCCATTTTCTTTTAACTCATACTTTCCTTTCTAGTTTAATTTTTTTAAAAATTCTGCAAGCATTTTAGTTGCTGCTATACATACAAGATATGCAGAGATTAATATTAATTTGTTAATATGCTATCTTTTTATTTTTCTTTATTTCAAAACAAAATACATTAATTTTTTTTTTGTATTATTATATTTGAGGGATGTAACCGACAGCCGAAGCTGGGCTTGGCACAACCCCATACCCTAGGCCTGTGTGTGTTTTCTTGGGCGTTGCAATGCAACACCTCATGGGTGCTGCATTGCAGCACCCTCGTGAGGAAGGCTGCTTGGGACAAACCACATCAAAAAAATTTTATTTTCAATTCTTTTATACAATAGGATAAATATGAACGAAATTTTATTTACAACAGAAATTTAAATAGAAAGTAAACTAAATCAATGAAAGCTTTTTTTTTTATCAATAAATGGTCGAAGCCTTGATTTTATCTATTTAAAATTTATCTTTTTACATTTTCCTCCGTTCGTGTGGGCACTGGTAGGAAAGAACGGGGAAGAAAACCTCCAGTCTGGCCCAGGACTTTTGTCTAGAAACAAATCAAGTTTAGAGTTCCTATAGGCGTAGGATTACAAAGCTCCACTTGATGGAGTCGAAGAGGGCATTCCCTCTTTAGTATAGATTAATGGAGGCATACCTCCATGATAGTGAACACAAATATATTAATCTTTTATATACAATGGTCTTTTAAGAAGAACTGATAAGCATTCCCATCCTGTGCCGTACATTTATTTAGATTGAGATTACATATACCTTGCTCTTATCTTTATAGCTAATGAGCCTTCCTTTAATTTTAACTGTGCTTTTGAAAAATTGTGTTATTTTCTCTCATCCTCGCTCTTTGAGTATTTGCCTTAGCTTTGATAAGTTCTCGAGCCTCTTTTTCTTTATTTCTGCCTTTTTGGTATGTTATGCTTTCCTTGTATACCTGCAAAATAGAAAGATACCATGCAACCTCTATTCTCCTAATTTACAATTAATTAATCATTTTCATGATTCAATCCTCATAAAGCTAGTTTAGGTTAGGTATTGATGAAATTAAGGAATTTTAAATCTTAATCCATGAGTTAGTCTACTAAATAAAACATTACAATCTGAGTCCATTTCTATTGACAGTCATGCTATGAACATAAGAAATTTATGGGCACTTTACGAATCTTTTAATTTGTCATAACATTTTCTGTTTTAAAGATTATCATTTTTGTGATCGATGAGACTTCATTGTAGGTTGGCATGCCCTTAATATACGATGATTGTTTTGACTAAATGAGATGTTAACTTCTTACATTCCCTATCTTGAAGTCTGCTATGTAAGAGGGCAGTATATATATGTGTGTGTGTTTGTGCATGTTTGTGTGTGTATTTTTGCATTTTTATACTATACTCGCAAATGTATCTATACTTGTTTACCTTTAAATTCATTTACATTTATTTACATTTAATCTTGATTTCCTATTTTGAAATCATTTTTCTTCACCTTCCAAGTTCTTCTTTCAAACTCTCATGAATTTCTTCAATTTCTTGCCCGTCAGCTCCTAGGTTAGCTAACTTATCTGCGTCTATATTGCCCTCCTTGTAAATGTGATTCACTGTATAATCTCCTATAACTTTAAGAGATTCCAATATTTGTTCAATAGCACTATTTAGTTTCCAATTCGGTGTTCTACCCTATCTTATTGCATTTATAATAATAGCCGAGTCTCCTTCAATCGCAATTCTTTTAAGCCTCCATTTTTTGCACCAAGCCAGACCTAATCTTATAGCTTCTATTTCAGCTTTGTTATTTTTCTTAATTCCTATAGGTTTTGCTAACCTTCCTAATAACTTTCCTTCTGCATAATGTAAACATATCCCTATACCCGCCACCCCTAGATTTGCCCTAGCTACCCCATCAAAGTTCAACTTAATCCATCCTTGCTCCAGTGGTTTCCATTTATAGTTCGCCCTTGATAAGGATTTATTGTCAATGCTAGATCCAATCCAGGGAGGAACTTTCAAGCCATACCACTTCTTTCTCTGGTTGTTGTCTTCTAGTGAGAATTCCATCATTGATTGTCCCAACATATTTCTATTGTTTGTAATTTCTACTATATTTGCCTCTAATTTGTTAAAAAAACTCTTAATGTTCATCCTTTTATCTTGAAAAATCCTACGGTTCCTTTCCTTCCATAATTCCCAGATTAATAGAGATGGGATTATGTATCTCATTTTACTGTATAAATCCTCCTTACATGATCTTTGCCATGAAATAAAAACTTCTGTGATATCATTTTGAAGAGTAGTCTTTAGATCTAATTTCTCCAGAACCCAAAGCCAACATTTATTGGCATACTCACAATTTAACAAAATATGATTAATCGTCTCACTTTCTTTCTCACACAGGGCACAACTAGAAGGACCATGGTACCCTATTTTTTAAAACCATTCAGCGGTGAGAATCCTTTTCTGTAAAGCTGCCCATGAGAATAGACCTGCCTTAGGAAGACATTTTCTATTCCAACATAGATCAATGGGAAGACTGGTGGGTGGATTATCTATCCCAGAAATAACTTTGAAACCTTCTTTCAAGTTGTATACACCACTCTTTGAGGCAGCCCATATAATTGTGTCCTCCCCAGAGCGTGGATAGAAGTTTCATTCTTGTAGAGCCTTGTTAAGTTTATTCTGGAAATCAAGGGGAAGTCTGAGTTCCTCTAGAGATTTCCATGCCCAACTGCTACCCTCACTATTATTGATTTGTGAAAAATAGTCTTTAACCCGCTCTCCCTTACTTTGTTTGATTAGTTCAATTAGCTAATCGCTCCCAAGAATTTCACATAGGGTCATTTTTCCACCCCATGAGTCATCCCAGAAAAGAGCCTTATCCCCACTTTTCACATCCCAAGAAAGGGACTCTAATACTATATCTTTACATTCTTTTATGAAGTTCCATATGCGTGAGCCCATTCGATAATTATCAGAATGACAAACACTTTCCTCCTCTTCTCCTAGTAAGTATTTATATCTTAGTATTTTAACCCATTTTGCCTTTGGGTTTTTAATCATTCTCCATACTAATTTTGCCCCCAAGGCCTTGTTTTGAAGTGTAAGGTCTTTTATTCCCAAACCTCCTTCTTCTTTTGGCTTACAAATCTTATTCCAAGCAATTAAAGCTAGTTTAGATTTCTCCTCCGACCCTTGCCAAAAAAATCTCCTTAACTTTCGAGCAATCTCCTTACTAATACCTGCCGGGATTCTCATGCTCATCATCTAATAAATAGGAATTGCAAAGAGGACTGACCTAATCATAACAGCCCTTCCCGCATTTGATAACCATTTACCTTTCCATTGATCTAGTTTCTTGGAGATATTTTGAATTGTGCTTTCCCATAAGTGATTTGATTTGACCCCCTTATCCAGAGGTAAACCTAAATATTTACATGGGAAGAAACCTTCTTTGAAGTCTAGAATACGTTTAATCTCATTCTTTCATCTCTCTTCAGTATTGATAAAAAAAAATTCTATTTTTTCCTCATTTATACATTGTCCAGAAGCATTAGCATAAGTTTTTAAAATTTCTTTGAAAGCTTGAGCTTCTTCTAAAAGCGCTTTTCCAAAAAGGAGATTATCATCGACATATTGTTGATGAGTAGTAGCCTCGACTCCCAAAGTAATCTTGATTCCTTTAACCTTATCCTCTTCCTGAAGTTTCTTGATACCTCTCCCTAAAGCTTCTACCATAATAATGTACAAAAAAGGAGATAACGGATCTCCCTGCCTCAAACCTTGAGAACAGCTGAAAAAGCCTTCAGGAGACCATAATTGAGAAGTGAGGGGTGGAGATGCATTCAAAAATCATATTGATCCATTATTTTGAGAATCCAAAAGCTTCCATACATTTACACAAAAATCTCCAATCCACTTTATCATACGCCTTACTAATGTCTAACTTAATCAACATACTTGGATCCTTATTATTTGTTACTGAATGTATAGCCTCATGAGCAATAATCACTCCATCCAAAATTGACCTATTAGGGACAAATCTTGTTTGTTCTTCAGATATAATCAATGGAAGAAGTTGTTTCATTCTGCCTGCTAGAGCTTTTGAGAAGATTTTATACAAAGTGTTGCACAGGGAGATAGGTCTGAACTCATTAAATTTCTCTGCATTGACCTTTTTGGGAATAAGAGCAATGAATGTGTTATTTATCTCTTTAAGAATATGTCCTGAGTTTCTCATTCCCTCTAGAGCATCAATAATTTCCTTGCCCATAAATGACCAACACTTTTGAAAGAAAAAAGTTGGGAATCCATCAGGACCAGGGGATTTATCCAGGTTCATTTCCTTTAAAACCTTGAGTATTTCATCTTCTCTAAATGCAGCATTTAGGAGGTTATTTTGATGTGAAGTTGTTATATGAGGGATGTTTCTTAATAGCTTGGTCTGGTCCAACAAATCCACACTCCCTAAGTTATTCAGAGATTTTTCAAAGAAAGAGACTGCTAAATCTGCAATTTCTTTGGGATCCTCTATTGTATTACCATTGCTATCTTTGATTTTGGAATCTTATTTATATTCCTTCTAGCTTTGACGCTATTGTGACAAAATTTGGTGTTTCGGTCCCCTTCCCTGAGCCATGTTTCTCTCGCTCTTTGCCCCTAGAAGGCGCTAATTTGTGAAAGAGAATCATAGTATTTACATAATAGTTCTTGCTCTTTGTTATCATCTAAAGTCTATTTACCTTCTTCAGTAATCTCCTTATTCTCATTTTCCAGCTCTTTTTCTATAAGATCTCTTTTCACAAATATATCCCCAATAGTGTTCTTACTCCATTGAGACAGATTTCTTTTTATTAATTTTAGTTTCCTTATGACTTTATATATCTTGGAGCCTTCAAATCTTGTCTCTGTCCACCATTTTTTAATTAGATCCAAACATTCCTCATTAAGTAACCACATTTTTTCAAATCTAAATGGGATCTTTTTATTTTTGATTGGTTCCGAAATTACTAGTTCTATAGGAAAGTGGTCGGAACCGGCAATAGGTAGTACCTCATTAGTAAGATCAAAGTCAACATTTCTCAATTCCCCAATAAAGAAGAACCTGTCCAATTTTTCAACTATTAACTCTGTGTCTTTTCGTTTGTTAGTCCAGGTGTATTTCCCTCTGTCTGATTCAATTTCCGAAGCCCCTATACTATTTATCCATTCCTAAAATTCTAAAGTAGTTTTTGATATGTGTTTTGTCCCACCCAGTTTATCTCCCAAGGATAGGATAGCATTAAAATCTCCTCCTAGTATAAATGTATCATTCGGGAAGCTTTCAATATAATCCTTAACCTCCTACCATACAATTCTCTTTTCATGTAAAAATTTTGGAGCGTACATGTTTATTAGATTAAATTTTAAATCTGATTTTAAACTGTTGATTTGACCTCCCATCCAATTTTTATGTTTTTCATGAATATTGAAAACTATTTCTCTCGGATCCCAAATAAAAGCAATCCCACCCGAAGTGCCTTCTACCTCACAACCTATAAATTCTCTAATCCCTATACTCTTTTTTAAATTCTCATATCCTTCATTAGAAAGTTTAGTTTCTTGTATCATAGCCATATTTGGTTTAATTTTCGCTAATTGCCTTATTACAAGGCTTCGTTTGTTAGGGGCATTTAAACCCCTAACATTCCAACTAATGATCTTCATGAGGACTCGGGAAGGATCTTCCCCTTCCTAGAGTATAGAATATCAGTAATTTTAACCTGACCTAGCGCCATTCCTTCCTTAGCTCTTAGTTCAGCAAGAGATTTTCTACCTCTTGGTTTGACTAGTTTCCCCGTATCAGCTTCTAACTTGCCCTTCATAGATTTTCCTAAACCTAAAGTTTCTGTATTTTTCCTAACGATGTTCTCTTTGTTTTCCTCATAGAGTTCCTCTTTTGATAGCGAGCCTAATACTCCTATTATTATATCATTACTCCTAGAATCTTCCAGAATAGAGGCAGGGTCTAATCCTAAAAAGTCTAGTAGTGATCCTTGGTCAATGGTCTCCACTAAGGGGGACTTTTCCATTTCTTCTTTTTGCATTTCTTTTAACTGATAGGAAGATTTAGAATGGATGAGTTCTGAGTTTTTATCAATATTAGGAATATCTGCAATCTCTATTTGGGTTCCTGCATTAACATTTATAGTTCTTAACTCCACTTCGGATTTCCTCCCCCTCTTCTTTTTAATTCTATTGATATTAGGGGTGCTCAGACTTCCTCTTTTCATTGCTGTTCCCAATTTCCTATCTTGGTTGGTGATGCCAAAGAGGCCTTCTATGGAGTCTTTAACCAATCAGAGATTGTCGTTGGGTTTGATTCCATCAATGGTTGTTGTCATTCCTAATTGTCTATCTTCATTGTTGATACCTTCTAGGCAAATTCTGATCTCTTCCTCATTCTGATTCCTTGTATTATTATTTATTTCTTCTTTCCTACCATACGAGGGATCTTCTCTTTCATTAATATCCCTTTCCATGTCTCCTATCTCATCTAGATTTGGAAAGCATTCCATTTCCATGTCTTCTTCTCCATTTTCCTGAGTATTATCTGATGTCGACATCTCTATAATGCTTTTAATTAGAAAAATTTTTTGGTGCTCAAGTTCCTCTTTGTCACATATTTCATCTATAAGGGTGTCCATTAACTCATTGGTGATCTCAACTATTTCTTTTTCTATTTTTTGGTTCTCCTTAAGAAGTGATCTTTCTTTATCTTCTGGACTGTTGGAGATTCTATTCGGGCTGTAAGAGGTAATTTTAGTGTTAATTTCTTGCTTGAAACTCTGAGTACTAAGGTTATTCTCATGTTCTATGGATAAAGGTAGGGGAGATTTGACCTCAACATTTAAGGTCTTATTTATTGATATTTCCTTTTCTAGAGCAAAAGGGGGCTGACACTTAGAGTCTGAAGGTTGTGTGGAGATGCTGATCAGATTAGTTTTCTTAGGAGAAGTCATAGTGAAACCTCCTTTTTCAAGGTTAAAGCTCTCCTTCAATTTTGATGTCTTTTGAATATGAGTGTCCATTTGTCCTAAATTATTGGTTTCTAGATCATTTGTTTGTCTTTCTACAAAATCTTCTAGAATAATGGGGTTAATAATAATAGAGTTAGAATTAAAGCATACTCTAATGGGATGTATCCATTTTTTATGATAGTTGATCTTTACTCTAATGATTTTTTCACACTGGTTATTATCATTATCAATAATGCTTAGAAAGTCACCAATTTTTTTTCCTATTAATTTGACAGTTTCTACATCAGATAATTCTATAGGTAGATTTTTACGAACTATAGCTTTTTTTACAAGAAAGTCCTTAAGTTTTATTGGGTTGAATAGGGGAACCCAGTCAAAAATATAAAAATTAGAGTCTTTATACTTAGCTAACCCTTCATTTCTAATTTTACTTTTAATATTTCCATCTTTACAATTAATGAAAATAAATTTTTCTAATAAGATAGATATACTTACCTCATTTGAGAGTTGAGATTTCAACCAGGCTATCAGATCTGTGGTAGAAGTTCCTACTCCAGACCATCGCCAAATCAACCCTATATCTACAAAAGAATTTTGTCTCTGTTCTATGCATTTTCCATCTAGATCTATTCTAATCATGTTAGGATTCTGAAAGAAAATACCTATTCTTTTATCATTGTTACTCTCCATAGTTTTATTACACTTATGAGGGGGCGTGCATACCTGTATGTTTTGTTCCTGAAACTTCCTTAATATATTGTTACTTGTTAAACCTTTTAGATTCTTTTTGTGTGTTTGATTCTTCTGTCGGTAGATCTCTGAGACATTGGTATGGAACTTATTCTGTCCTGCCTTATGGGCTTTCTGGGGGGGTGAATATCTCCCATTATCTTCCTCTTTAAGCAAATCAAATGGGTTATTCAGAGATAGATTAAAAGGACTATGAGATAGCTGATACCTGTTAACCTTTTTCCTATTTTTAACCATCTGCCAAGTGGATTCATTCTTCATCATGCAAACGGGAGGTGCTTGAGTAGGTAAGATCCTACCTTCCCCCTTAGCAGATAGGGGTTCATTAGTTCTACAATTTAAATTGTACTCAGGTCTTCCCACCTTAGCAGCCCCAATGCTTATGCCTGATTTTGCATATTTAGTCTTGGAATAGATATTTATTTGTCTGTCCAATGCCTCAACTGAGAAGACTCTTAGCTTACCATTCCCTATTTGCTTAGGGATTAAATTGTTTATTCTAAGTGCATAACCAGGATTCTCCTCCCTAGAAATTTCCTTAAGTTTTTCTTTCTGGGAATCCTTCTCTTGCTTATCTGGTAGTGAAGATTCAGATGAACCCTTAATTGGAGCAGAGAAATCAATGAAAGGATAAGGTTTTGCTTGAGTGAAGACTGCGCACAATTCCAAATCTATATTTTCTTCAGCTAATTTCTTATGTTTTGCTATGAAATCTTTCAAATGCTCATATGAAGGGTGATGTTGTACTAGTTTACGACAATCTTTTTTCTTGTGACCATAGAGCCAACAATTAAAACAATAACTTGAAAAAACCTCTTCTTTGTCTTGCTTCTTTGCAGCACCTGTAGCCATATTGGGCCTTTCTGCTCTAGGGTTATCCTTACTGTATACAACTAAATCTTTCTTTGCATCTTGATTCGCATGGAAAAGACCAACATTTATCTAACATCTTTGTAAGGTGGATTTCCTTTTTGAATGAAAAGTTCACATTTCACTAATTGTGTAATGTCCTGTGCCAGAATAGGATGAATTTATCTCTGTTTGTTAACTGGGAATTTTGTCAAATAGTTGTCCTGGAATGAACAACTATTGATGCCTCTTTCACTGGTCTGAATTGCTCCCTTTGGATTGCTAGCTAAAATTGAAAGAAAGGGCCTGGCTCCTCCTATTCAAACTGATGAATTTTGCCAATATGTCCTCTTTGTATCAGCAGGCCTGGGATCAAATCTGAAGCTTCTCTTCTTTGTCAAATTGAGATCTCTTGTTAAAATTCATGGCTTTTTTTATATCAAATGGCAGCCTCCTCTCTATCAAAATCTGTGTCTTCCTTCCACAATTTGTAGCCCTCTAGATGAAATTTTGCACCCTTCTTTATAGCAGATCCCTGCTCCTTAATATCAGATTCGGATCTCTTCCAAACAATTTTTGGTGCTCCTCAAAATCATGGGCCTACTGTTCCAAATTCGGATCTCTACTGATGCCCTAGATGTCGTGACTTCTCCTTTGCTCATCTTAATCGCTGCCTCCAAACAACAGTTCACTACCCTAGCAGATCTCTCTCTGCAATTGCTTATTATTCATGCAGTCCCTTCTTCAATATTACCAACCTCTGTAGATTGATCAAGGGTGCTCTTCACCTTCTCTGGCTAAGCTGTATGTAGATATCGATTTGTTCTCTACTCTTCAAAATAATTAAGGTCAAAACCCTTACAAACAATTGTCCACTATCCAACGATGCCCTAACACCTCATCTGCATTCAATCATCTATGGACATCTCTTCATTCAATGCGTGACCAACTGGTTACCTATTCGCATTAGTGGTTGACCGAGACAGACGGGAGGAATATCCTTGCCTCCAATGCCCGCATTCAGAAGAACTAAACCTGACAATAAGTACCGGTGGTGATAAAAAAAAGACTTCAACTGGCCTTCAGGCGTTACAGCACTGGACAGCCCTCTTCCCAATTTAGTTTATCTGAGTTTTTAGTCTATGCGTGACCTTCTGAACACAGAATACTCTTCTGATGTTTAATGTGAATTCCTCTTTAATCTCCTGTCAAAGACCGCAATTTCCATAAATTATCTACTAATCAATGAAAGCTTTTTACTTTGAACAAATTTCCTCTATTAACTTAAATTGAAAACAAATGCTACATTTCAATTAAATTCTTAACAAGAATCTGCAGGTATATTTGATCATTTAACATTGTTTTCCTAACATATGATTTTCTTTATTTCAACAGCAAAGGCATTGCAGGGAGTCAAATTTTTTTATCCAATTTTCAAAAATTGGTTACTTAACATAATAAATATCCTGATTTAAACAACATAAACTTGCTGGAAATTAAGACAATTAATAATTTTATAACATGTTCATAATTTCACATATTCATGAAACAACAGTCTCTTTCTTTATAATTGTAGGAAATTTAACTATAATGGAGCAATCAAATTTATTAGGAAAACCTTAATTACAACTTTTCTCTTTTAATATTTACATTTTCATAGATTACATAAAGAGTAGAACAAATTCACTTAGGATTAACACACACCCAAATATTCCATTAATTTTTCTTTCAACTTCAAATAAAAAACTTCACCTTTTCATACTCAAGCAAAACCTGCAACACAAAAACCTTTTTCACATGACCATGGAGGCTCACCTCCCAGCCTAGGCCATTTCATGGCTACCCTCGAGCTAGGAGAAACAAGAAGGGATAGGTTATAAATATTCTACACACATTAAACATACATTCAACATTTTGAGATATGAACAATCACATTATTACTCCCATTCCCAAGCTTGCACATAGGAATTCATAATTGATTCCAATATGGGTGAAGGTGGAATTATCTCATATGGAGATGCCATACTTAAAAAAATTCTTACATGCCTTCACAAGGCTCCCTTCCAACATACCAACTCATCACAAGAGCATCAAAAACATCCCTTATGGCCCCCAAGGTATAAAATAAGTAGGCCTCATGGATGCCCATACATCCAAGCTCTCAAACACATGGATTCCCCAACTAAGCCTTTCACCCCAAGACAATCCTCAATTCCTCCCAAGGATGAGAAATATCTTGCAACCCATAAACATATAGCAAAACAATATGGTAAAACAAGAACAAAGTCATAAAATCACATTGAAACTACACAATACAAGATTCACACATAAGATGCAACAAATTACAACATTCCCACAAGTGTCATCTTCTTAATGCAATTACACAAAAATATACATGATAGAGCCACCAACCTTTCTCCTAAAAAATGGAAAATTGGAGGTTTGTAGAAGAGCTTTCCCTTGCTTCCTATCTTGCTTCCTTTCTTAAAAACACTTAGCAAATCTCTCAAGTCATTTTCTCCCTATCTCTACAAACTAGCATAGACAAGATGAAGAAATCCCCATTCCTTAGTCTCCTCTCCTAAAAGACTCTCAAACCTTCCTCTCTCTAACCCTCATTCCTAAGAAAGTTTGGTTTCTAGATTCTAGCTAACATGACACTTTCTCTTGCTATGGAAAAGGAATGCAAATCAAAACATGGAAACGTGAGATATCCTAGAAACATTCCCAATTTCATCATTACCAAAAATGGCACATTTAGAGAGGCAATATGGAGGCCTAGGGAAGTGGAAATGGTAAAAATAGGCCCCCTAACCCATGTACTAACCTTGGGGCACTAAAAATCAACCTTAACTACACCTTGGGAACTCCACATAACCCCTCAAAAACCCTAGTTAAGCTTGCATCCGAAAATGGAATAATGATGACATAAACCAGCTTGGTTCCCTAAACCACCAACCTATCCTAGGGATACACAATATAAATCTAAGGAAAGGGTGGGGTCCACATTCCACTCAAGCATGCCATCTCATCATAGTAGTGTCAAGTGACACCTCACAAAAGTACACATCACATTACACACTTGACATGCCTAGTGGATAAATTACATTTACATTTACACAAAATAAAATTTACTTCTAATAATGCATTTACATACATTAACAACCACATACATACATGCATCACATTTATGAATAAAATCATGTTACAACAAGGTCATTCTCTTCTTAGAGCCGACCTTGGTTTCAAACTGATTGCACATAGATCCATCTTGTTTCCCTGCATTTACAACCATGGTCATATTCCTGCACACTCGATTCCGATGTCACTACCTCATAAACTCTTTGCATTAATAATCATATCGAAAGTGAAATAATAAAATCTAAACTCGATTAATATAAATAAACTACATTTCATGAATCATAACATAATCCACATTATACCCTAATTTTTCAAGCATTGAAATATCAAATCAATTTTCACATAAGTGTGTAATCCTAAGTTAATCATTGAACCATTATACTATCATCATTTACTATTTTGTAATATAATGTAACAAACGCAGAATATAAAATTCATATATCATAAGGTAAGCATGAAACCAATATGAGCATATAAGAGTATGACTAACATCATCATCATATAAATCTATAACAATCATCTCATAAGGTCTAATGATAGCATCATAATCCAAAATAGGACAAATGTCTCTAATCAATGTATCATCTAGATGAATCAAATGTCAAAACAACTGTCGAGCTAAGATGGGTCGGGGTAGGACCTCACATCTTATGACCATGGTTGTAAATGTGGGGAAACAAGATGGATCTATGTGAAAATAAATGTCGAGCTAAGATGGGTCAGGATAGGACCTCACAAAAACAAAGGCCCCAAACAAAGGAAAAACAAAAAATATTTCAATTCCTATAGATGTACTTCAAACCATAGTAAATTAGCTCAAGGACATAATAGTTTTAGTCAAATGGTTTGGGAAAGGAAAATTAGACAAATAAATAACATAATGGTGGTTAGAGAAATTGAAGGAAAAGGTAAGTGTTATAATTTTATACAATCACTTTCTATTGATTGAATGTAGATGAAATTTCTCTTTGGTAATTTTATTATGGAATGTTTTAGTTTTTTCTATATAGAATGGTTTTCCAATTTTGATCCATTTTTATACAAAATTAAAAAAACCCCAATATGGGTGAGACTAGAGAATCTTCCTTCGGAGTTTTAGGGAATTGAATTGTTTCTTATAAATGGAGATGCAATAGGAAATATTTTGGGTGTGGATGTAGATTTTTTAAATGGAAAATATGAATTTGCAGATATCTAAAAAATTCAAAGGATATATTGAAGGATCAAAAAGATTCCCATAGTAATAAAAATTTAAAATTTATTGTGAACATAGTAGAAGAGACATTGAGGGTTTGGAAAAAGAAGAGAAAATTGGATGTAGAATTTAAATAAATAGTAAAGAATAATAGTTTGGAAAGAATAGAGTCAATAAGGGAGGAGCATGGTACTCAAACAAAGGTCAATACAATACTACAATTATTGAATATGTTAGAGAAGATACCCAGGTGTGACTCTTAGTATAGAAGAATGCCTATAAAAAACAACCATATTGGAAAAAAAAATGAAGAGCCAAAGGTAAATTCCTCAATGGGTGATGAGAATCTTATTTCAATTGAGGAAATATTGAAAGAGGATCTTAAAATGACTTCAAATGAGGGAGAAGTCATGAAAGAGGATGAAAAATATTATCTTCCAAACACCTCTTATGATTTGGAAAAGATATATGGGTAGACCTTTCTCAATCAAAATTGGGCATTTAGTCAGAGAAATATTGAAGATATAAACTTGACTATGGAAAAAGTAGGGACAAAAGTAGGAAACCCCTAAAGGAGAAAAGGATAGAAGATGGGAAGAGAGATTCAAACAAAGATAACTTGGTTAATGAAAGAAAGGAAGGGATCAACCCTTCCTAAGGAGTCATGAAGATCCTATGCTAGAATGTTAGGGTCCTAAATGCCCCTAACAAATAGTGATTGATCAAAAGAAACCTTATTAAAATGAAAGTAGACACTTTATCTATTAAAGAAACTAAAATGACCAACACTAGTTTTAAAAAAATTTGAAAAAGAATTAATAACTATAATATTATTGTCATCCACAAAGTTGGAGCTTTAGGAGGCCTTTCTACTATGTGGAGACCTCAAGTAGTTAATATTGATAAAATTGTAGACAGCTCTAACTAGTTAGGAGGTAGAGTAAAAATTCTTATAGCCATAATGGAATTTATTTTAATAAATATTTATGGTCCTAATATCATGTTGAAGAAAAGGGAAGTCTAGGTAGAAATATAATCCTGTATGAGATCTCAAATCAATAATAAATTTATTCTAGGAGGCACTACATTTGACCTCATTTTTCTACCAAAATTTTCAACAATCAATTAAAAAGGTTTAGGTTGGTTGGATTATAGAATGAAAAATTTCTTTTTTTTTTTAATCCATACCCATGTTAGTTGAAATTTTGACCAATACAATGTAGGTCAAAATTTTGACCAACACGGGCATAACTTTAAAAAGAAAAAAGATTTTGTATCTCATTTCATTTGGAGCACACTCCAAATGAAATGAGATACAAAATCTTCTTTCTTTTAATTTGGAGCAGGCGAAGGAGCTAGAGCCTACGATTGTTTGAACTATTATTTGGTGAGAGTAAAAGGAGGACCACTTTCTTGTGAGGGTTTCCATTGTGATTTGGTGTAAAAGGAGGATCGCCTACCTATGAGGGTGGCCACTATGATTTGGTGTAAAAGGAGGACCGCTTGCAAGGATTTCCTTACTCTGTATTTGTTTGGCATTATTTTATTGGTTACTTACTTAGGGCCCATGAGCAATGTGCTAGGGCATCATGTATTTGGTATTTGTTGGCACATTTTTTATCATTGTTTATATACATTTGATTCAGAGATGAACTTGTAGAGATGAACTTGCAAAACCCTAAATTTTTGAATCACTGCATCATGTTACAATGTAAATGTACTAGTGTTAGGTTTATGATTGTAAGGTTGGAAGAGGAAATATTTCAAAAAAGATTGAGAAAAATGTGTTTTTGACATTTTTTTAATTGGTATTTGTTTTCTACTGACTTCGGGTGGATTGGAATGTCAAATCTAACTCCATAGGAAGTCTACCTGGAGTCATAGCTTTCAATTGCGACCGATTTGAGATCATTTGGTGGAGAAATCTGAAAGAAATCATGTGACAATAATCTATAGACCATTTTTGACATAAAAATAGGGTAGTCATCTTTCTACAGTTGGCTCTCTATGGACTCTTTTAGACCAGGTGTGACTATCTACACACTATGGCTTCAGAAGTCCTTAAAAAGACCCCAAATAACAAAGAAACCATAGAAAACTTGCACTCCCAAGACTCCAAACCTTCATCAGTCTTTAATAATGTCTGAAAATGAACAAACCTCAAAGGAATAGAGCTTAGTCCACCGAGAACCCCAAAATCCCCAAATTTAGCACTTCTAAACCCTTAATCGAAGGGTTTCTTAAATATCCTATCTCCGATCACTTCTAGGTCCAATAAGTAGTTGTTTCACCATTAGATGATCATTATAATATGATCCAAATCATAATATATGTTCCTCCTTTAGACCAAATAGATATTGTTGTAGCATACCAAGCAAATTCATTAAGTTTCCTCTATAAATTATGGTGATCACCCAAACATTCTTCCTTCTCATTACATTAATGGATTAGGGAACTCTAGTACATGTTAATAATCAGTCATTCCATGTGTTACAATGGTCAGAGGTCATGGAATGACCATATTCAATTGGAAACTCACAAAAATGTCAAAGGAATGGCTGAAACTACTCTGCCCATCAAAATTAATTGAGTAAAAATACAAATACAAACCTCACAAATGCATAGATGTGGTCTAGGATCAATATCTAACTATTCCAAATGCATTGAAATGTAAGAAAATGACAAAATGAATCCAAAATAACTCTAAGAACTCAAGGAAATTGCATTTTAAAGAAGTTTATTTATCAAAAACTTAGTATAAATATATAACCATACTACACCAATCCATCTCTATTCATACCATTCATGAAAGAAGAAATAAATCAATAAGGATTCTGACTATACCCTCATGGGAAGTGACAAGGTCTATTGGAGAATAATTTACATTTCATTAAAAACTTGAGTATGTTACATTGTTTCTTTTGCATTTATTGATTCTTCTATCTTCCCTTACTCCCCTTTGTCTCAAACATACACATCCATGCTCTAATAAGCCTCTCCAACCGGTTTACAACCTCCATGTAACCGGTAACAAATAGTTATTAATTGTTTGGCTTAGTTTGGAATACACAAATATAGACTTCAAAAATGCATAGATGTGGTCTAGGATCAATATCTAACTATTCCAAATGCATTGAAATGTAAGACAATGACAAAATGAATCCAAAATCACTCTAAGAACTCAAGGAAATTGCATTTGAAAGAAGTTTATTTATCAAAAACTCATTACAGTCTGTACACTAGGCCTCTTCTGTCGTACAATGAGACTTTGGCATATTTGATGGACTCCTAGAAACTACCCCAACCAATCCCAATCGGTTGGATGGATTAGTCTACACTAAAACATAACAAAATCCAATTCCCTCCATTTTCTAATAACCATTGCATTTCAAATTTTTGAATTTGCAACATTACAAATTTCGAGTTTTTGAAACTTTTAAAGATAATGAAGCCTTAAGACTTTGAAATGTGACCCAAATGAACTTATTAAGCATTATTAAAATCAAATCTAAACTATTATAAACTTGTAACACCAAATACCATCCTAGGCTCTTATTTTGGTTGTAAGGCCTATTAGGCCTTTTAAGACTTATTACATATTTGTCATTTGCATTGCATGGAATGAACTTATAGGCCATTGTAGGTGCCAATACATTCCAGTTCACATTTTTAGATGTCATTAGGTGCATGGTTGTCATTATGGACTCCTGGTAGTTTTTGGATGTTCTAGGTGCCCCTGCACCATGTTCACCACCTTTGAAAGGATTCTTGTCCCAAGAATCAGTCCTGCATTAGATGTCTGAGTCTGAACCTGTACTTTAGGAATATGGTGCCTTGACAGTTGGTTCTTTCTGCCCACTGGACATCCACATCTGAACATGGTTGTTTACTGGCTGACCTTCAATGGGACACTTGACTGTACCTATTTGAACATAGTTCAAATCCCAAAATTCTGCATTTCTAGGACTGTGCAACATTGTCCTATTCAATCCTTTGTCCTTTTCTTCCCAAACCTGATTTGTCCTTCCTCCTCTTCCCCTCATTGAATAACCTCCTCTATTACTGCTATTATGTCCAAAAGCTCTTCTTCTTTTAGACTTCCATCATACATAGGGATATCTCCCCTCACCTTATGCTGCTCATTCTTCATAGCCTTGAATATCCTAATTGTCCTCTACTCTTCAGGATCTATTTGGGAGAAGAGTGAGAGAAGATAATCTGAGATTTTGAAGACCTAGAATCCCTTATTGAAACCTTAAAGTTGAATTATCCTTTAAAGAGTGTTCCAAGGTGGTGGTTCGAAGTTGAATGAATCCTAGATTGTAGATGAAGTGTGGAGAAATTTTTTGCTGACATCAGAGAGATATAAAAAAGATGGTGATCATCAATGTAGATTTGTATGCAAGGTACATTGTGGAGTCATGCATATTCAAGACACTTGTAAGTGTAGAAAAAAAGTTTGTAAATTTATAGTTTCAAATGGTGTGTTTTCAAATTTTATTTCCATTGAGATGGTTCAAAAGTTGAATTTTCCAAGGATACTACATGAGAAGCCATATAGGGGACATGGGATTAATGTGGAAGACCAAGTTGAGGTGACAGAGCAAGCACAAGTGTACTTTAGCATTGGGCCATATGAGGATAGCCTATGGTGTGACATCATTACCATAGTGGATTTTCATTTGATCCTTGGGAGAGCATGGTAGATAAGTAAAGGTACCCTCCATGATGGAGCAAAGAACACTTACACATTCTTGGATAGAGGAAGGAGAGTTGTGTTGCAACCCTTGAAAGATGAAGAAGTGTCATGGACATTGACAAGGAGTGTTGGTATTTTGGAGTGGAATGGGCTCTTGGGGAGTGAAGCGAAAACACTAGACAAAAGGATAGAAGAGAAGATTGGTGAGAATGCTCATGACAACATTGAACAATCAGTAGAACACCATATAAAGTGTTTCCAAATAGAGATGCATGTGAAGATGAATAGAGAGAAGTCAGAGTATGAGGATACTCATGAAGATGATAGGATTGAAAAGACAATGAGGATGTGTGGGCCAAAAAAGGAAAATACTCAAGAAGTTGAGATAACAAAGATAGAGAAGGGAATTGCAGAGATTGCTGATGAACTGGATGAGTGCATGGATGAAGGAATCCAAGTTGGGACAGCCAAGTGTCCATTAAAAGTTTCTATTGAAAAGATAGAAGACATGGTTGTGAAGAAATCCATAGATGACATGTTTTCATTCCAAGGAGGATGGCATTGGAATGAGAAGTTGAAAGAGGTCTCATAGGTGACAAGGACCTTAGAGAGTGAAGATTCAAAGCTCTTGAAGATAGCATTGCAACAAGAAGCCACAAGTTGGCATAAGAAGATGAGGAAGAGGGTTGTGTGGCCTATTAAAAGGCTTATGGAAGAGAAGAAACTATTGAATGGAGGAATCACTAAGAGAGTTCAAGGAGTTTCTGATGAGGAGAGTGTACAAGTTTCTAAGAGTTGTATAGAAACCAGTGGTCAAGAAAACCTTATTTATTTTTGTTTCTAACACTTTTATGATAGGTTTACCAGAGTTTGATAGTGTTTACCATGCAAGTGCTATTTTTGCACACATCTATGGGAATATAAACATGAAGGCTGATAGATTTAATGCTTGGCATGAGCACATAATGTTTGATTTCAGGGGCATAGAACATATGAACATGGGATACTCTTTTGTTGCAGGTCCTCAACAAGAAGTGGATAGAGATTGGAGGAAACAAAAGAAACTCCCAATCTAAGGGACTTGGATTGATTTGATCCTTGGGAGTATTGTGCAGGGCACCCTGACAAAGTCATGAAAAGAGGTCACTTGAATGGGTCTTTAAGAATGATCATAAAGATTATAGGATCTAAAAGATCAAAACATGAATATATCAATGTAATTGGACTTATGGTCCATTTTGTGAATTTGATGGAATGTCATGTAATAAGCCTAAATATATAAAGGCATGAGTTGATGTAATAGGAGTTAGATAGTATAGGATCTTCAGGATCTATTTGTTCATCTTCTTCCTCTCTATCCCCTTCCTTATGGGTTTCTTCCTCTTCTTCACTATCCACACCTTCATCTGCTACTCTTGTTTGATTGGATTCCAGTGCTTCAAGCTTGGCCAAAAGTGCATTGTAAGATTCTTACAACCTTGTGTTCTTCTCCTTCAACTCTTAGATCTCCCTAGCAGTACCTACATTCCTTGGAGGCATTTTCACAAACAATAGTCAAACTTCTTTAGCAAAGTGTTCCTCTATCCCTGTAAGGCACCATTTTTTTTAGATAATTTAATTTTAACTTTGGTTGTGTTAACAGAACTATGTTGACTTTATTTTGTAGTTGTTTAACATGAGAGTTTGTAGATTAATAGTTCATAGATACTAGTGTTCCATAGTTTCCCATCTATAACTAGTGAGATGCCCATAACTCATGTACCCATGCTAGTGTACTTGTGGATACCTTGTATACACTATTTTTCATTAGACTAGATATTATCCAAATAGTGAGTATTTATATAAAGTGCTATAACACATAGGCGGTCCTCCTTTTACACCAATTAATAATAGTGACAACCCTCACAAGTAGTTGGATAATGTCTAGTCTAATCCAAGAACACTAGCATGAGGTACATGAGTTATGTTCATCTCAATAGATATAGATGGACATTAATGCTCAATTGAATGATATGTTCCCATAAAAATGTGAACTCCTATTAATCTACAAACTCTCTTGTTTGACAATATCAAGCAATGAGTATAACATGCATAGACGATGAACATGCATATTTTCCTAGCGCTATTGGGAGCTTACCCAACAACACATGTATTATTGTGAAAATCACCACAAATCTATTTGTTGTCGTGTCTAGCTCCTAGTATTGCTTGGTCAAATATGCATGTTTTTCACCTGTGCATATACCTTCTATGATCAACTCTTATATGCACAGGTGATGAAAATTCAGATTTTCCTAAGAAGTACTTTGAGTAGTCCTCCAACACATGTACTATTGTGAAAATCATCAAAATTCCATTTGGTGGAGGAAATCTCATAGTACACATGTTTGGAGGTCTGAAGGAAACAAGAGAATTTGAAAAGTCACGAGTCTTAAGATTGTACTTAATATAGCCAAGCTTCATTCAATGTTACATTTAAACATGAAACAAACCATTCTTAAACTAGATTAAACTAGTAAACCAAAGGACATACTTATTATAAGTAAACTAGTAAACCAAAGGACATGCTGATTAACAAAACTCTGTTGACTTTATTTTGTAGTTGTTTAACATGAGAGTTTTTAGATTAATAGAAGTGTTCCATAGTTTCCCATCTATAACTAGTGAGATGTACATAACTCATGTACCTCCGTTTACTAGCTATTACCTTAGAAAAATGAGAAAGAAACCAAAAAATAAATGATTAGCAAAAAATGTTAATTACAATCATTTCTTTTTTGGTTTCTTGCTCATTTTTCTAAGATAATGGCTAAGCGGAGAATCAATATCCTCATCTCTCTCTCTCTCTCTCTCTTTCTCTCTCTCTCTCTCTTCCCCCTACTGGTCCTTTGGCGTGTATTAAATAGAATTGAATTTTCAGCATATTATTACCATTCTATTTCTTTGTTGTAAACATGCCATTGGTTCAGTTTTGTAATTTTTTTTTGTGTTAAATGCATTTAAAATAAAGGTCTAATTCTATAGACTACTAATGCAGAGCCCTCTACTCTCACCTTAAATAGGCCAACTCAACTTGAGGATTCAACAAGAAACTTAAATGGAATACACCAAGAAGTACCAAATGATGAATGCTCAATTGTTGTAATGGCAAAGCAATATCAGAACCGTCCATTTCTAGAACTTGATTTTTCTATAATCCTAATGATTTTTCTTATTTCTTGAATATTGTTGACATACTTAAATGGAATACATAATACCAAATTATGAATTCTCAATTGTTGTAATGGAAAAGAAATATCAAAACCGTCCATTTTTAGAACTTGATTTTTCTAGTCCTAATGATTTTTCTTATTTCTTGAACATTGTTGACATAGTTAAATGGAATACACAATACCAAATGATGAATGCTCAATTGTTGTAATGGAAAAGCATTAGAACCGTCCATTTCTAAAATTTGATTTTGTATAGTCTTAATTATTTTTCTATAGTCCTAATGATTTTGAAAATTGTTGACAAAGAGTGTTTCTTTTTTTTATTATAGTATAAATGATTTTTCTTATTTCTTGTCTTTTGTCCCTTTTTGATTTCCTATGTTTGTGCTTCGTGATGGGATTTTTTCACCTTCTTTTGATGGTATATTTCATTCACTCTATGTGGAATACTATTTTGTTCACTATTTTATTTCAGCTTGATATTTCTTTCATTTTTCATATACACAGAGACTTTGCATGTTGATAAAAAAATGAGCTATTTGATTTAGGTTTACTTTTCATTATTGTAAATAGTTAATATTTCTGATGGTACTCCTTGGTGTATTCCATATAAAAATAATCATATAAAAATAATAAATGTAGTAACGATGGTGCGGTGCATTATTGATATAGGCTTGATGGCTCTTGTCAATGTGCCAAACTATCAATGTGGTGGTGGGTAGTGTGTGTTGAAGACTTCACGGACACAAAGCAACCCTGGATGACAATTTTGGTGCTGCCCAAATGAAAAAAAGGTTTCTAGTGTGTATATATTTAATGTTTCTAATGTAAATACTATTCATTATATTATAAGAACTAATGTAGATTGGGCATCACAGGGAAATAATGGCTACAGATACTTTAGTTGGGTCGATGAAAACTCATCTACATCTATCCACCCATCTCCACTTATCTGTGATGAAGAATTTGAGTGCAAAACATGTCAGGCTAGGGAAAATTCTGAAATTATATTTTTACAATGCCTTCTCTATATTGTAATTGCATATCTTTGTTGCTACCATATGCAGAGATGAACTTAGGAATTAGTTATTTTAGTATTTTCATATTGTAACTAATATTTTAATATGGATATGATGTAACTTCTCTTTGCCTCAAGTGGGCATATATATGGTTTACATCTTTTTTTAGAATAATTCTTCATGTTTATGGCTCAGGTGAGCCCCAATCTGCTATCAATCACATGATTTAACATATAGTGTTTTCTTGGTTATTCCATTTGTTCCTTGACCTTTGAAGGCCATTTGGTAATTTCAACTACACCTAAGGATCTATTAGTAGTTGTGGAAAATAGGATTCATGTTGTAATGCCCAAGCTGCGAGATGGGAAAGAGAGGTGAGAAGAGTGGAATGAAGATGATATTCCTGAGATCATGGATGGACACAATGTTGTAGACTTTATTGATCCAAAATCTTGCAGAGGTTTGAAGAACTGGAGATGGAAGAAGTGCTTTGGATGGTAGCTAAGGGTCATGAGGATGATGAGATGGGCTTGCCAACATCTGTTGAATATAAGGTATCAGAATATAAACTATTGTAAAAGGAAGAAACACATATGTATCATCATTTAATACAAAATATAAAAGTATCCCATAGACAGACAGTTTCTATTATAACAACCATCATCTAATCCCATGGTGTACTAGTCTCAAGGTAAGAACAATTTACTTAAGCCATCATATAAGTATCATCCTAAAGTTTAAATAGACATTGACTATGGATTGACTATCATTTTCAAGCTTGAGTGAGGCTTCATACCATGCACTGTTCGTAGATTTATATGCAACATTGATTTAGGTTGGAGGTAAACTACATGTGTCATGTAAACAACATGGTTGAATGCAATCTCTTTTGTGCATTTTCAAGAGTTTTCCCACCAAGACAAGCATAAATAATGCATTGAACATAATCTACAAACACTACGTGGTATGAAGTCTCACTGAAGTTTGAAGTACAAGCGTCCTCCCTTTATTCTAGTGAGGGATTGGAATGAGTTCATTTTGGATACAAAGGAGAAAGGGGATACTGAAAGTTGAATTACACCAGCAAATGAGAGAAGAAGGTATGAAATAGTATTAACTACTATTATAATATAATAATGCACTAATTAGTGATCTTTATATCTATATCATGTAACATATTTCAAACTTTTCATAGGTTGTAGGACACATCAAAGACAACATAAGTCAATTGAAAATTATTTCACAATAGTTGACAAACACAATTGCAGGCATCATGGTCACAATTTTTTGGAGACAACGTAATTTAGTTGTATACCTAGATGATGGAAAGCAACTTCCGCTCCTCTGATTCCAAGTTGACACTACAGGAACCAAAGACCATAGATAAGGAATAAATTTAAAGAGCAGAGGAGGGCCATAATGACCAAAATAATACAGGATGAACCTCAAGTTAAATGAGGCAATTGCAAACATTTTAATACATTTTTATTATTAAATAATTAAATTTTCATATATGAGTGTTCTAAGGCCCCTCTATGCAAATTTCATTATTTAATAATAAAATTCTATTAAAATGCTTGAAGTTGCCTCATTTAACTTGAGTTTTGTCCTATATTATTTTTCTCATTATGGCCCTCCTCCACTCTCTAAATTTATTCCTTATCTATGGTCTTGGGATCCCGTAGTGTCAACTTGGAACTGGAGGAGCAAAAGTTGCTCTTCATCATTTGGGTATATCACTCAATTACGTTGTCTCCAAAAAAATGTGTCCATGATGTCTACAATTATGTTTCTTAGCTATTGTGTCCCAGGACCCCTTATGACCCTTTACAACCATTTACAACCTCTAAGAATACATCTTAGAGGTCTTAAAATGTCGTAAAGGGTCATAAGAGGCTCCTAGGAGGGGCCAAATGAGCTTCCACCTTCACGTGGTTGGCTCTGTTAAGTAGTGAATGTTAATTAAAATATTCTCAAAACAAAGGAAAGCTGAATAATTTAAGGTCTCAGTCCACAAACAAATTAAATTAGACTTACAAAGCCTCTTATTATAGTTTGTAATAAGATTGATTTGCAACCACTAGAGACTACTCTAAAAGCTTGAAGAAGTGGTATATTTTGGCAAATGAAGAGTGGAAAGAAGATGATATTCTCGAGATCATGGATGGACACAATTTTGCAAACTTTATTGATCCAGATATCTTGCAGAGGCTTGAAGAACTAGACAGGGAAGAAGGGCTTAGGATGGTAGCTAAGGGTGATGAGGATTTCACAATAGCTGACAAACATAATTGTAGGCATCATGGTCACATTTTTTGGAGACAACATAATTGAGTTGTATACCCAAATGGAGTGCAACTTCTGCACCTCTGATTTCAAGTTGACACTATGGGATGGAGAACAACTTGGAACCAGAGGTGCAGAAGTTTCTCTCCATCATCTAGGTATACCACTCAATTATGTTGTCTCCAAAAAAATGTGACCATGATGCCAACAATTATGTTTCTCAATTGTTGTGTTCCAAGACCCCTTCTGACCCTTTACGACCATTTACGATCCCTAAGAATACATTTTAGAGGTCTTAAAATGTCGTAAAGGGTCATAAGAGGCTCCTAGGAGGGGCCAAACGAGCTTCCACCTTCATGTGGTTGGCCCTGTTAAGTAGAGAATGTTAAAATATTCTAAGAAAAAAGAGAAGCTCAATAATTTAGGGTCTTAGTACAAGCACTAGAATTGAGTTTTTTGGCATAGGCTAGGAAAGTTTTGTATATCAACATGTGATAGAGTTTGGGCCAAAAACTCTATCGCATGTTGATATACAAAAAATTCCCAGCCATGCCAAAAAACTCAATTCTAGTGCTTGTACTACATGACTGGTGCCAAAATAGGGCTCTCCCAATCACTAACTGTGACCCACTGGCAACAAGCAATAGAATGAGTGTGGACACCTGAAGATAAATATCAGATAGGGGAAAAGCATCTGCAACAATAGAGGCAATAGCTATAGATACAGAAGAGGATATCCCAAATCCCTAATATAATAAATATGGTGAAGAAAAAGAGTAATGCAAAAATTATTACTATTTTGGAAGATGCAAATCCAACCGAGGAGATGTTGAAGAGGATAGATGAACTGACGGCGTGAGCACGCCATTTTGAAGTAAGCAGTAATGAATCTTTAGTTATAACAAAAGTTCAATAAAGGTTTATATTTTATACTCTTTTATGTCGTGAACTAAAATATGTATTTGTTCTTGTTACATGGTTTTTTGCTTGCTCAATTACCTAGTCATGGACATCGTGGTGAGGCCGATAGTAGCATCATGCAAAATAGTAATAATTTCTACATTGACTCTTTTTAGTTTTTTGTTCACCATATTTATTATATTAGGGATTTTTGGGATATTGTCATCTGTATCTACAACTATTTCCTTTGTTGTTGCAAGTGTCTTTCCCCTATCTCGAACATCAAATTGTGACAAAAATATCAGTAAAAATATCATAATAACTCCATGAATGTTGTTTTAAGTAATTATCTATGAATGTTGTGTATTAATATTGAATTATATGTCATGTTAATGAATATTGTTATTTGTTAATTGGGAATTTAGATTGATGTTAGGGGGAGGGGGGGTGAGGCCAGATGAGCTTCCACCTTCATGTGGTTGGCCTTGTTAAGTAGAGACTATTAAAGTATTCTCGAAGCCAAGTGAAGCTAAAACTAACATACCTTCATTATTTAATCAATTTCATTCATCCTAGGTCTTTCATCATAAGTGCATTTTGAATGTGTCATTATCAAGCAACTATCAAATAAAAAACTAGAAGGGCCAATAGTCAACTTCTCATTGTCATTGTCTGGCATGATTCGGCTTCATTTTGTGTAAGTAATGTCATATTGAATGCATCAACCTCTCTTGGCCTAATGTGTATTATTTCATTGGTTTGTGTTTTTGAGTAGGTAAAGTGTTAAATCAATTCCTATCTTCTATTCTTAATTTGCTCAAACTACAGGAAGGCCTAACAGATATACTCAACATAGAATTGACTGCTAATTTGGGCAATTGAACACACTAAGTCTTTGGCTTGAGAGAAAGAGTTGGGTAATGTTGTTTCTGGAGACCTATGTAATTATCCTCAGTGGCCTCTTTTTTTTTTGAACAGGTTATATATATATATATATATATATATATATATATATATATATATATATATATATATATATATATATATATATATATATATATATATATATATATATATATATATATATATATATATATATATATATATATATATATATATATATATATATATATATATATATATATATATATATATATATATATAGTGTCCATGTTTTTTTTTAATATAGATTCTTTTTGTGTATATGCTAGTGCTATGGAACCTAAATAAGCAATTATAAATGTAATAGATAATGTCTTTGATGAAGGAGTTGATGTACCACATGTAAACCAAAATCCATGCTTAATGCCATTTTGTGCAAAATGAGTTTGTCTATTACCATATCAGATTTTGTTACACCTTTCATGACTGTAATGTTTAAGTTAAGTATTGATGCAATTTTCTAAAGTAGCAAGTTCTGTTGTCATTATTTTTTTTTCTAGTGGTTCTGAGGAGATCAAGATTTATCAAGGAAAGATATTGAAGTGGAAAGGAAAAGTTTTTGAGAGGTTACAAATATTGAGTCATCGATCATGTATACTTTTTTTTAAGTAATCGCTATAGAAATGGTTAAGTTTTCCTGAATTTTTAAAATAAGTCATAATTATTCAGTATCATATTCTTAGCTGCAAGTTGCAGGTCTTCATACCATAAATTTTAGAGTTCAACTCTTACATGGACAAAGTTCTAGGTTATATTGAACCATCTGTTATCTTTTTTGACTTTTTAGTTGTCAAAAAGATTAAATTCACATCCTAGTTGTCATTGTGTTTGGGACATAAGCTTTATTTAACTAAATTAATTCTTTTAATATTGAGATAAAAAATCTACAAATAAAGCCTAGACTAGGGACTGCATAGAAAACTATCATATGAAGAACTACTGAAAACTATCATATGAAGAACTACTAGTGATCTTTATCATATACAACATTTAGAAGATCTCCATAAAATGGATGCACATCACCTTGGTGGGGGAAATTGTCTTAGAAAATACATCTGAAGTAGTAGCAGAAGAAACAATAACAAAAAATACATCACTGACACTTTTCAGGCATATTTCATTGACTCCTCAAAATGAGAAGCCTTTATTTCAGCTACCTCATCACTATCATCCTCATCCATTGCCTCGGGGTTCTCACTTATTTTTCTTTCACATTCAATATCCTATAAAAGTGCAAAGGAAAGAGAACATGACAAATTGAAATAATAAGATACAAGTTGAGGAAAATTGAGTCAAAAAATGTAAAATTCTAACAAACCAGTTCAAAAAAACCATTAAGAAATTCATAACCAAATCTAGTTTGTAAAAGCCACCGCAATTGAAACTCACCTTCTCAATATTTTCTCTAATAGCATACTTGCAAGCCCGCTGACAAATCTCTGTAATATCAGCTCCATTGAATCCTTGGGTATAATAGGCCAATGCCATTAGGTATAATGAAAATTGTTTTCTTGGTTGTCATACCATCCATCTCCGTCAACAACTAGTTAAGGACTCTGTCCATAGCACCACCAGCATCCCCAACACTACTTCCACATTGGAAAAATGAAAACCAATTATGCATCACCAGTCAGAGCCTATCTCTCAAATAGTTCAAACAAAATGAAAAAACCCACAGTTTCACGTAGAGCAGAGTAGATGGATTGCTAGAGCCTGCTGACAAATCTCTATAATATCTCATCAATAAATATAATGGATGGTGCATTCTTCTCAGACTCCTCAAAAGCCTTTCAGAGATTTCTTTCACTTTCTCCAACCAGCTTTGACATGATCTCAAGTCCATTGATACAGAAAAAGAAGGCACCAGTTTCATTTGCCACTTCCCTAGCAATTAAAGTTTTCCCAGAACCAAGAGGCCCATAGAGCATGTAGAATACTCTTTGGGGACTTCACACCAATAGATTTGAAGAGTTGTGGGAATCTAAGAGGAATCTCTACCAATTCACAGATCACCAGTCAGAATTAGTTAAACTAGACTTTCTTTGTTGTAGAATTGATTTAGTATAGAATATTTTGCAGCACGATTTTTTTTTTAAAAGCAAGATTTTTGTAGCATTATCTACCACTTGAGAAAAAGTTTCCATAGCTAAATTTCCTTTCCAGAGTTAATATTTCTCTAAAGACTTACAAGTTAGTAAGTCCTTAGCTAGAACATACACATTTGTCACTTCATTAAGATGACAATTGTGTACTCAGTTTCCTAACTGTATAAGTCATCATCATCTTTATTATCTACTATAGCAAATACATCCGAAGCACTAGCAGAAGCACCAAGAAATTGAAATTTAGAACCAAAGCCTCAAGATCTATGTAGTGTTTGTATAAAGTCTTGATACTTCTGAATATTAGCATCACTAACACTTCTTTGGGCATATTTCATTTTTTACAAGTAGCACTTGTTGTTGCACCAAAAGGTCAACCTATTAATGCTCGATACAACCACTAGACTTATAGAAGACACAGGAGGTGGTTAATCTATGTCATGAACCCTATGAGGGACACTAACCCAATGCCAACAATCCCCCTCCTAGCTTCACTCACTGTGGCCTACATGGATTCAAACCTATGACCAAGCTTTGATACCACTTGTTACAAGTAGCAGTTGCCGTTGCACCAAAAGATCGACCTGTTAATGCTTGATACAACCAATAGACTTATAGAAGACATAGGAGGAGGTTAAGCCATGTCATGAACCCTATGAGGGATGCTAGCCCACTGCCAAAATCATTGAATCATCAAAATGAGAAACTTTTATTTCAGCTACCTCATCACTATCATCCTCATCCATTGCCTCGAGGTTCTCACTTCTTTTTCTTTCACATTCAATATTATCCTGTAAAAGTGCAGAGGAAAGAGAACATGACAAATTGAAAAAATAAGATACAAGTTGAGGAAAACTGAATCAAAAAATGTTAAATTCTAACAAACTAGTTCAAAAAAAACCATTAAGAAATTCATAACCAAATCTAGTTTGCAAAAGCCACCACAATTGAAACTCACCTTCTCAATATTTTCTCTAATAGCATACTTGCAAGCCCACTAAAAAATCTCTATAATATCTCATCAATAAATATAATGGATGGGGCATTCTTCTCAACCTCCTCAAAAGCCTTCCAGAGATTGCTTTCACTTTCTCCAGCCAACTTTGACATGATCTTAGGTCCATTGATACAAAAAAAGAAGGCACCAGTTTCATTTGCCACTACCCTAGCAATTAAAGTTTTCCCAGAACCAGGAGGCTCATAGAGTAGAATACCCTTTGGGGGCTTCACACCAATAGATTTTAAGAGTTGTGGGTGTCTAAGAGGAAGCTCTACTGATTCACAGATCACCAGTCAGAGCCTATCTCTCAAATAGTTCAAACAAAATGAAAAAGCCCATAGTTTCACGTAGAGTAGAGCAGATGGATTGCTAGAGCCCAAAGCAGTCTGAAAAATAGAATGAGCAGGGACCCACTAGCAACAAGTAGTAGAATGAGTGTAGACACCTGAAGATAAATATCTAGACTAATCACTGATTAGGATTCCATTCATGATTAGTCTAGATATTTATCTTCAACTTTTTAAAAACACTATGCGTTTCATCAAAATTTTGACCCACCTGCGTTGAAAGTCTGGCATAAAATCGACCATTCTGTGTCAAAATGTGGTGTCACAGGTTTGGCATCCTGGTCAGAGCTACTAAATATTTTGACCAACTATGGTCAAAATATAACCATCACAAGTTTGGCATCCTGGTCGGAGCGACCAAAGTTTTTGACCAATATTAATTTATATTGGTCAAAAGATCGATCAATACACGAACACATGCCAATGTTATTTTCAGCCTAGACTGCCCTTGTTTTCGACCAATATTGGCATTGATCATTCGATGGTTTCAAGTATGGGTCGATATTTTGATGTGGATAATGTAATACCTAAAATGTAGTGTTAAGAATGCAAAGTAAACTAAACATTCAACAAAACAAATGAGATAAACACCTATGATAAGACCTACAAAATGGAAGCAAACAAACTCAAAAGCAATATAAAACCCTTAAGAAAACCTCCAAGATGTAGAACATTTGTCCAAAGGTTTGGATGTGTGCTCAAATGCTATGCTCAAGCTTCAATAGAGAAAATAGCATGGTAAATTTGCTTCAATGGTGGATGAAAATGAAGGAGGAGAACTTGTCTTTCATAGAAAGATGGATGAAATGGACGGTGGAGATTAAGGGGCAAAAGAGGAGTGAGAAATGGTGGAGATGCATCCAAAAGAGAGCACATGGATTGTGCTTTCTCAAATGTATAGCATTGTGACAAGTGTCACAATGAGAGAGGATGGAAGAAAAGGTCAAATGGTTGAGGGATGTGACAACTTTGGAAGGTGTGAGAGGGGACAAGTGTGTAAGAGGTGTAAGAGGCTTTTGATTTCTCATTAGGGGATGTGGAGGTGATGTCATAAGAGGTTGACTTTGGGGTTGATTAGCATTCTTTATTCTTGGATTATGATTGTGCACATGCTTAGGAGGTGATTAGGCTTGGTAAGTGGAGGATTAGGGAGATGTGATGGGAGGAGAGAGAATGAGTGGAGGATTATTAGCTAAGCATGGATTATTAGCTAATAGGGGGAATTAGAATTAAATATTTTATTTAATTCTAAGTGGGACGAAAAGGGGATTTATGAATTAATTTATTTAGATAAAAATATCCATTTAAATTAATAGAGGAATAGGGATTTAATTGATTGTCAGACTATAGGTTTGTCATTTTGATAATTAATTGGGCTATAGTTAATTAATTAAATTAATTAACTAGGGGATGACATAAATTAATTAAATAAATAATATTTAATTAACAAGATGTCCTAGGAAAAGACTAAATATGATTACTAAATTATGTAAGAAAATTTAGGTGTCTACATTTTGCCCCTCTTCGACGTAGTGTTAAAATAACACTACTTCAAAGATGTTTTTTTAACAAAAGAGACGACACAAAGAATGGACTAGGTAATAGAGTTGCCCCAGTTATGGGTCAAGATGTGGCTGGATGATGCCCCCTCAAGAGGATGGTGGGGAAAGAAAAAGGGGCCCGGGTAGCGGCTCAAAAGGAAAAATGGGGGGAAAGGAAGGGAGAGTGTTGCAAGCCAAGGAGGTGCAGAAACGAAGGAAAGAAGGGTAAAAAGGCCATGAGGAATGAAAATGGGAAGGATGGGAAGAAACAGGAGGAATTAGGGCATCCAAGAGTGAAAATGGGGGTCCAAGGAGGCTTATATAAAGGCCGGGGGGAAAAATCAATTCATTTGCACACCGAGAGCTTAGAAATCATGATTGCAGAGCTCTGATAAGCGAGGACAAGATGGCATAGTGAAGATGACCAACATACAGGATGGACATCGTGAGATGTGTCACGCAGAGTGGAGGGCCTGACCGACAGGTAGGATTGAAAAATTGGACTTATTGTTGTATTTTTCATGCATTTATTACATGTTTTAGGTTAGAAAAGTGCATTCCCATAGGGTACGCACCTGGCGGGAATGCTCTTGCATTGGCGGGAACACGTTCCCACAAAACTTGGCTGGGGTCAAAAATCTGGGTGGGACAATGGTTTTTCATGGAATCACAAAAATTTAGGAAGCGGTTGCGGGACCGTGGTCCCACAAGGATATCTTGCGGGATCGAGTTCTTGTGAACTAGCAGTGGGATGCCAAAAAATGGCATTCCCGTGGGGGGATGGAAAAAGAGATAAGCAGTGTAGGAATGCATTCCCGCATCACTGGGGGTTGGTAGGAATGAGGGAAGGTTTATCTCCTGTGGGAATGTAGGGACAAAAGGCTCTGTGGGAACGCGAGGAGAAACAAAGCTGTGGGAATGTGGGGAAAAGAATCTTCATGGGAATGCTGGGAGAAAATTGTTTAGGCTTAGCTAGATCGAGTAGCTGACATGCTGATTTGGCTTGGATGCAGTGGTTGGTGGATCAGCTGATGAGTCGAGAGAGATAGGCAATAGTGCTGATTATCTCAGAGCAGTTCACAGTGATAGACTAGGCTCGGGTGGATGCATTGGGCTTGGGATATTTGGCGCACTGGTGATAGAACTATGTGAGCACTAGCATTTGGAGATGGGGACATTTCATCTGCCCATTGGGGAGATGACGGTGACATTGGAGGATGTATATCACATCTTCTGATTACCGGTGTGAGGGGTACCGATGGTAGCAGATGTGTATACACAAGCACAGGTAGTGGCCCCACTACTAGGGCCATGAGTGGTGCTGATCTTGGCACATGGGCAGCTGGCATTAGCATAGCATGCTGCAGCAGCACCAGTAGGATGACAGGTCCACTACTATGTTCTGGGATTAGTGTCAAGGTATCTCTTCCCAAACATAGGTGGGAGGAGTGTCACACTATCACTGATTCCCATGGTTGTGCAGATTTTGGACACAAGGGTACCGATAGCATGGGGTACACTGATGTTGGTGGAGATGCACCATGACCTACATTAGATAGTCTATCATAGAGCAAGGACAATGTAGGAGCTTTGGATTTTCTTCCTTACTACAGGTTTGGGCTTGGGAGCACATAACAGTGTTGAGGCCTTTAGGCTGAGTGGATAGACAGGTGGAGGAACCTGCAGCATATAGCTGGGGAGACCTAGTGACTTATCATGAGGTTAGGGACATTGACTTCTGGCAAGAGATGCTAGATAGGATCAGGGATGGGATCACATGGCATTCATACCTTGCATAGGTGCCATTGGTAGAGGATGTATGGGAGCTCCCATATATAGTGATGCCCACACATCTTACAGGGTAATGGGATTATATTGTGGAGTAGTACAGACCAAACAGGACATCTCATCAGTTCAAATTTAGGTAGGATGTGCCAGATGGGGAGTGATGGTACTAGCAGACCACTCGCAAGAGGATATCTGATTTTGGGCCATTGATGGATAGGGGAGGGTTGCTGGCTACTTATTAGATCATGCAGCCATTTGTCTGGGATTGGGCAAGAGGTGTGGTGGATCCAAGGACTACACCAGCGTACAACAACTAGTTCTAGCAACCTAGGGCAGTAGGGAGATCAGGGCTACCAGATGGTTAGGGAGGGGCACCAGCCATGTATAGAGGCCGGAGAGGAGGGGGGAGAGGAGGAGGGGGAGATAGGGTGAGGATTGGAGGGAGGGATAGAGGAGGGAGAGGAGGAGATGGGGATGGGGATGGGGATGGAGATGGAGATGAAGATGGGATGGATGTGACCAGGGGGGAGGGGATGTGCTATAGATACTAGTAGGTCCACCACCACCGGTAGGATCTAGATCATCTAGGGGTGGGGGGATGATGCAGCAGCACACCTAGCCTACTACAGGCTGCACATGATACCACTACATAGATGTTACGAGACACACAGGTGGAGCGAGATGATTTGAGAGTGGAGACAGATGGGCTAGTGGGGGAGAGGGATGGGCTGAGGACATAGAGGGATAGCCTGATTGCATGCTTAGCGCAATCCATACATGAGGGACTGATGACCCAGTAGGAGAGGGATCAGCTAAGGGGGGAGATGGCAGCCCTAATTGTAGAGAGGGATGGTCTGCAGGTGGAGCGGGATGGTTTGCGATCAGAGTGAGACCAACTATTGGGAGATAGGGATACCACCACATGAGGATCCCATGAGCAATCAGGAGAGTTATCATGCCTGCGGTGGTAGCTGGTGAGATTGGGGGAGTAGATTGGCTTCTATAGGGGATTACATCTTGCATCTATGTCGCTTGAGCGGGTACAACATTACAAGGAGTTAGGCCGATCATTACTGATAGGATCAAGTAGTAGTAAGAGAATAGGGTCTAGTGGGAGTCACAGATCAGTGACTAGTGGGAGCTACAGGGCAGGCGAGAGGAGTCATCGGTCGGGCCACACACAGAGTTAGCAACACTTGGCTAGCAGTTCAGTACAGACGGTGGAGGAGGGGGGATCAAAGTTAGGGGTAGGGATGGACATGGATATAGGTTTTTTTGTGATATCCCAAGTGGTGCACATGATATATATATAGAACCAGGTACATAGGGTGCAGTGAGCTAGCCGCCCATCCTATAGTTACCGCCAGAGGTAGATCCATTAGCTGGGGATTTCGATATGCAACCTCCCTTAGCAGAGGCAGATAGGCAGTGATATGCTATAGTTTTGATTGTATATGATGCATTTACTGATGTAGGACATAGTCCCAATTGTATATGATGTACTAACATGGATGATGTAGGATGTAATGTGATTTCTATATGCTATGAGACTAACATGTGTGTGATGCAGGATGTGATGTCTATATGAGATGCATTATGTGATGTTTATATGAGATGTGTGTGCTGACAATTTGTGGATGTAGGATGTGATGTAAAATGTTATTAATATGTGATGCATGGATATTTATGATGAAATGCATATGTGTATGGCTATATAACGTGTGTTTACGATGCAAGATAAAAAACTAATTAACAATGCAAGATAAAAAAAATGACTTAACAATGCAAGATGAATTTACAATGAGATGAATGCTCCTAAGAATGAATCTTAACAATGCAAGATTAAAATGAATCTAAATAAGATGAATGCATCTCAGAATGAATCCTAACAATGCAACATTAAAATGAACCTAAATGAGATGAATGCATCTAAGAATGAATCTTAAAAATGCAAGATTAAAATGAACCTAAATGAGATGAATGCATCTAAGAATGAATCCTAACAATGCAAGATTAAAATGAATCTTAAATGAGATGAATGCATCTAATAATGAATCCTAACAATGCAAGATTAAAATGAATCTAAAAGAGATGAATGCATCTAAGAATGAATCCTAACAATGCAAGATTAAAATGAATCGAAATAAGATGAATGGATCTAAGAATGAAACCTAACAATGCAAGATTAAAATGAATTGAAATGAGATGAATGCATCTAAGAATGAAACTTAACAATGCAAGATTAGAATGAATGTAGGATGAGATGACATAGTGCAACCGAGGGTAGGAGTGGGAAATGACATGCATGCATGAATGTAGATGAGAGTGTGAGGGTGAGGGTATATGGAATGGTCACAACATATCACTGCCTAACTGCACCCTCACTGAGAGAGGGAGGGGACAATGGTTGAAGAGGGATATATGCACAATCACAATCCAAAGGTCAAGAACGTGAGAGGGATGCGAGAGAGAAGCTCAGTGGGGGTGAGTTTGTTGTTTGGGATGATGCTTTGATTGGGGTGATGCTTTGATATTGGATAGGGATGATGGGAGCTTTTATTCAGATGTTTGATATGGTGGAGGATGTTTCATGAAACTTGAGCATGGGGTGTTCTGAGGGAACACCACAGTGTAGATTTGAGCACTTATTTTGATATAGCAATAGAAGAGATGAACCATAGTTACTAGGAATGTGAGGTCATATCATGAGCATTGCATAAGACTGATGCAAAAAAGAAACACAAGGATTGCCCCAGCATCACACATGCATCCTAAAGGACACATGGTGGGAATGATGCAAGGGAATCCGCAGACAAACAACATTTCCCAAGTGCACCAAGTAACCCAAAAGATCACAAGTGGAACATGCAAGGGTCATGTTCGACTAACTCATAGGTAGAAGCCAAGAGAGCACAAAAGACTCTACCCTAGAATAACACCTCCTATTGCAACACACCATGATATAAAGGATCGTGACAGCCTTAATGGGAGTAGTCAACTAAGATCACAAAATCAACTGAAAAGATAGAACAAGCAAACTAAAATCAATGTGATAAGACCAAAAGATGTCCTTTGCCAAAAGAGATCAATTGACTATGGATGTTGAGATTAGGTCAGACATGGAGGAAGGATGCATCCTACAAGGACCTGGTTGATGGGTACTGACTATATTGGGAATTATGGCTGGGCAAACAAATAACTTTCAGAGAATCATAGTGATGTAGGATACTTGCTGAGGGAACATTGCTGATATTGAGATCATTCGGGTCATGTGCTTTGTGAGCATAAGGCACTATGAAGACAGTATGTACAAGATAGAGACACTATATACAGTGGATATGTACAACATTGCAGGAAATGGGATAGTGAATCTCGTGTGCTAGCGCAATGGGGAGGACACCTTGGGAATAAGGGATGGGTGAGTCAGAAATGAAAAGTGGCAAATGGATGGGGGGGGCTATGGGGATTTTGATAGATAATGATACAGTCCACTATGTATGACGCATATTTACTAGGTTTTCACCAACATACTTTCCCAAGGCACTTGAATCACCAAGTTTTCACCATTGGATGAGATTTTTCTCTTTACTCTTTTCCATTTTTTTGTTTTTTGATTTTTTTTTATTCATCAAGGTGCCTGTTTACCAGGTTTTCACCAAGATGATGATTTTTTAGGACATTTTATAATTTTTAGGATTTTTTCAGAATCATATTTGATTTTTAAGATTTTTTCAAGATCATATTTGATTTTTAGGATTTTTTCAGGATCATATTTGCTTTTTAAGATTTTTTTCGGGATCATATTATGGTTCAAGCATAGAACCACTTCAGATGTATGATATTAATAGGATCATTAAGGGGCTCCCCTTGAGGTGTAGACAACTAATATGCTCTAAAACTGAGGTAGGTTTTCATCACAAAGGGACCTAACCAGGTGGGCTCAAACTTCCCTTTCTTTTCACAGTTTGCTTGTACTTACTAGTTTTCTTTCAAGACAAGGTCTCCCACTTAGAACTGTCAAGGGTGCACCTTTTTATTGAAGCTCCTTTTTAGATGGTTTTGGTACATGATTAGGTGATCCTAGGCCCATTGCCTATTTTCATCTAGCAAGTCCAACTGTGTCAGGTGCGCCACGCAGTAGTCTTCATCTTGGATGTAGTTCTTCATGGACACACAGAGTGAAGGGATTTTGACCTCGATTGGTAGAACAACTTCAGCACCATATACCAAGGAGTATGGGGTGGTGCCTATGGGAGTGCAAAATGAGGTGTGATAGGCCTAGAGGGTAGAATTGATTTGTAAATGCCAGTCACGACCAAAATAATTTAATACCTAAAAATTATTGAGGGATGTGACAACTTTGGAAGTTGTGAGAGGGGACAAGTGTATAAGAGGTGTAAGAGGCTATTTATCTAAAGGGGATTAATTTGCAAATGCCAGTCCCACCGAGCATGCCAAAATGTAATACCTAAAATGTAGTGTTAAGAATGCAATGTAAACTAAACATTCAACAAAACAAATGAGATAAACACCTATGATAAGACCTACAAAATGGAAGCAAACAAACTCAAAAGTAATATAAAACCCTTAAGCAAACCTCCAAGATGTAGAAGATTTGTCCAATGGTTTGGATGTGTGCTTAAATGGAGTAGGAGGATTATATTGTGGAGTAGTACAAACCAGATAGGACATCTTGTCAGTTCAGATTTAGGGAGGATGTGCCAGATGGGAAGCAATGGTACCAACGGGCCACCCGCGAGAGGATATCTGAGTTTGGGCCACCGATTGATAGGGGAGGGTTGCTAGCTGCTTATCAGATCATGCAGCCATTTGTTTAGGATTGGGTAGGAGGGATGGTGGATCTAGGGACTACACCAGTGTATGATGCCTGGTTCCAGCTACCTAGGGTAGTAGGGAGATCAAGGCTACCAGACAGTGAGGGAGGGGCACCAGCCATGTACAGAGGCTGGAGAGGAGGGGGGAGAGGAGGAGGGGGAGATAGGGAGAGGATTGGAGGGAGGGATAAAGGAGGGAGAGGAGGATACAGGGATGGGGATGGAGATAGAGATGAAGATGTGATGCAGGAGCATCCTGGGTGTAAGAGCAATCTTGCATCACCCAAAAAAAAAAAAAATATTTCTGTTTTTATATTCAATAAGGGCTATTTTAGTGCAGAGCTGCTATTTATGGAAAGTTACTATTTTTGGTAATTTTTGCATGTGCTCAGAATGATCTGATTTCTTTCTTGGAGGTTCATTTTGGTTATATAAGTCTGCCAGTAAAGTTTCATTGCCAGATCAAGTGTATATTGGAAGATATTGAAGATTTTCGGTATTGGCAGCAGGGTACAGAAACTTTGAACTCAGTTTTGAAGGCTTTAGAGGCCCCGGATGAGGTCGAATTTTGGGCTGAATGAAGCTTGCTTAATTCAAGCGTTGTAGAGCGCTTCGTGGCGTTTCCAAAATGGGGTTATAATAGCCGATCGGGTCAACTGGTGATGACTTATGGTCTTCGGAAGTTGGGCCACCTGAAATGGCGAAAAATAATTTTCTTCAAAATTTCTGTTCGGGTTTCAAAGGTTATCTTGAGCCGACTATGATGTAATAAAATGTAAAATAAAATAATTCTAAGTTTGGTCGGCCTTATTGGCTAAAATTCTGGAACCTTCCCAGGCGGTGGATAATTGCCTATATAAGGAAGGCTGTGTTATTGTCTTAGGCAGTTCAGAATAGTTCTGGGTATTGATTCGAGGCTTTGTCCTACAGAATATTGTAAGGGAATGCTCATGTGGCTTTGCATATTGTAATTCTGAAAGTTTGTAATTCCACATTTGTGGAGATAATAAGAAGCCAATTTTCTGTTCTTGCATATTGTTGTTGTTTCTCTATTTCTGTTATGTGTTTGTGGTATTAAGGGGAGCACCCTTCATCAAGATGGGATGGATGTGGATGGGGGGAGGGGATGGGATATTAATACCAGCAGGTCCACCACCATCGATAGGATCTAGATCATCTAGGGGTGGGGCGGATGATGTAGCGACACACCTAGCCTCACTACAGGTCGCACATGATACCACTACATAGATGTTGTGAGACACACAGGTGGAGTGAGATGCTCTAAGAGTGGAGAGGGATGGGCTAGTGGGGGAGAGGGATGGGCTAAGGATAAAGAGGGATAGCCTGATTGTGTGCTTAGTGCAATCCATATAGGAGGGATTGATGACCCAATAGGAGAGGGATCAACTAAGGGGGAGATGGCGGCCTTGATTGCCGAGAGGGATGGTCTACGAGTGGAGCAGGATGGTTTGCAATCATAGCAAGATTGAATATTGAGAGAGAGGGATACCACCAGGAGGGGATCCCATGAGTGATTAGGAGAGTTATCACACCTGTAGTGGCAATTGGTGAGATTGGGGGAGCAGATTGGCTTCTACAGGGGATTATATCTTACATCTGTGCCACCTGAGTGGATACAACATTATAGGGAGCTGAGCCGATCATTACTAATAGGCTTGAGTGGTAGCAGGAGGATAGGGTCTAGTAGGAGTCATAGATTAGTGACCAGTGGGAGCCACAGGGTAGGCGAGAGGAGCCATCGGTCGAGCCACATACAGAGTTGGTAGCACTCAGCTGACCATTCGGTATAGATGGTGGAGGTGGGGGGATTGGAGTCAGGGGTAGGGATGGACATGGATATTGGTGTTGTTGTGATATCTTGAGTGGTGCACATGATAGATATATAGGACACACATACATAAGGTGCAGTGAGCCAGCCGCCCATCCTACAGGTATTCCTAGAGGCAAACCCATTGGCTAGGGATTTTGATATGTAGCCTCCCGCAAGAGAGATAGATAGGCAGTGATATGCTATAGTTTTGATTCTATATGATTCATTTATTAATGGAGGGAATAGTCCCAATTGTATATTCATATCTACACTATTGGTATTATTATGGACTCAGATAGACATCTATTGTTTCATGCTTTTGGGTTGGGACATGTACCTTTATTCTTTGCGATGATTTGTGGTCTATATATGATGAGTTGGGTGGGATACAACATGTTATGGATAAATGTATGGATACTTATGATGTACTAACATGGATGATGCAGGATGTGATGTGATTTCTATATGCTCTGAGACTGACATGTGTGTGATGCAGGATGTGATGTTTATATGAGATGCATTATGCGATGTTTATATGAGATGTATGTGCTAACAATTTGTGGATGCAAGATGTGATGTAAAATGTTATTAATATGTGATGCATGGATATTTATGATGAAATGCATATGTGTATGGCTATGTAACATTTGTTAATAGTGCAAGATAAAAAACTACTTAACAATGCAAGATAAAAAATGACTTAACAATGCAAGATAAATTTACAATGAGATGAATGCTCCTAAGAATAAATCTTAACAATGCAAGATTAAAATGAATCTAAATGAGATGAATGCATCTAAGAATGAATCCTAACAATGCAAGATTAAAATGAACCTAAATGAGATCAATCCATCTAAGAATGAATCCTAACAATGCAAGATTAAAATGAACCTAAATGAGATGAATGCATCTAAGAATGAATCCTAACAATGCAAGATTAAAATGAATCTTAAATGAGATGAATGCATCTAATAATGAATTCTAACAATGCAAGATTAAAATGAATCTAAATGAGATGAATGCATCTAAGAATGAATCCTAACAATGCAAGATTAAAATGAGATGAATGCATCTAAGAATGAAACTTAACAATGCAAGATTAAAATGAATGTAGGATGAGATGACATAGTGAAACAGAGGGTAAGAGTGGGAAATTACATGCATGCATGAATGTAGATGAGAGTGTGAGGGTGAGGGCATATGGAATGGTCACAACATATCACTACCTAACTACACCCTCCCTGGGAGAGGGAGGGGACAATGGTTGAAGGGGAATATATGCACAATCACAGTCCAAAGGCCAAGAATGTGAGATGGATGCGAGAGAGAAGCTCAGTGGGGGGGAGTTTGTTATTTGGGATGATGCTTTGATATTGGATAGGGATGATGGGATATTTGTTCAAATGTTTGATAGGGTGGAGGATGTTTCATGAAGCTTCAGCATGGGGTGTTCTGAGGGAACACCACCGTGTAGATTTGAGCACTTATTTTGATATAACAACATAAGAGACAAACCACAGTTACTAGGAACGTGAGGTTATGTTATGAGTGTTGCATAGGACTGATGTGAAAAAGACACATGAGGATTTCCCCAACATCACACATGCATCTTGAAGGACACTTGGTGGGAACGACGTGAGGGAATTGACAGACAAACAACATTTCCCAAGTGCACCAAGTAACCTGAAAGATCACAAGTGGAATGTGCAAGGGTCTTGTCCGACTGACTCATAGGTAGAAGCCAAGAGAGAAAAAAGACCATACCCTAGAATAACACCTCCTATTTCAACACACCATGATATAAAGGATTGTGGTGGCCTTAATGGGAGTAGTCAAATGAGATCACAAAATCAACTGAAAAGATAGAACAAGCAAACTAAAATCAATGCGATAAGACCAAAAGATGTCATTTTCCAAACGAGATCAACTAACTATGGATGTTGAGATTAGGTTAGACATGGAGGAAGGATGCATCCTACAAGGACTTGGTTGATGGGTACTGACTGTATTGGGAATTATGGCTAGGCAAACAAATAACCTTCAGAGAATCATAGTGATGCAGGATACTTGCTGAGGGAACATTGCTGATATTGAGATCATTTGGGTCATGTGCTTTGCGAGCATAAGGCACTGTGAAGATAGTATGTACAAGATGGAGACACTATATACATTGGATATGTACAACATTGTAGGAAATGGGATAGGGAATCTCGTGTGCAGGCGCAATGGGGAGGACATCTTGGGAACAAGGGATGGGTGAGTCAAAAATGAAAAGTGGTGAATAGATGGGGGGGGGGTGTGATTTTGATAGATAATGATACTGTCCACTATGTATGGCTCCTATTTAGTAGGTTTTCACCAACATACTTGCCCACGGTACTTTAATCGCCAAGTTTTCACCATTGGACAGAATTTTTCTCTTTACTCTTTTCTATTTTTTTGTTTTTTGATTTTTTTGATTCATCAAGGTGCCTGTTTACCAAGTTTTCACCAAGATGATGATTTTTTCAAGACATTTTATAATTTTTAGGGTTTTTTTAGGATCATATTTGATTTTTAGGATTTTTTCAGGATCATACTTGATTTTTAGAATTTTTTCAGGATCATATTTGATGTTTAGGATTTTTTTCAAGTTCATGTTATGGTTCAAGCATAGAACCGCTTCAGATGTATGATATTAATAGGATCATTAAGGGGCTCCCCCTCAGGTGTAGACAAATAATAAGATCTGAAACTAAAGCAGGCTATCACCACTTTTGGACCTAACCAGGTGGTCTCAAACTTCCCTTTCTTTTCACGGTTTTCTTGTACTTTATCATTTTCTTTCAAGACAAGGTCTCTCACTTGGAACTATCGAGGGTGCACCTTTTTATTGAAGCTCATTTTGAGATGGTTTTGGTACATGATCAGGTGATCATAGGCCCATTGCCTCTTTTCATCTAGCAAGTCTAGCTATGTTAGGCATGCCACGTGCTAGTCTTCCTCTATGATGTAGTTCTTCATGGACAGGTGGAGTGAAGGGATTTCAACCTTGATTAGAAGAATGACTTCAACACCATATACCAGGGAGTATGGGGTGGTGTCTGTGGGAGTGCAAAATGAGGTGCGATAGGCCCAGAGGGTGGGATTGATTTGCAAATGCCAATCATGACCAGAATAATTTAATACCTAAAAATTATTGAGGGATGTGACAACTTTGGAAGGTGTGAGAGGGGACAATTGTGTAAGAGTTGTAAGAGGCTATTTATCTAAAGGGGATTGATTTGCAAATGCCAGTCCCATTAGGCATTCCAAAATGTAATACCTAAAATGTAGTGTTAAGAATGCAAAGTAAACTAAACATTCAACAAAACAAATGAGATAAACACCTATGATAAGACCTACAAAATGGAAGCAAACAAACTCAAAAGCAATATAAAAACCTTAAGAAAACCTCCAAGATGTAGAAGATTTGTCCAAAGGTTTGGATGTGTGCTCAAATGCAATAGAAGGATTATATTATGGAGTAGTACAGATCAGATAGGACATCTCGTCAGTTCAAATTTAGGTAGGATGTGCCAGATGGGGATTGATGGTACCAACGGGTCACCTGTGAGAGGATATCTGAGTTTGGGCCATTGATGGATAGGGGAGGGTTGCTTGCTACTTATTAGATCATGCATCCATTTGTTTGGGATTGGGCAGGAGGGGTGGTGGATCCAGGGACTACACTAGCATATGACACCTAGTTCCAGCCACCTAGGGAAGTAGGCAGATCAGGGCTACCAGACAGTGAGGGAGGGGCACCAGCTATGTACAGAGGCTAGAGAGGAAGGGGGAGAGGAGGAGGGGGAGATAGGGTGAGGATTGGAGGGAGGGATAGAGGAGGGAGAGGAGGAGATGGGGATGGGGATGGGGATGGAGATGGAGATGGAGATGGAGATGGGATGGATGTGGATAGGGGGGGAGGGGATGGGCTACAGATACTAGTAGTTCCACCACCACTAGGGCCACCACCACTGGTAGTATCCAGATCATCTAGGGGTTGGGGGGATGATGCAGCAGCATGCCTAGCCTCACTACACGCTGCACATGATACCACTACATAGATGCTACAAGACAAATAGGTGGAGCAAGATTCTCTAAGAGAAAAGAGGGATGGGATGGTGGGGGAGAGGGATGGACTAAGGATGGAGAGGGATAGCCTGATTGCGTGCTTAATGCAATCCATACAAGAGGGACTGATTACCAAGTAGGAGAGGGATGGTCTGTGGGTGGAGCAGGATGGTTTGCAATAAGAGTGAGACTGACTCTTTGGGAGATAGGGATACCACCACATAGGGATCCCATGAGCAATTAGGAGAGGTATGATGCCTGCAGTGGTAGCTAGTGAGATTGGGAGAGCAGATTGGCTTCTACAGGGGATTATATCTTGCACTTTTGCCACCTAAGCACATACAGCATTACAGGGAGTGGAGCCAATCATTACTGATAGGCTTGAGTGGGAGTAGGAGGATAGGGTCTAGTGGGAGTCATAGATCAGTGACTAGTGAGAGCCATAGGGAAGGTGAGAGGAGCTGTCGGTTGGGCCACACAGAGAGTCAGCAGCACTTAGCCGATGGTTTGGTATAGATGGAAAAGGCAGGGGGATCAGAGTCAGGGGTAGGGATGGACATGGATATAGGTTTTATTGTGATATCTTGAGTGGTGCACATGAAAGATATAGAGGACATAGGTACATAGTGTGTAGTGAGTCCGCTGCCCATCCTACAGGTACCACCAGAGGTAGACCCATTAGCTAGGGATTTTGATATGTAGTCTCCCTTAGGAGAGGCAGATAGGCAGTGATATGTTGTAGTTTTGATTGTATATGATTCATTTATTGATCGAGGGCATAGTTCTAATTGTATATTCATATCTATACTATTGGTATTATTATGGACTCAGACAGATATTTATTATTTCATGCTTTTGGGTTGGGACATGTACCTTTATTCTTTGTGATGATTTGTGGTATATATATGATGATCTGGGTGGGATATAACATGTTATGGATAAATGTATGGATGCTTATGATGTACTAACATGGATGATGTAAGATGTGATGTGATTTCTATATGCTGTGAGACTAACATGTGTGTGATGCAGGATGTGATGTCTATATGAGATGCATTATGCGATGTTTATATGAGATGTATGTGCTGACAATTTGTGGATGCAAGATGTGATGTAAAATGTTATTAATATGTGATGCATGGATATTTATGATGAAATGAATATGTGTATGGCTATGTAACATGTGTTAATAATGCAAGATAAAAAACTACTTAACAATGAAATATAAAAAATGACTTAACAATGCAAGATGAATTTACAATGAGATGAATGCTCCTAAGAATGAATCTTAACAATGCAAGATTAAAATGAATCTAAATGAGATGAATGCATCTACGAATGAATCCTAACAATGCAAGATTAATATGAACCTAAATGAGATGAATGCATCTAAGAATGAATCTTAATAATGCAAGATTAAAATGAACCTAAATGAGATGAATGCATCTAAGAATGAATCCTAACAATGCAAGATTAAAATGAATCTTAAATGAGATGAATGCATCTAATAATGAATCCTAACAATTCAAGATTAAAATGAATCTAAAAGAGATGAATGCATCTAAGAATGAATGCTAACATTTGAAGATTAAAATGAATCTAAATGAGATGAATGCATCTAAGAATGAATCCTAACAATGCAAGATGAAAATGAATCGAAATAAGATGAATGCATCTAAGAATGAAACTTAACAATGCAAGATTAAAATGAATGTAGGATGAGATGACATAGTGCAACTGAGGGTAGGAGTGGGAAATGACATGCATGCATGAATGTAGATGAGAGTGTGAGGGTGAGGGTATATGGAATGGTCAGAACATATCACTACCTGACTGCACCCTTGCTAAGAGAGGGAAGGGTCAATGGTTGAAGGGGGATATATGCACAATCATAATCCAAAGGTTAAGAACGTGAGAGGGATGCAAGATAGAAGTTCAATGGGGGGGGATTTTTTTATTTGGGATGATGCTTTGATGGGGGTGATGATTTGATATTGGATAGGGATGATGGGAGCTTTGTTCAGATGTTTGATAGGGTGGAGGATGTTTCATGAAGCTTGAGCCTGGGGTGTTTTGAGGGAGCACCACCATGTATATTTGAGAACTTATTTTGATATAGCAATAGAAGAGATGAACCATAGTTACTAGGAACATGAGGTCATGTCACAAGTGTTGCATAGGAATAACATGAAAAAGACACAAGGATTGCCCCAACATCACACATGCATCCTGAAGGACACATGGTGGGAATGACGCAAGGGAATCCACAGACAAACAACATTTCCCAAGTGCACCAAGTAACCCAAAAGATCACAAGTGGAACGTGCAAGGGTCATGTCTGACTGACTCATAGGAAAAAGCCAAGAGAGTGTAAGAGACCATGCCCCAGAATAACACCTCCTGTTACAACACACCATGATATAAAGGATCATGGTGGCCTTAATGGGAGTACTCAATTGAGATCACAAAATCAAATGAAAAGATAGAACAAGCAAACTGAAATCAATGTGATAAGACCAAAAAATGTCCTTTTCCAAAAGAGATCAACTGACTGTGGATGTTGAGATTAGGTCAGACATGGAGGAAGGATGCATCCTACAAGGACCTGGTTGATGGGTACTGACTGTATTGGGAATTATGGCTGGGCAAATAAACAAATTTCAGAGAATCACAGTGATGTAGGCTACTTGCTGAGGGAACATTGCTGATATTGAGATCATTTGGGTCATGTGCTTTGCAAGCATAAGGTACTGCAAAGACGGTATGTACAAGACTGAGACAATATATACATTGGATATGTACAACATTGCAGAAAATGGGATAGTGAATCTTGTGTGCTGGTGCAATGGGGAGGTCACCTTGGGAACAAGGGATGGGTGAGTTGGGAATGAAAAGTGGTGAATGGATTGGGGGGGGGGGGGTGGGATTTTGATAGATAATGATACGGTCCACTATGTATGGCTCTTGTTTACTAGGTTTTCACCAACATACTTTCCCAAAGCGCTTGAATCGCCAAGTTTTCACCATTGGACAGGATTTTTTTCTTTACTCTTTTCCATTTTTTTATTTTTTTGATTCATCAAGTCGCCTGTTTACCAGGTTTTCACCAAGATGATGATTTTTTCAGGACATTTTATAATTTTTTAGGATTTTTTCAGGATCATGTTTGATTTTTACATTTTTTTTTTCAGGATCATATTTGATTTTTTAGGATTTTTTTCAAGATCATATAATGGTTCAAGCATAGAACCGCTTTGGATGTATGATCTTAATAGGATTATTAAGAGGCTCCCCTTAGGTGTAAACAATTGATAAGCTCTGAAACTGAAGCAAGCTATAACCATGTAGGGACCTAACCAGGTGGGCTCAAACTTCCCTTTCTTTTCATAGTTTTCTTGTACTTTCTAGTTTTCTTTCAGGACAAGGTCTGCCACTTGAAACTGTCAAGGGTGCACCTTTTTATTGAAGCTCCTTTTGAGATGATTTTGGTACATGATCAAGTGATCATAGGCCCATTGCCTATTTTCATCTAGCAAGTCCAGTTGTGTCATGTGCACTATGTGGTAGTCTTCATCTATGATGTAGTTCTTCATGGACATGCGGAGTGAGGGAATTTTGACCTCAATTGGCAGAATAGCTTCAACACCATATACTAGGGAGTATGGGGTGGTGCCTATGGGAGTATGAAGTGAGGTGTGATAGGTCCAAAGGGTGGGATTGATTTGCAAATATGAGAAATGACCAGAATCATTGACAACTTTTTGTAGGATTTTGAGGATGGTTTTGTTAGTTGCCTCAGCCTGGCCATTCCCTAGTGGAAAGTATAGGCTAGAAAATCATTGGTGGATGTGGAATCGATCACAGAGCTCTGTAACATGCTAGTTTTCAAATGGAGAGCCATGATTTGTGAAGATGGTGGAGGGAATGCCGAAACAACAAATGATATGGTAGAGGATGAATTTGGAGATCTAGACACCAGTAGTTAAGTTGAGCAGAATTGCTTCTACCCACTTTGTAAAGTACTAAGTGGTTGTAATGATATATTTGTGTCCATCAGAAGAATGAGGGTGGATCATGCCAACAAGGTCAAAACCCCAACATGAGAAAGGCCATAGAGGTGAAATGGGTTGTAAGTGCTGCATGGGTGCATGGATCAAATTGGCATGCTGTTGGAACTATAGGCACTTCTTCACAAACTCACAGGCATCATGCTCCATGGTCGGCCAATAATATCCAACTCTATGTAGCTACTTTCCAAGGATGATACCACTTTTCTATGAGCACCACAAATACCAACGTGAACCTCTTGTAAAGCCATGACATCCTCATTCGAGTCTAGATATCAAGAGAGGACGTTATGATACCCATGATGATATAGGGTGTTGGCTACAAGAGTGTAGTGGGATGCTCTGTGAATAAGGTTCTGGAATTGGGTGTTTGTGAGGTGAGGAGATATGATACCATTCTTTAGATAAGAATGAATGTCATGGTACCATGGGGATTGGGGACCAACCAAGATGCATACCATATCAGCATCAATGTTCTCATAAGCGGGCATGTGTAGCTGCTCGACTAGAAACTCATATTGTGTAGTGTCACGGGGGATTTCCAATAGTGAACCGATGGTGGCCATGGTGTCTGCTACCTTATTTTGAAGTCTTGGCACTTGTGTGAACTATATGCTGACAAAATGTTCTTTGAGTTTATCTACAAGCTCTTTCTAGGGTAATAGCTTGTCGTCCTTTATTTGATATTTGTTGAGGACCTACTTGATGATCAATTAGGAATCATCGAAGACTTGTAGTTTCATGATATTCTAGTGAATGGTAGTTTTAAGACTTGCCATGAGGGCTTCATATTCTAAAATTTTATTTGTACACACGAATCCTAGCTTGAAGGATTTTGGGATGTAGTCTCCTTGAGGGGTTACAAACAGTATGCCTACCCCTGATCCATGTGATGTATATGAGCCGTCAAAATATAATTTCCACTAGGGTTGCTCTGTGATCATACAAAGATGCTCATCTGGGAACTCCATTTCAAGAGGGTATGCATCGACTAAGGGAGCTTCTGCAAGCTGATCAACAATAACTTGTCCCGTGATGGCTTTTCAGTCAACATATTGGATGTTGAATTCACTAAGAAGCATAACCCATTTTTCCATTCACCTTGTAAGTGTGGCCTTTGATAGAAAGTATTTGAGTAGGTTGACCTTGGAAATTAAATTTACTATGTGACTGAGCATATAGTGGCAAAGTTTTTGAGTGGAAAAAACCATTGCCAAGTAGGCTTTTTCCATTGGAGAATAGTTTAGCTCATAACCAACCAGTGTATGACTGATATAATAAACAACCCACTCCTTTCCATCATCATCAAGCTATGCTAAGAGTGCCCCCAGTGCTGTAGTAGTTGTGCATATGTACAAAATGAGGGGCCTTCCTGGCATTGGTGGAATAAGAATAGGTGCATTCACCAAATATTCTTTGAGTTTTTTGAAGTTGCATTGACAGATAGGATCCCACTTGAAGGAGGTATCCTTTCGTAGAAGATGTGTGAATGGCTGGCACTTATCTGCTAGTTGGGAGATGAATCATCAAACTGACTGCAACTTTCCTTGTAAGCTTCTTAGCTATCTGAGCATTCTGGGAGGAGGCATTTCCATGATGGCCTTCACCTTTTTGGGATCAATCTCTATGCCATGCCTGGACACAATGAACCCCAAAAGTTTCTCGAATGTCACACCAAATACACATTTCTTTGGATTTAATTTTAGGCCATACTTGCATAGGCAATCGAACACATCTTCAAGGACATCAAGGTGTTTGTAGTGTGTTCTACATTTTCCTAGAATGTCATCGACATAGTCCTCGAGGATCTTATGAATCATGTCATGTAAAATTGTGGTCATTTCTCTTTGATAGGTAGCTCCTACATTTTTTAGCCCAAATGGCATCATGTTATAGAAAAATGTGCCCCATGGTGTGGTGAAAGTAGTTTTGTGCTGGTCTGCTTCTACGATTATGATTTGATTATACCCTGAGAAGCCATCCATGAGTGACAATATCTCATGCCCTGTAGTGAGGTCTACGATCATGTCTATGTTGGGCAGTGGAAAATCATCTTTCAGACATACCTTGTTGAGATCTCAAAAGTCAGTACAAATTCTTATATCGCCAGAGGGTTTGATGATAGGCACCATGTTAGAGATCTAGTCTAAATAATTAACAGCTCTGATGATCTTAGCCTGAAGGAGCTTCTCAAGCTCTACTTTAACCAGGAAGGCTACTTTTGGATGCATTCTCCTTAACTTTTTCTTGACTGGTTTGGCATTAGGATTGACTGCCAGGTGATGAACAATGAGATCAGGATTGAGTTGAGGCATATGGGCATATGACCATGCAAAGTTTCCTATTTATTCTCAAAGGAGGGCCTCCAGGTCTATCTCTTCCACTTCACTTAGAGCTACTGTGATGTATGTGATCTGAGGGATTTCCTCTATTCCTATATTGATCGGCTTGGTCTCTTCAATGACTATGGATGATTGTTCTGACCGATAATCCTGGATAAGAGGAAGAGGCAAGTCTCCATCCTCCAACACCTCAGAGAGGTTTTCACTATCAGATACGCCCTTTGTTTTTACTATTTTTGAATCAGGATGTGCCCCAGAGGGGTTTTCACATGAGCAGTCTTTATTTTCTTTTTTGTTTTTATTTTTGTGGCTAGAAACTTCCTCTTCCCAAAAGTACCACTTTGGGTTGAGTTGGTATACTTTAGTTGATTCTTGTCCCCATTCTGATTGTTGATCTGTGGTGTTCATGAATCTTAGGAGCACTTCCTCACTTCAAAACTCATTGATATGTACTACGCTCAGTTGGTCCCAGTCTATGAGGTTAGGGTGAATGAGGGGGAGGTCAATGAGGTTGATGGAAATTTGGTGAAGGCAAAAATTTCCCTGGAAGGTTTCATCATCAAAGATATCATCGTAGGACCATTTTTCTTCCTCTTCCAGAATGTCTTCAACTTCCATGAGTTCATCTTGGATTCTCAAAAGGGTTACGTTGGGTGAATTGGTGCCCCGAGTTATGGCACTGGGTCCGCATATGTGCAGGTGAGGGGGATTAAAGCTGAGGCCTCAAGTCTCTTGATTTTTAGAGGCCTCCATGGTGTCTATCATTCCAGCCTCATTGGGTCCTAGACCTCCTCCTTGATAGTCCCATTGTTCAGTTGCCCATTTGTGCGGTATGGGATATTTATCTTTAAAGTATCTGAGGACCTTAGTATTTGGAGGTGGAGGATCTTTATAAAGCCATTGGTTGATATCTGGGGCCAACTCCTAACCATTTAGGACTCCATTGGAAATAAAAGAAGATGTTCCCATGGTCTTTATTTTGGGACCCTCCTAAGGAGCCTTGGTTTGGTGGTAGGGTCATCCTTGTATGTGTGGATCTAGGGGAAGAGCCCCTACTGCAAAAGCATCGGTGAGACTATATTCTCCATAGCCCTTGTTGTTGATCTTGATAGAGGAGGAGGTGGAGGTGAGGGTTGTTTCTGGATCATAGTGGGATTGGGAAGAGTTGGCGACAAACATGCCAATGTCAATTCTAGGACAATGAGTGGAGTGGGGAAATGAGGCCTCAATCACATGGCAGTATGCAAAAGGTTGGAGATCTGTGTGGATGGTGAATTTAGTGCCTTGATAAGGGAATTTGATGCACTAATGATAGGTGGAAGGGACTACTTGGATGGAGTGGATCTAGGGATGACCCAGGAGGATGTTGTAAGGGAGATCAAGATCAACAATGTGGCACACTATGTCCTATGTGATAGGACCAATTTTGATTGCCAACAAAATGGTACCTTTGGAGGTACGCTCTAGATTATCATAGGCCTTGATGGTGATCACCTCATGGGAGATGTCTACTTTTGTGAGGCCAATCTGTCGAACAAATTTTAATGTGCAGAGATTGAGGGCCAAACCATTATCTATCATGACCGGTTTGATGGCAAAGTCATTAATCATGATGAAAATGCAGAGTGGGAGATTATGATCTAGTTCAATAGATGGCATGTTGGACGGCTGAAAAGAGAGAGTGGATTGTGTGGATAGGTGCCCCACAAGGTTCTTGAATTGGATTGCATTGATGTCTGCAGGGATGTGGGCCTCTTGAAGGGCTTTGTTGAGGACCTCTTGATGAAGGGGTGATGTGCGAAGGAGATCAAGGATGGATATTTGTGTGGGTGTGTTCCCAAGGTGTTCTAGGAGGTTATATTGTGCATTGGGGATGGTGGTAGTATTGGCACCGGCTATAGATATCCAGCCTCTTCAAGTAGTAACAACACATTGATTGTCAGCACCTTTGACATGGATCACGTTCATAGTAGGTTCAACCTGGGAGATACAACCAAAAAATTTATCATAGTTTATGTAGGCAATGGTATAGTCTTTCCCATCACTGTGGTCACCTTATTTACCCTTATCTTGTCCAGTAGGAGGGGTAGCATTAACTTGAGCCTTTCCAACATTGTGTTTAGGAAACACATTTTGGTAGATTTGCAGGTTGGCATTGGGTGATGCTTGGGTAGGGGCATTGACTATGATCTCCTTTCTATCTATAAGGTCCTAGACATAGCTCTTGAGCTTCATGCACTTAGCGGTAGTGTGTCCCTTAACATGGTGGTATTCATAGTATTCATTATCTTTGTACCAAGCTGGCTTGGGTGTTGAGTCATCATAGGGCTGGGTTTGCAAATACACAACTAGGTTGGTGCTCACCATCTTGTGAAAAATGGCATCCAAGGGTTCTCCAAGGGGTGTGAAGATGCACTTCAGGTTGTTCTAAACATGGGGATTATTTCATCCTTGGGTAATAGATATAGCATTGGTTTGATTCATAGGAGGTTGACAGGGTGGTTGTTGGTAGGCAGGTGCTTGCTATTGGTATACGGGTCTTGGTTACTGATACATAGGTGTTTGCTATGGATATGCCAAAGGAGTGGGATTAGGACTTGTGACTACAACTTGGACATTCCTGGTGTTGGTGGCTCTATCAGTGACCACATTCTTATTTTTGTTCCAATATCAAGAATGGTCATTGTTTAGTCTGTCCTAAGAGCTTTCTTTATAGTGTTTGATGCTACCATTGTCCAAAAGAGCTCTCTCAATATCCATGCCTTTCCCTTTAATATATTGGTAGGTCTGAATGTAGTTCATCTTCATAGAATGGGATAGCTTTGGGTGCAGATTATCAATGAATATCTTGGCAAGATGTTTTTCTAGTGGTTGGTATGACAATCTTGTGGTGAGATTTTTCCACCATTGTAAGTAATCAGCTAGAGTTTCACCTCCCTCCTTTTTGGTATTGCACAAGTCCAATAGGGTGAGCTCATTCTTGATGTTGTGTGCATATTGAGTGACAAACTTTTCTGAAAGCTCTGGAAATGTGGAAACAGACCCATAAGGTATTTTGTAGAACCATTCGAGGGTAGGCCCTCCCAAGCTCTTGGGGAAGAGTCACATGATAAATATGTCATTAAATGCCACCTCCTTGTAGACCATGTAGAACTCTTTGACATGGTTAGCTGGATCACCCTTCCCTCAATACTTATCAAACTTTGGTGTTTCAAAATGTTTAGGGAAGGGGATCACTATGATCGATCTGTCAAATGGATATGGACAAACTTCCTCAAACTTGAATGTCTTAGTCTCAGTACCAATCTTAAGCTCTTTGATGGCATTTCTCATTTCTTCCCACTCTGACTTGGCAGGCTCTGGAGTGGGTACTCCCAGTGAGAATGGGTCGGATGGTGCGGGTGAAAAGGGAGGATATGGTGAGCAAGGGAATGGGGATTTCTTGGTCAAAAAGGCCATTGGGAAGGGGTTCTGGCTAGCTTGTTGAGTGACATATTGCTGGTGCAAGGTGGGTGCGGGCTATGGCAAGGCTTGCTACTATGGGATGAGGGGATTGGCTTGTGCACTCGAGAAGTATGGCTGCTGCTAGGGAGGTTGGTAGAATGGCTATGGTTGGGGTTGGTGATGAGCTTGACCAATATAAGATGGGTGCATACCTGCATTGCTAAGAGTGGGAATAGTAGTCTAGGTGTGCATTATAGGTGGTTGCATATGGGAGTTAGTGGGATGGGTAGCATCGAGTTGCTGTGATTGTGGAAGTTTGGTTTGATGAGCAGTGGATGGCATAGACAAATAGTTGGTAAATGTAGGTGGAGGTGCTTCTTGTGGGAAGGTTTGTTGCTAATGAGCCTTTTGGTAAAGTTGGCCATGTGTGGGTATGCCCATGATGTTCATTTGTGCTTGGCCGAGGCTCTAGGTGGCATTGACTCCTAATAGGATTTGTGGTGTAGAGTTGGCCACAAATGCAGGGGCTGATATGGGAGTTTTCTATGCTAGTAGAGGATTGTGGGATGGCACATGTGGCATTCCTATTGTAAAGGTGGATTTTTGGGTCTATGTGCTAGCTGTAAAGGTGAGAGGCGCTTGCATGGAATGAGATTGCAGGGTGGATATAGGTGGGGTGTTTTGTGAGACTCCTTGTGAAAGAGGTGTTGATGTAGTAGGAGGTGGTGTTGCTTGAGTATAGGCTTGGGTAAATGCTGGCACTTGAGTAACCATTAGCAAAGAGGTAGGGGGTGGTGGTCCCATGATGGAAAGTGGTGTGCTTGCGGGGATCACCATATGAGGTTGTAGGATATGTGGGATAGGTGAGGCCATATGGGATACTTGCATGGTTGGATCATGGAATTGCTGATTGACAAATGAATCAATGTTGGTGGGAACATGGAAGGGGTTTTTGGGGTCAAAAGAGTGTAACTAAGGTGGGATGGGAGTACCCTCCTGCACATAGTTTTCCAATATAGCCAGATGATTTTGTGTGATGATTGCACTTACCATTTGTGCATGTCTTGGGAGGCACATGAAAGCCTCCATGGAGTTAGTAGTAAGTGTCTCACTAGCATCTTTGCATATGTTCTGAACTGTCATCGTCAGAGTGTCATACATCACCATTTCACCTATGGAATCATTTGGATCAACCGAAGTAGTGGCCTGGTTGGAATCCATCCCTTTTCTTTTCTTTGATTGTTTCATAGTAGGCATGAAAGTGCAATGTCCTAAGATGAGGGAAAATGTAGATGTAGTGGAATGATGCTAAGGATGGGGATTTGGATTTTGAGATGAACTAGGTGATGATTTAAATGTAGGATTCTTAGTGATATGCTATTGGGAAGAGGATTTAGATGGGTTACCTTTCCTAATGGGGGGATCAAAATGCATGGATTGTCATCCTTGGATAGACTTGTGATGTTCAGATGATGAGATCCTTGCTAGTGTGGGCCGATCTCTAGATTGAGATGATGAGGTCCACAAAAGTAAGTACTAGCTACCCTAGACAGTGCTTAGTTGAATGGGTGAAGCTTCAAGATTTTGATTTGTGTAAAAAAGGATAGGACAACTCAAGGTGAGTTCTTGTATATGATATGGATATAGGATAGTGGCTTGGGATAATGATGTTAAATGATGCTTCAAAAGGGGATGACAAAAATGCACCTATTGGATCACCTAAGATGGGGGATGCTATGACAATTTTCATAGTTTTGAAAGAGGAGGAGGTTATGCCAAATAATCTTCACTTTCTAATTTGATAAAGTGGTGATCAACTTGGATTCAAAAAGAAAACTATTTAACCCTTTCGTTGTATTGTATGTTATCCAATCGGGTTTGGGACTTTTCTTCTTCATGGGCTGTAGTGACAATATGCTAACAATCTTTGAGCTTTCTTTCTATAACTTTATTTTCTTGATATGCACGTGGGATGAGTAACTTAGCTTTCTTATGCTTCATAGTCTAGTTCATAGGTCAACAAAATAACTGTTCACTAGATTGGATCAAGATAGGAAGTGACTGCAGTAAGTATACCTTGGCTTGGTTTTGAACAAACTTGAATTTACTTTCAGGATAATGTCTTGACAAACAATCCTCAGAAGAGACAAAGAAATCTTGGAGGATACAGGCAAATGATCTCTTTTGGCAAAAGAACTTTTTAATTCCAATAATTGTGTATGTTTAACAGATGTTTTTATTGGGTCAAGTCACTTTTGAGAACACATAGAAGCACTTTCTATGTACAAGACAAGCTAGTATCACAACCTTTTCCCATAGCTTGATATCCCAAAAGAGGAATACATATGGTGAGTAATCTTCAGGTGACCCAGGAAACCACTTGGGTCAGTCCTTGCACAAAGATTATGATACCTTCGGGAGTAGATTAGGTAGGCTTCTGATTAATGGCTTCTAGTAAGGTCTATGGCATCCCCCCAATCAGTTTGTACATGCATGACTCACTTAAGAGCCTGGTTGACCATGCTAAAATTGTAGGGATATTCACCTACCTCAGGCTACCATCATAATGCCTCACCTAAGCTTGCAGAGATAAGACAAGAGTTTTCTCAGCACCTTATTTATATACCGATCGGGGAACTACCAATTTGAGGTTGCTCTCTAATGAGGAAGCGCTTCTCTCTAGACAGGCCTCACTAGAAGTGTTGTCAATCAAACTTGATCTTTTTCTTCACCCAAGATCTGCAAAGGGAAGAGGAGAGGATATGAATACAAGTGGATTGCTTCCATGTCACTTACTTTAATAAGGTTTATGCAAAAAAATTGAAAAGCTCTAAGAAAGTGTTGAAAAACACTCCTTCAAACACACCAAGAAGTGTTCATTCCAAATTGAACATATTAAGACTAAGTGTTTTCTATTCTAGAACATCAAACACTCATGTTTAGCATGCAAGGTTCTTTGTTTTGAAATGACAATGCTTGAAAAAAAGTAGAGATTTGATTTGCAAAAACAAGAAAATTTTTACTCCCTTTAGCATTTAAGATTGTGTTTGATTGATTTTAAGCACCAAAAGAAGTGTTCATTGCATTGATTCTTTGTCCCTTAGGTAGTCAAGAATGAGTAAGTTGATTTTAAGCACCAAAAGGAAGTGGGATGTTTGCCTTGTTCAATTTTAACCTTTGTTCATTTTAAACCCAAATAAAAAATGTGAGGTGTTGTTTGGCATACACTGTTCTTTTTGATGCACCGAAACAAAGTGAGTTAATTCTATTTTAAAATTTTAACCCACGTTCTTGTAGAAACCTGTAATCCTACAAAATAAAAATAGCATTCCTGCAAGATTGTCAGAGAAATTGAAAAGACAAAAAGATAGTAAAAACACAGAAATAATACCTGCGACCACGTTCCTGCAAGTTAACTGTCAATCTTGTGTTGTGAGAATGAAGGTAAAAAAATTGAGAGAAAATAATGAAGTCATAGGACTCACAAAAGGTACATAGGTGATCCCGCAATAGTCAAACAATGATCCAGCATTGTAAGAATGAAGCCAAAAATTAGAAAAAAAACAATAGTGAATGCCTTATGGCTTACAAAATGTACACAGGCAATCCCGCCTGGTCAACGTGCAATCTTGTGTTGTAGGAATGTGATCCCACAAAAAAGTACAGTCAGTTACTGGTGAAGAAGAACAAAGATAAGAAAAAGATGAAAGTCAAAAAATATCATGGTGAGAATGTGTTCCTGCAAGCCATACAAGTGTTCTCGCGGAGGAATGTGCATTCCCGCATCCGTACAGTCATTCCCGCAAAACTATAAATTTTTTGGAGGTGTTTCCTGTGTAAAATCTGAAAATGAGAATGTTTGCGCAAATGCCTCCTTTTCAGCCCTGGACCTGCAAAACACCCAAAAAACCCTTGCAAAATCACTCAAACAACAAAAAAATTTAGTATTTGGGTTAGTTTTTGCAAAAAAATGATGAAAAGATTGACAAGAATGACCCTAGAAGTGGGTCCCATCAGGTGTGCCAAAATGTAATACTTGAAATGTAGTGTTAAGGAATGCAAAATAAACTAAACATTCAACAAAAAAAATAAGATAAACACCTATGATAAGACCTACAAAATGGAAGCAAACAAACTCAAAAGCAATATAAAACCCTTAAGCAAACCTCCAAGATGTAGAAGATTTGTCCAAAGGTTTGACTGTGTGCTCAAATGTTATGCTTCAAGCTTCAATAGAGAAAATGTCATGATAACTTTGCTTCAATGGTGGATGATAATGAAGGAGGAGAGCTTCTCTTTTATAGAAAGATGGATGAAATCAATGGTGGAGATTAAGGGGCAAAAAGGATATGAGCAATGGTGGAGATGCATCCAAGGGAGAGCACATGGATTGTGCTTTCTCAAATGCATAGCATTGTGACAAGTGTCACAATGGGGGAGGATGGAAGGAGAGGCACCTTTGGAAGGTGTGAGAGGGGACAAGTGTGTAAGAGGTGTAAAAGGCTTTTGATTTCTCATTGGAGGATGTGGAGGTGATGTCATAAGAGGTTGACTTTGGGGTGGATTAGCATTCTTTAATCTTGGATTATGATTGTGCACATGCTTAGGAGGTGATTAGGCTTGGTAAGTGGAGGATTAGGGAGATATGATGGGAGGAGAGAGAATGAATGGAGGATTATTAGCTAAGCATGGATTATTAGCTAATAGGGGGGAATTAGAATTAAATATTTTGTTCAATTCCAAGTGGGAGGAAAAAGGGAGTTTATGAATTAATTTATTTAGATAAAAATATCCATTTAAATTAATAGAGGAATAGGGATTTAATTAATTATCAGACTATAGGTTTGTCATTTTGATAATTAATCGGGCTATAGTTAATTAATTAAATTAATTAACTAGGGGATGACATAAATTAATTAAATAAATAATATTTAATTAACAAGATGTCCTAGGAAAATACTAAATATGATTACTAAATTATGTAAGCAAAATGCAGTAAATTAACTGCTCTAGTCATATGTCCTGTCCCGACATATGTCCTGCTCCAAACATATGTCCAGTCTGGTTTGGATGTGTGCTCAAATGTAGTAAAGACTGGGCCAAAATGTAATACCTAAAATGTAGTGTTAAGAATGCAAAGTAAACTAAACATTCAACAAAACAAATGAGATAAACACCTATGATAAGACCTACAAAATGGAAGCAAACAAACTCAAAAGCAATATAAAACCCTTAAGAAAACCTCCAAGATGTAGAAGATTTGTCCAAAGGTTTGGATGTGTGCTCAAATGCTATGCTCAAGCTTCAATAGAGAAAATAGCATGGTAACTTTGCTTCAATGGTGGATGATGAAAATGCACCTATTGGATCACCTAAGATGGGGGATGCTGTGACAATTTTCACAGTTTTGAAAGAGGAGGAGGTTATGCCAACTAATCTTCACTCTCTAATCTGACAAAGCAGTGATCAACTTGGATTCGAAAAGAAAACTATTTAACCCTTGTGTTGTATTTTATGTTATCCAATTGGGTTTGGTACTTTTCTTCTTCATGGGCTACAGTGCCAACAGCATGCCAATTTGATCCATGCACTCGTGTAGGACTTACAGCCCATTGCACCTCCATGGCCTTTCTCATGTTGGGGTTTTAACCTTTATGGCATGATCCAACCTCATTCTTCTGATGGACACAAGTATATCATTATAGCCACTGAGTACTTTACAAAGTGGGTAGAAGCAATTCCGCTCAACTTAACTACTGGTGTCCAAATTTCCAAAATCATGCTCTACCATATCATTTGTCATTTTGGCATTTTATCCACCATCTTCATAGATCATGGCTCTCCATTTGAAAACCAGCATGCTACAGAGCTCTATGACCGATTCCACATCTACCAATGCTTTTCTAGCCCATACTTTCCATAAGGGAACAACCAGGTTGAGGCAACTAACAAAACTATCCTCAAAATCCTACAAAAAGTTGTCAATGATTCTGGTCATGACTGGCATTTGCACATCAATCTCACCCTCTAGGCCTATCGCACCTCATTCTACACTCCCACAGGCACCACCCCATACTCCCTGGTATATGGTGTTGAAGTTGTTCTTCCAATTGATGTGGAAATCCCTTCACTCCGTGTGTCCATGAAGAACTACATCATAGATGAAGACTACTACATGGCACACCTGACATAGTTGGACTTGCTAGATGAAAAGAGGCAATGGGCCTATGATCACCTGATCATGTACCAAATCCATCTCAGAAGGAGCTTTAATAAAAAGATGCACCCTCAAGAGTTCCAAGTGGGAGACCTTGTCCTGAAAGAAAACCAGAAAGTACAAGAAAACTATCAAAAGAAAGGGAAGTTTGAGCCCACCTGGTTAGGTCCCTACGTGGTGATAGCCTACTTTAGTTCCAGAGCTTATCAATTATCTACACCTGAGGGGGAGCCCCTTAATGATCCTATTATATTTGGATACCCCCGTTTAGGTGTCTACAATCACATTTATAATTTCCATTCTTATACTTTGTATTAGGATTGTCTGGGATATTTGCAGAGTAGTGTTGCTTTATTGAGATAATTTGAGGAATCAATAGCATAGCAGTGAAGAACTAATCCACCATCTAAAGTTTACTTGAAATATACTAGGTTATTATAGGCAATACCCACCTAAGTCCTATGGAGCTCAAAGCAGAAGGAGGATATTATCCAATCCTCATCAATTAGACTCTTTCTTGTAGACTTGAGAATCCCTAAACCTAAAACCCATCACATACAATTTATCAAGTTTGATCCCACAAGAAAAAGCTCTAACAAATTGGTGACTTTGCTGGGGATTCAAAAAAAATTTCACAAGTCATAAATAATGCAGGTTTCAAGTAGAGTTTAACTGCTGGCCTACTGCTTATTTCATACCAGTCAATCACCATTGAAGATCAAAGTTATTCCTTTATTTCTCTATATTTTCCCCTTCTAAGTTTTTCTTATATACTTTCCCAAGGAAAAATATCCTCAAATTCCCAATCAAATTGGGTGGTGACTCTTTATAAAGTCTTTGCGCTAGTGCTCCATAAGAAACCCCTTATTTTAGGATGACCCATAGGAATACAAGGTCCTAGAGAAAAGAACATCCAAAAGAAAATTTAGAGGGAGAGCTTCCAACTACTTCAAAGAGAAATCAAATGAGGAGGGAAAGAAACAATAATGGCATGTCTTTCACGTGGAAATAGAAAGGAAATGTGAGGACAGAGGATCCTATTCAAACAAATCAGGAGGGAAATACATCAGAATATGAGGAGGTAGTTGATTTGGGTTTAAACCAATATGAAGATTGCTATTCACCTTTTGAAAAGGATGGAAGGAGAGTACAACCTCATAGAAGAGGAATCCCTAGAAATAATAGGAGATCTAGAAGCCAAAGTAGGAATAGACAAGACTTTGTTCCTTCTTTTCCCCATGGTTCCTCCTTACAAGGCCACCAAGACGAAGTCCTTGCCTAAAATTCCTCATCAGAAACAACCCTCCTAGACTTTGAAGAAGTTTTCAAGGAAGTGTTTGAACTAGAAAGAAATATCTAGGAGCAAGTTGAAATAAGACAAAAAAGAGAGAAAGAGAAAGAAGAGAAGATTAGACATGTTATGATAAGAGCTGAGCAATTGAAGAGACAATTGCTGGATTATGAAGCTTTAAATTATGTTTCCATATCAGAACAAACAAAGGAACAACCCATTATCCAAGAAGTACATGAAATAAGAAATTTTAGGGATAAGGGTAAACAAAAATTTGTAAGAATTTCAATTAATGAACCAAATCCTACTAAAAACTCTTTAGATCAAGCAACAAGATTAGATGCTGACCTTGAAAAGGCTAAGAGTGAACATGAATTTTTGGCTAAAGAATTAGAAAAGGCATAACTTGAGACTTCTGTAGCTGAGATGAAAAGAAAAATTGAGTTTCTTAGACAATCTTCTGGACCAACTAATATAGTTTCCAATTCTCTAGCACAAGGTACAAATGTTTTGAATACTGCCAGAACTTTCCCTTCATCTATTGTCCATAAAGTCTCCAATGCTTCAAATATTTAGACATCTACATCTTTAGGTTCTGGCCCATCTCAAATAGGATCTATTCATGAAAGACACAAGCAGTTAGTTTTTTCTAGTATCCCCAGATACCCTAATCCTATCCCTGATGAAATTAGGAAAAAACTCCCAAAATTCACTGGAAGTAATGCAGTCACCTATGAGGAACACTTGAAGAACTTCATTGATGTGATAGATGACTACAACATAGAACCTAATGATGTAGTTATGAAGCTTTTTGTTCAATCTCTAACTAAAGATGCTAGGGATTGGTTTAGGAATATACCTCATGCTAGCATAAGTTCATGGGAATAGTTCAAACACTATTTTAAAGAACAATATGGTGATAAGACCATTGAAGGTTTCATGTTGAATGAATTCAATAACATGAAGAAAAACCAAAATGAGGGTGTTGTTGAATTTAATGTCAGATTTCAGAAAGCTATGCATAAATTAATACAAGTTATCAGGTTGGATGACAAAATATGTTTGGTCACTTATCTAAATGCTTTTGATTCAAAGATGGGATATCTTTTGAGAGACAAAAAACCCTAGAAACCTCACAGAGGCTTACAAGTTGGCCATTAACATAGAAAGCAATAGAAGAATATCAGGAAAATTGGGAAGAAGGGATGACTACAAACCTCAAGTCTCAAATAGGAAGGAAATAGGGAGATCTGATACAAAACCAAAAGAGGATGATAGTTTGAAGTAAATTTTAAAAGCTATAAAAGATTTGAAGCCTGGTGAGAATAGAAATAATAGATTGGCATCAAATGACATGCCATCTTTTAATAACTTCAACAAATTACCAAGAATGTAGAACTATCCCTACAACACTCAGTGGAAGGATAGAAAACTAGTGCTCCCTAAAAGAAGGGATAAACCCAGTGATAAAACTCCTGACCCATTACACAAGAACATAGTGAACATGAATGATGATGTTCCATGGTGTATTGTTTATCAATCACCTCATCATCCTTATTATTGTGTGGTTGCTCAAAATGTTTCTACAGAGGGAGAACAAGAAAGTAATGATGAGGACTCTTATGATGACCGAGGATGTGCCATGACTTCTTCATGCATATATGATGAAATGGACTCCATTGAAGAGGATGAGGGTCAAGATGTATCTAGCTCCCAATCCAAAAATGAGGTCTACCATCAAAAAGTTTTTTATTATGAGGAAGATGGTCAACTAGATAAAGTCCAGTGTAATACCTTGAGAGATGATGGATTAGTTGTGTTGAGAAGGCCCTCTAAAGAGGAAATTGCACAAATCACAATAGATATGGTTACCCAAGACAAGAGTAATTATAACTTAAGGAATAGGGTGGTGGGTGACCCAAATCATAAGCCAATTGGTATATTCATCAAAAAGTGAGAAAAGGATGTGAAACAATCTCAGGATAAACATAAGGCCACTGATGTTGTTAACAAAACTAAGATCAAAAGGAATTTCAATTTTTCTAGCCCCAATATGACTTATAGAGTGAAAACTAAACCCTTGTAGGAAACTGTCATTTCTACCCAAAAGGAGGTTAAAAATCAAAGCAAGGATCATCCCAGCCTGACTGAACATGAAGAAAATAAGGAGGTCACTATTAATAAGCAAGATATAGTTGACCCAAAGTACACTCTTGTTGACATGAGTAAATTGCTATCACAAATCACTGTCAAAGTTCCTTTGTTAGAAATGATGAGAATAGAAGAACATAAAGAGAAAGCCTTAAATTGGGTGAATGGAGTTACTCCTACTGATATCCAAGGTACCACTAAGGCTGATAAATTGATTGCCTCAGTAAGTGACTTAAATGAAAACCAGTGTGGGGAAGTCATCTTAGAAATTTCTCATATATATTTGGATACAAATTTTATTAATACTATGTTAGGGACAATTGATCCTTTCTTTCTGTCTTTGATAATAAATGGGAAGTTTTAAAAAAAATTCATGATTGACTTAGGAGCTTCTAATACTATTATGCCTACAGAAGTAATGAGGTCTATGGGATTGAAAGTAGATACACCTCATGGAAGATTTTAGGACATAAATTCAAGAGAAGTGCCAATTATTGGTACTATTAAAGCATTACCTTATAGGCTAGGGGCTTACCCAAATAGGTTGTTAACTATAAGTGTCTTGGTGGTTGATATCCCACCTCAGTATGGGATGTTATTGTATAGAAAGTGGAGTGCATCAATGGGAGGTAGTATCCAATGTGACTTATCTTTTGTAACTTTTAAAATTGATGGAAATAATGTCAAAGTATCTAGAGAAAGTAGGACCCCACACATGATTGAACTAACTGATGCTAATGATCTGAATTATTGTGTGGATGTTGATATGGAAAACTTTAGAATGGAAAAACTCATTCCACAAGAAGAAGATATTGACCCATTGATTGGAGAACTGAAAGAACAAAAAAATGGGTTATGGAAAATTTATTTTGATGGAGCTTGTTCAAAAGAAGGCTCAGGAGTTGGAGTCCTATTCATATCTCCATTAAGTACCACTTTCAAGTACTCTTTTCTATTGACTTTTTATTTTACAAACAATACTCCTAAATATGAAGCAGTGTCCTTAGGATTGAACATTGCCATAAAACATGGGATAAAGTGTTTACACGTTTATGCTGATTCTGAGCTTGTGGTAGCACAACTTAGATCCAAGTATGCTATTAAAAATGATAGATTAAAATTGTATAAATATGTTTTCTAGGATCAGATTGAATTATTTGATGCTTTCAACATCTGTTGGGTGGAAAGGTCTAAAAACATTATGGCTGATTTTTTAGCTAATATTGCTCTAAAAAGAGGTGATGTAACTTTGTCTGGAGTATCAATAGTGGAAATAAAAAGTAGGCCAATTGTTTCAGATAACATTTACAACTGGTAGGTCTTTGAAGATGACAAAGATAATCTAAAGTTTATTCAATGCCTTGACACTTATGAAGATCAACTCATAGACTGTAACACTTAGGTTAAAGAATTTGATGGTAAAAATATGGTCATGGGAAATGAGGTAATCTAGTTGAGTACAAATCACATTCCTAAAGGTTTAACTAAACTAAAAGCATTATATAGTAGTCAAGATGATCACATGTTAAATACTAGTAATGCTAAAATAGAAGATTTAGAAGAAGTAAACTTGGGATCACATAATACATCGTAGATGATTTATATTGGAAAAGGGTTGGATCCTCAAATAAGATACAATCTAATAAAGTTATTAAGAAAGCACAAACATGCTTTTGCATGGTCTTATGATGACCTGTAAGCCTATAGAGAGGACCTTTTTCAACATGAGATCCCATTAAAGAAAGATGTCAAGCCATTTAGACAGAAGCAGAGGCCTATAAATCCATTATTGGCTCCCAAAATGCAGCAGGAATTGGTCAAGTTGAGTGATGTAGGAATAATCCAGCCTATGAGGCACTCAACTTGGGTATCTAACCTAGTCCCAGTCAGAAAGAAAAATGGTGATATTAGGTTGTGTGTGGATTTTAGAAACCTAAATGTTACATCTCTAAAAGATAAGTATTGTTTACCCAACATGGAAGCAATTTTGCATAAAGTTACTGGATGTGAATTACTATTGTTGGTGTAATTAAGTATTTACTAATTACACTTTACTTAAGTTTACTTAGGATAATGCATTTGCATATTAGTTTTCATTGTGACACCTAGGAGTTTGCATTTCATTTTAGCACATGGTTAGGAGAATTTCCACTTTAGGTGTGATAGTTGTTATCACATACCTCTTTGTGTGTGAGATCCACCTTTAGTGCTCTTATCACATTATCATCCTCTCATTGTTACACATGTTTCTCATTCTTTCATGTACAATGGAGGATGATCCACCTTTGGTGGAAATGTGATTCCACCATGTCTAGTTGATAGCTTATCACTTGTATATCTTCTAGTTATCATGCATTGCCTATATATTTAGGCACTCCTACTTTGTATTCAATCAATTCAATTCAATTAGCTATAATCAATTATTTGATTATTTTTCCTATCTCTCTTGTGCTATCTCTTGAGCTTCTAGATCTTGGCATTTATTCTTTTCCTTAGGAAAATTATTACATGGTATTAGAGTGATATCAAAATTTTTACAACTATCTATGATGGATGGTTTCTCTGGATATAACCAAGTGTTGGTGAAAGAATCTAAATAGTTTAAGACTACCTTCACAACACCTTGGGGAACTTATGTCTATGTCAGAATGCCATTTGGTCTTAGAAATGCTAGAGAAATTTTCCAAAGAGCCATGGATGTTGCATTCAAGGAATACATAGATTTGTTTATGGTCATTTACCAAGATGACATGACTACCTATTCAAAGAAAGCAGAGGACCATTGTTCTCATCTTGAAATTTTTTTTAGCAAGGTTCTAGAATACGGTGTGTCCCTAAACCTAAAAAAATGTAACTTTGCAATCAAAGAAGGAAAGTTTTTAGGGCACATTGTATCAAAGGATGGAATAAGAATTGACCCAAAAAGGGTAGAAACTATCTAGAAGGTCATTGCACCAAAAAATATCAAGGGTGTGCAATCCTTTTTTGGGAAAAATCAATTTTGTCAGAAGCTTTATTGCAAATTTTGCTGAAATTGTCAAACCAATAGTCAAGTTACTCAAGAAGGATGTTAAGTTCCAATGGAATATTGAAGCTCAACAAGCTTTTAATAGAATCAAAGAGCTTGTTCAAGAGGCACCTATGTTAAAATATCCTGACTACAGTAAACCTTTCTCATTATTCTCTTTTGCATCATTTCACACTATTGCTGTTGTATTGCTACAAAAGGATGAAGAAAATTTTGAACATCCAATTGCATTTTTTAGTAAGTCCCTACAAGTTGCTAAACTAAACTATGAGATGATGGAAAAGTAGGCATATGCATTGGTAAAAGTTGTAAAATCCTTCAAGCCTTATCTAGTATGTGCTAAGGTTATTATATATGTTCCACATGGAGCAGTGAAAGATGTTCTTAGATAGTCAGAGCTTACTAGTAAAAGATGTAAATGGATTACTAGGATCTAGGAATTCAACTTGGAGATTCATATCACTAAGCTAGTAAGAGGACTAAGTCTAGAAAAATTGATGACTGAGGAAAGCATGGATTTAGTCCAAGTTAACAATGAAGGGATATCAAACTTGACAATAACAAGTATCAAAATGCAACCATATTATGTTGATATTGTTTATTTCATTAAGAATGCTAGATGTCCAAAACATATGATTGAAAATCAAAAGAGAGCCCTAAGGTTACAAGCTGAGAAGTACACATTAATACAAGGAAATTTGTATTGGAAAAATAGAGATGGGATTTTTTTGTTTTGCCTTGACAAATATCAAGCAGAGAAGGTCCTGAATGAAATGCATGCTGGTGTTTGTGGAGGGCATTTTTCTACAAGGACCACTGCCCATAAGATTTCAAGAGATGGCTATTTTTGGCCTACATTGTTCAAAGATTCTTTTCAATTCATTAAAAGATGTGAGGCTTGTCAAAATTTTGCCTATAAGTTAAAGTATTTAGGAACATTATTATTAAATCCAGTAGTTGCAAAAGCACCATTTGCAATGTGGGGAATGGACTTCATAGGTGAGTTTGCTGAGAAATCTAGTGGTTGGCATAGTTGGATACTTGTTGCAACTAACTACTTCACAAAATGGATAGAATCTATCCCTACCAAGAAGGCAACAAGTGGAGTAGTGATTGATTTTTTACTAGACAATATTCTGACTAGATTTGGTGTCCCCATGAAGTTGATCACTAATAATGCAATGTTCTTTAGATCAGATGAGTTTAAGGATTTCTGTAAAGAAAATGGAATTATGACATCTTACTCATCTCCCTATCACCCCTAAGAAAATGGACAAGCTAAGTTCAGTAACAAAAGATTTTCAAAAATTATGAAGAAAATATTGGAGAAAAATAAAAGAGCTTGGCATTCAAAGCTGAAGCTTGCTTTGTGGGCAGATAGGATTATAATAAAAAGGGCTATAGGAAAATCTCCATTTGAGCTTGTGTATGGATTACAGTCAAGATTACCTATCAATAACTTGATACCTATGTACGAATTCATCCAAGATGAGGAGTTGGATATTTTGGAGCCAATACAGGACAAAATCATGCAATTGGCTGAATTGGATGAAATGAGAAGATATAGTCAAAAGAGAAATGTCACGTTACTGCAGAAAATGAAGTACCTATATGACAAAAGGGCTACTACCAGAAAATTTCAATCAGATGACCTAGTGCTTTAGTGGAATGTTAGAGAAAAAGATAAATTAAAGCACAAGAAGTTTGAATCATTATGGCTCGGTCCCTACATAATCCATGAAAGTTTTGGGAAGGATTCCTATTTATTAAAAAATATGGATGGGGAAATTTTTGAGTTTCTAGTGCATGGGCAATTATTAAAACCTTGTTTCAGCTAGAAGTCTTGATTCGTATGCACATGTAAATTTCATGTAAAAATCTATATAGGTTTGTTTCCTTTCCAGTTGTGTGTTTCTCTCTTGCTTTAGGTCGGATGGTTTTGGTTTGCTTTCCCAAAGATCTTTGGTTCTTACTTAAACTTGCATTTAAATATCCTAAGATAGAGCCACTGTTGGTTAGTTTCCTAGGTTTTAGGTGTTGTCCTTTGAAATTTTGATTTTGATGCCTATCCTCGAGTTTCATGATTTAATTTCCAAGCATTTCTAGTTTTTAAGCCCTAAAAATTGTTCAAACATTTGAAAACCCTAGGTTTTAAGATTTGTTTTGCCTTTGAAATCCAAATAACCCTAAAAATTTCTCACCCAAGTCTATTTAGCTTCTAATTTTTCAAAATCACTTAACGGCCTTTTTGTAGTATGTGTGCTTTTTATCTTCAGCTAGTCGCTTAGTCTCTCAAATGATTTAGCATATTCCTTTTTTACTAGCGACTACCCATTTCTCTTTGTCACACAGTCTCCCAAGGATGGAGGAATATTCTTTGTTCTCAAATGAATCAGTGGTTTCCTTTAGTCACCAAGTCTCCAGATAACTGTTATGAGATCTAGCAATTTCTATGATGATTTTTTGTTAAGTGACTGTGGTCTCTTTATCTCTAGATTGAAATACCTTTAGTCGGGTGATCTCTGAAAGAAATATAAAATTGATATAAAACTTAGTGATAATGAGATTTTTTGTTGGTCGTTGAATCTCCAAATGTAAGGTGGCAGCCTTTTCACTAGTCACCAGATCTCTAGGTTTTTTAGTGGTTAGTTATTTTATCTCATGACCTAGTGATTCCAATGGTCACGTATTCTCATGGTTCTAACAGTTATGTCTTTGGTGGTCAGTGATTCAATGACACAGTTATCTCTAGATCTCCCAATCAGGCAGTTAAGTCATAAAGGGTATGGTGACTTAGCGGGAACCGTTGGATGCAGATTAAATCAGTGGTTGGTGTTTAATCTCATTACTTGACTAGGGTTAAGTAATTCTTCTGGTGACTTGGAGAATAAGGGTGTTCATGCAATCTCTAGTCTTGACCATAGTTAAAGGAAATAACGAGCAGATTGGAGGTGTCCTCAGTCATGTAATCGCAAGATGGGTTTGAGTTAAGGAAAAGGTTTTTGGGACCATTATTGTCAACTATTGATTTAGTTTTGATCGAGTGGTGGTCATGTAGTCTCAGGATGTATCTATGGGTTAGAAAATTATCTAGCGACCTTGAGATTTTCCTTGTCACTCAATCTCTAGGTCAAACTCAAGTTACAAAAATTGCTCAACAATTAAGAGACTGTCTTCAGCCACGTGATTGCCAGATGATCCGCAGTCAAGTGTTGATCGAGGTTAAAAATTGACAAAATTTCAAGTATTCATTTGCTGTATTTTGTGATGTGTCTTTTCCTGATTGGTTGATAAAAGGTGAAAAATGTCAGCAAGTATGAGGCCCTTACTATAGTCGCTAGATCTCTAGGAGAAATAAATCAAAATTTTCTTGTCTTCGGTCACTGAATCTCCAAATGGCTAAGTCGGGAGGTCTCAAGAAAAAGTTTGAAAAGTCAAATGGCTTCAGCGACTAGGAGATTCACTATAGTCGCTAGATCTCTTGATGGCTTTTTGTTGCCAGGTTTCAAGGTAAATTCTAAAGGAAATAATTTTACCACGACTAAAGTAATGACTATAGTTGCCAAATCTCAGGATGAAAAATATAAGTGAACACTTGGTTGCCCAGCCTCCAAATAAATTTGAAAGGGTTCAAATTATTCAATGACTATGATATTTCCCTATAGTCATGATGAAGGGTGCTCCCCTTAATACCACAAATGCATAACAGAAATAGAGAAACAACAACAATATGCAAGAACAGAAAATTGGCTTCTTATTATCTCCACAAATGTGGAATTACAAACTTTTAGAATTACAATATGCAAAGCCACATGGGCATTCCCTTACAATATTCTATAGGACAAAGCCTCGAACTATTACCCAGATCTACTACCCAGAACTATTCTGAACTGCCTAAGACAATAATACAGCCTTCCTTATATAGGCAATTTTCCACCGCCTGGAAGGTTCCAGAATTTTAGCCAATAAGGCCGACCAAATTTAGAATTATTTTATTTTACATTTTATTACATCATAGTCGGCTCAAGATAACCTTTGAAACCTGAACAGAAATTTTGAAGAAAATTATTTTCTACCATTTCGGGTGGCCCAACTTCCGAAGACCATAAGTCATCACCAGTTGACCCGATCGGCTATTATAACCCCATTTCGGAAATGCCACGAAGCGCTCTACAGGCTTGACCCATGCAAGCGCCCATCACCCAAATTTTTGACCTCATCCAGGGCCTCTAAAGCCTTCAAAACTGAGTTCAAAGTTTCTGTACCCTGCTACCAATACCGAAAATCTTCAATATCTTCCAATATACACTTGATCTGGAAATGAAACTTTACTGGCAGGCTTATATGACCAAAATGAACCTCCAAGAAAGAAATCAGATCATTCTGAGCACATACAAAAATTACCAAAAATAGTAACTTTCCATAAATAGCAGCTCTGCACAAAATAGCCCTTATTGAATACAAAAATAGAAATATTTTTTGGGTGATGCAAGATTGCTCTTACACCCAGGATGCTCCTGCATTAAGTCGCTAGGTCTCACACTACTACATTTGGGGTCAAATTCTGATTGCCATTTGTCAGTTTGCAACACTAATTTGTCGGCATTTCAACAGATGAGTCTGTCACTATTTTTGTGTGGGAAATTGTGATAGAAGACGTATCCATTAGTTTACAAACACCATATCACGTCAGAAACTTGCACATGGCAATAGTTTCATTATGGCATTTTCTATGGTTCATCCATCAAAATTCTGACACAACGACCTATCGAAAATATACAATCTCTATCAGAATTAATTGTCGAAAACATATCCTTTCCAACATTATAACTATTGGAATAGCGATAGTTGCCACCTAATTTTGATAGATATACCTATTTGTGATATGGCATTAATGTCAAAGTTTCTATCAAAAAATTTCTTTTTTTGACACTTAAACTGTCGGAAGAGCGACAGTCCTTTAGCATTTCTCCGACGGGTTTCCCTGTCAAATGTATAGCATTACTATCAGAACTATTGTCATAAATTAGTTTTCTTTGACATTTTATCTATCAAATGCATAGCACTTCTATCAGAATTAATTATTAAGTGTCAAAAAACTGATGGATATGCACATTAAAGATAAAATAGCTCAAGAGACCATCATAGGTTGTCTCTTTCTTCAGTCTATATTATTGATAGATTGTTTTACCTTTCATTAGCTCATGAAATTTGGGGATTTGAAAGAATTTAATAGAATATTTTCATGACAACATATATTATTTAAGTTGACATTGCACAAATTTATCTACTTCATGCACTTGTAGACTATGAGGACGGCAATAAAGAAGCATGGACATGGGAGGAAATGCCTCTTTATCACTATCTTCATAGTATACAAGTGCGCGAAGTAGATAAATTCATGCAATGTCGACTTAATTAATATACGTTGTCATGAAAATATTCTATTAAATTCTTTCAAATCCCCAAATTTGATGAGCTAATGAAAGGTAAAACATTCTGTCAATAATATAGACCGAAGAAAGAGACAAACTATGATGGTCTCTTGAGCTGTGTTATCTTTAGTCCTAGCTACTATCCTAGCTACCTGTTGATCATCAAGAATAATCACCACCTTGCATTTATGTACACTGCACAAATTGATCCCAGCCTTGCAAAAACATTTTACACTTGTACATCTCATCAATATTAGAGAACTAAAGTAATTTTATACGATCACTAGCACATTTTGTGCATGGATGAGAAACAATATCCAAAGTTTCTAGATAACCATTTTTGAGAAGAGGAATGAGTGCAGGCCAAAGAAGGGATAATTCCACAATAGAAAGGAAGACATCTTTTTAGCCTGGGTCTGGATCCTACCCCAATTGTCGAAGGATCCAGGGCCAGTCTAGAAAGATGTCTTCCCATTCTGTCTACAACATTGTGTCCATCCATGATCTTAGGAATATCATCATCTTTCTACTCTTCATTTGCCAAAATATATCACTTCTTCAAGCTTGCAGAGTAATTTTATTAATAAAAGAATTCTTGCCAACATTAGGGTACCCACAGATTAAAATAGTTGATGTTATTGGTGCTTGTGCTCAAGGATATCGATTCATTGTTTTGAAATGGCCAAATCATTTTTATTTCATTTGTAGAGAAAATTAGTGGGAGAAAATGAGCGGGTGAAAGTTGATCGAGTGTGAGAGAAGGCATTGCATTTTATTTGATCATGAATGCTCTCTGAAATGACCAATCATGTTTTCTATTCAATTTTTTTTGGTGTTTTTTTTCCCATATTCAGTAGATAAAAATCATGGTGGCAGCCACTTAGCCATCTTTTTGATGTTCCAGGTATTTTAGAAAGATACAAGTATGTGGATTTATCATTCGATTGCTTGCAGTTATTGGTCAAATGCAAATATTTTGTCAAGTTGAAAGGGCAAGATATCAGTTTGGTGTTTTCAGTTTCTGTTAAAAGTTGATTTGGTAAAATCCTCAAAAAACACACTACATGTTCTAAAATGTAAAGAAGTTGAATGTTAAATGGAAGATATATATCTCATCCATAGTAATCAAAAGAAAGGACATGAAACTTATAAGGATAGTTACCAATCCAAAAATATAAGCGAATAGGAAACATGATTGGTACCTTATGAATTGGTTTTTGAGGTGCACAATCTTCATCAATCTCCTGAGAACAAGACCCCTCCTCACAAAAAATGCATTTAATGGATTAAAAAAATCTACAAAACTAAACCAATGGCATGTTTAGAACAAAGAAATAGATTGATAATAATATGCTAAAAATTGTATTATGTTTAATACACGCAAAAGGACCAGTCCCAACAATTCTTAAACATACTTTATCTAATATGATAATAACATGCTAATTAAATTGATAAAGGTATTATTTGCATTAAATCTACCAATTACTAATTACACAAAAAATAAATTACAAAACTGAACCAATGCCATGTTCTTTGTGTGGTACAAGGAAGATTTGGCTATGAAAAAAAAAGTGAAACGGCCTCATCATTTTTATTTCGATTGGATAGAGGAGCGAAAGCTGAGCATGAGAGAAGGTATGTGATTTCTTCATCTTTTGAGCATCTGACATCATATTCGACTGTAAATTTCAAATGCATTTCATTTTATTTGATCACAAATGCTCTCTGAAATGACCGCATTCTACTGGTGTCGTACCCTAGCCTGTGCTTTATCTCCATTATTTGATATTATTGGTGCTTATGCTCAAGGATATCAATTCACTATTTTCAAATGTTTGGATCATTTAGACAGTTACATTTCCTGACTGTTACTCTAGTACACAATCAGGAAATGTAACTGTCTAATGATTATATGTAATGTTGAATGGATTAAATGCTTTATTCTTGGTAGAAGTGAATGGAAGGAATAGTGTGTATTAAATAAAATCTAGTCACTTATTGAATTCTTTCGAGACTTCTAGTTTGACTATCCATGCACTACTAGTGACTGAGATTCATTAAAGGATACAAAACCCTTCATTTTGGGGTTATTGTGTGTCGATTAAAATGTAGGTTTGATTTGGTTAATGTTTAGAAGAGATAAATAAAGTATTTAAAGAAAATCTTACATGTTTGGAGAGTTTTGAGAGGCACTTATCATGATTGTACCCTCACAAACATCGGCATAGAGTAGTTTTACTAAGTTTCATTTCTCTATTTTGAGGTTTCCTTTCTCTGCCACAGGGGTATAGTCAGAGGGTTTATTGAAAAAATGATCCTTCAAATGGTTACTATGAATATGAATGATTTGATATAGCATATTTCTCATTTTACTTGAAGTTTGGAATAGCTTGTGCAAGGGTGAAAGTAGTTTTGATCATTTTGGTTGTGATTGTTCCTCTACATAGTCAGGAAATGTAACTGTCTAATGATTATATGTAATGTTGAATAGATTAAATGCTTTATTCTTGGTAGAAGTGAATGGAAGGAATAGTTTTTGTGTTAGGTTTCATTTATTATTGAATTCAATCGTTTCCAAGATGTGTTGAGGAGTTTGCTCCTTGTTTAATGTTAACTATTCCTGCACAATCCACTCATACAATAGTGAAATGCTATGTGGAAGGGATGGTTGATAGTTTTCCTTGAGGGAAGGGGGATTGTGAAAGATTTTTTATCATTTTATTATGTATTTCCAATATGTTTGGCTGCACGGCAGACCAGGAGAATGAAGGATCACTCATCGATTACATGATAACCTGGTTTTGAAGGGTCACTGATTAAGGGGATAGTCAAGGTCCCAATTATTGGGCCATTGGAGGACCCTATTTCTTTGTATTAATTTCTATTCAAATTGGATGCATGGATTTCTTGTGAATTATCAGCTACTATGTATCCTACAACTGCATCCGTAAATCTGCATATACTTCTCTACAGTTGTAAGCCACTTAGATATCAAAATAGAGAAACTAAATCAAAATCATTCTTTTTCCTATTTCCTTTTTAAAAAGTCTCAACTATCAATGATATAATATACATTTGATGCCCTAAGTTATCAAATATACAAATGGAACCTACCTAGAAGCTCACTAGGAGAATGAAGGATCACTCACTGATTGCATGATAACCTAGTTTTGAAGGGTCACTGGTTGAGGGGACAGTTAAGGTCTGGATGATTGGGCCATTGGAGGACCCTAGTTCTTTGTATTAATTGCTATTCAAATTGGATGCATGGATTTATTATGAATTATCGGTTGCTATGTATCCTGCAACTGCATTCGTAAATCTGTATATACTTCTCTAGGGTTGTAAGCCACTTAGGGATCAAAATAGAGAAACTAAATAAAAATCATTCTTTGTCCTATTTCCTTTTAACAAAGTATCAACTATCAATGATACAATACATTTGATGCCCTAAGCTATCAATACAAATGGCACCTAGCTAGAAGCTCACAGGCTATCCATTTGATAACCACAGTCAACATTTCAAAAAAAGGATATCCTTGAGCACAAGCACCAATAACATCAAATAATGGAGTTAAAGCATGGGCTAGGGAATGACACCAGTAGAATGCAGTCATTTCAGTGACAATAATTTACAATGTGGTCCTTTGGCATGTATTAAATAGAATAGAATTTTCAACATATTATTATCATTTTATTTCTTTGTTGTAAACATGTCATTGGTTTAGTTTTGTAACTTCACTATTGTATGAGTGGATTATGCAGGAACAGTTAACATTAAACAAGGAGCAAACTCCTCAACACATCTTGGAAACCATTGAATTCAATAATAAATGAAACCTAACACCAACACTATTCCTTCCATAGTTGCAGGATACATAGCAGTCCATAATTCACAAGAAATCCATGCATCAAATTTTTATAAGGATATCCTACTAATCAATAGGAATTTTCTTGAGATGACCAATGATTATGCATTTTGATGGCAGTGTGCTAGTTCAAAAGGATAATATAAATTTGAAACAATTTTTTCTGATTTACTCAAACTATAAATGTGGTTAAAGGGAAAATATTATGTAGAAAACCCAGAAACCAAGCTAGCAAATGATTGTACATCAACTTATTCCTATATTCATTCAAGTATTGCTATGCTTTAGCTACCTGACCTTTGAGCTTCATCTAGAGGAATGTGTAGCTTTAAGATAGAGTTACTTCTTGGGCCTTACAATAAGGTGGAATATGATCAAGATTTGTTTAGGTTGTATCTTTGTTAGTCCCATTGTTAGGTTCTTATAGTTCATGGTTTGAATCTATTATGGTTGTGTAAGGGATTTGTAGATGATTTTTCTAACATAATTATTGGACACCATGATTGGAACAATTGGTTGTTGGATATTGTACACATGAATCATATCTATGAATGGTTCTTTGTGTTCAAGAATTTGTTGATCAATCTTTGAGATTTATTGTCCTAGCTTTAAAAGAGTGATAAAAGATATAGTGAGTGCTATATTTTCCAAGTGTTTTGTGGGTGCCATTATCTTCTAGGAGTAATTGCTAGAACCAAATTATGTTCTTTGCCTCTTGTAAATATTGCAAACACAACCATCTTCTTGGTGAAGGGTTTCTTCCATCCCCATGAGGCACTATTGCATGATTTCCATTCCCTTGTAGTATACTAAACCTAATTTAATACAAGTGTGCACTATTTTGGGTTCCATAATTTATGGTCCCTACACTGTGGTTGTTAGCCTAATTAAGACAAGCCTACCTTTGCATATAATAAGAGGCCAACATGAAACAAACATCCAGAGGTTAGGGGGTTGTTCCCTGTCCATAATTTATTTTTTAAGTGCTAAGTAATGATGGGTATATCGTGTAATTCATACCTAGTGTGTCTCTTTCTTTCTCTCCACATTTCACATTAGGAGTATATGTTATAAAATACTAATGAAATCAACTATAGGTCAAATCTAATCAAAATTGCAATATAAAGATTAAAATAGATCTTGAAGAAAATGGGAACCATTTTTGACAGATATTGTACAAATGAACAAAATAATCCAAAGAGGAAATGCTTCAATGTGGAACAATTGAAGGAAAATATTTTACTTTAAAGAATAATGATCATACTTTGAGATATTGTGGAAAATTAAAGGAAAGAATGCTTGGTGGGGTTATCATACAATCAATGAGTGATCCTTCATTCCCCTCTTCCAGTGACCCTTCAAAACTGGGTTATCATGTAATCAGTGAGTGATCCTTCATGCTCCCAGTCTGCCCTACATCCAAACATATTGGAAATACACAATACAATGATAACAAGTCTTTCAAAATCTCCCTTCCCTCAAGGAACACTATCAACCATCCCTTCCACATAGCATTTCACTATTGTATGAGTGGATTGTGCAGGAACAGTTAACATTAAATAAGGAGCAAACTCTTCAACACATCTTTGTTGTAAACACGCCATTGGTTTAGTTTTGTAAATTTGTTTTTTGTGTTAAATTCATTTAAATGGAACATTAAGCATAGTAATAATATGCTTAGTCTATTAGTAATTATAGATTAAATTCCCATAACACCTTTATTAGTTTAGCATGTTATTATAAGATACTAAAGAAGACCTGCTATTTGTTAGAGAAATCTTCACTGTCCCCCATAATGAAGACAATGAAGATTGACCTCCTACCCCACAAAAAAGAACATTGTAATAAGAATAAGATAGTGCCAAGAAACATTTTCAAAAATATGAAACATGAGGAAAAGTAATAACATTAACAATGCCAAGATTCACATCATTAAATTTCACCTGTGGATGAGTTTCTGCAGTGGGTTTCCTAGCATCAAAAATATGTTGAGTTGCATTTGAGTTGTAACTAAGAGTATCATGTAGAATAGACCCTAAACTTTGAAAGCATTCTCCAACCTGGCAATTCAAAATTCAATCTAGGCAAGCATCAGTAAGTGAAATAAATTATAGACATCAACATCAACATCATCATAATCATTAGACATAAATTATAGACATCAACATCAACATAATCATAATCATTTGGAGGGTATTCATTTTGGTCCTTGGATAGTACTACGTTTCTTGAAAGTTCTTGTGATGCTTCTAAACTTTAAAGACATATTTTATGGCTTAATAATAATATAGATTAGTGTTTTGTTTTCTAATGGAATGTTGTTGATCATTCATGGTCTTGAAGAAACTTTTGATTTTTTTGATTCTCGAGTCTTAATGTTGTTTCTCAATGTGATATAGACTGACCACAAGATGGTTCAGTTGGTCCTCTCTTTCTATTTAATCATTTGTCTTCTTCATGGTGTAAGTGTCAATGTGTTATAATCAAACTAGCATGTCATACCCCCACTTCTGACAAACCTCACAGCATGAAAATCATAGCCAAAGACTTGGGTGATCAGGATACACAAACAATGATTACCCTTAGGAAACAATGATCATTAATATTCATTAATGGTAGGTGGTGATTCCTTGGTAATAAAGGCATTGCCAACATTCATTATCTTAACCAAGTCATGGGTGGTGATCCTTGAAATAGCACAATTAGTAAAAGGAAATAACAACATAAGTCATGGGTGGTGATCCTTGAATTTGGAGTGAGGAAGAAGGAAAATTGGAAAACAAAATATGGAATAATCAGGTTGGAATTGGAGAAGAATTTAGAAATAAACTTGAATTAGAAAAAAGCCAAGTTATTTGGTTCTTTGTTCAAGGCTGGGTTCTAATTCTACTTTTGTTCTCCTCTGGGTTTGACTTGGGCTCCTTTGGTAGGAACTTGGGTGCCTGGGCCAATCCCAGGTGCACCTGTAGTATTATAAATATGATACATGAGGTATTTTATTCATAATTTTATAGGCTAACTCATTATTATGGTAACATGGGTATGACCACACTCCATGCCTTATAATGGTACCCAACATGGAGTGTGGTTCAAATGAAGTTGAACCAAATGCTGACCATGATGGCTATGATCATGATGAAGATAAATATGAATATTAAATCTAAAATATGGCTTGTAATTTGAATTTTCATTGTGAATGAAGAAACTATAGATTCAAGTTGACTCATTCTATGTTGTAGTATATTTGTTCCCTAGATCTACTATATTATATATGTGTATCCTGTAAGGGACATCTTTTGCTCATCCATGTATCATAGCTCGGTGAGAGTTCTAAGGAGAAAGACAAGATGTTAGTGGGAGATGGAGAAACCACTATCAGAACATCACTTGAAGCCTTGCAATGTTGAGAGTGGGATAAAAGCTACACTTGAGACCCTATATAAGGAACAAACTTATTGAGCTTCACTTTGTTTTGAGAATAGTTTTATATTTTGTACTAAACAGGGCCAACCACATGAAGGTGGAAGCTCATTTGGCCCCACCCCCCCCCCCCCCCTAACATCACTCTAAATTCCCCGTTAACATCTAACATTCATTCATTATTTCATCCATTAATAAAATGTAACATTCATTAATTATCACATGATAACATTCATTCACACATTAATAAAATGTGACATTCATTAATTATCACATGATAACATTCATTAACACATTATAAAATTTATGAACATTCACTACCACATAATTAAATTCATTGGCATATAAAAATCAATCATTATCAATTAAGGTGCATAGATGACAATCATTTCTTTTTTTTTGTTTTGATTTCTAGTTTTTAAGATGTAATTGTTAAGATGAGTATTGAAATCATCATCATGATCATCTACCCTCTCATTAGATCTCAATGCACACCTAGTTCTCTATTGATGCAAAGGGGGGTCATCTACAATAACATATAAAATGGTTAAATTAAAAATATTTTAAAGTATTTCAGTACTTTACAAGCCATAATCATATAGCTCTTTACTTGAGCTAGTCACATCATCAACATCGAGGTCAGTTTGTCTGGCCTCGGCCTCAACCTCAACATGCTCATTAACAGCAGCCTCTACACTCTCTATAGCTACAATACAAATTGTTACATTAATCAAAACACCAATTGAAATTAAATTTGTATTACTACACCAATCAATTTAAGATGTTTACTTGTATTACTGTGATCCACATCCTCATTGTCATCAACACCCACAGGTTGTGTATGGCAAGAATTGGCAGGCTGCATTTCAATTTCATACACATTCATGTTATCATTGTTTTCTTACTTAAAACAAATTTACTCACTTTATGTTGGAACTTAACATCAAATAAACTAATTGCTAAATAATTAAATTTTAAATATCATCTATTTAGCTTACTTACCTCGACGGATCCATCGGTAGAACCTTGTGCACTTCTTATTCTTTCTACCATGGCTTTATAGCCTTGTTGGAAGCCAATTCTCTTGTCCTCTTCTGTGAGACTTATATTGAACTCTACGCCCTGAATTTTTGCTTGGTATCATCAAATTTTATTTTATTGTTTCATCAAAACAAAAAAATATTTCAAATTATAAATAAATATTTAAAGATCAAAGAATTATTTTTAGTGTTAAAAGCAATGTAAAGATTGTATTTTTCCAACACTTACAACTCATGCAGCAAGTTTTGAATAACCGCCAGAGCCTAGCTTGTGTTTCCCATGCTTTTGCAATCTTTCCTTTGTTGCCTTTGATGTGTCAGGCAATCTATGAAGATATTGAAATATGTTAGTTCATATAAATATGAAGAGTATTTAGTACACAATTAAATTCTTAACAGTATCACATACCTTCTTCTATTCTCTGGTGGTGTATTTCCTTTTTTTACTTCAGTTTTCTCATTTGCATCTAGAATAATAGATTTCCACTCTAAATCAAGAATGCAAGGGGGGAACTAGTAATGTGGGTTTTTGGTTAATGTACACCTATACTAGTCCCTAATATACCTCAAACATATCCTGGCTCTTTAAAGGAGCTTAGCCTTCTCAAATGCACGAGGTCCAAACAAGTTTGTCATACTCTCTACCAGATCATCCTTTAACTTTTGATTTTGGGTTTTCCACCTTTTAAGAAAGAAAATAGTGTTAGATTCAAAAATGGATGTAATGATAACTATCCTAGCAATGATATAAAATCAAAATAGTGGATTGGGGTTTTAGTTCAAATATGATGTTTCACCCTGTACAAATGGTGGGCCCGAATATCCACAAACACTCGTCATTAAGTTTACTATAGAAAACATCATTTCCTACAAAATAATCATGGGATCATTAGTCAAAGGATATAATAGTATAAAATAAGAACACAATATATGTAAGCTTCTCATATTGAATGCAAGGTGTAATTAACATACGATTGTATAGTAAAAGAAAGGTCCAATCTGTAAAGTACCTAAAAGTTTTGCTATTTTCAAGGGAAGTCCTTCTTCTTCAGACACAAGCAATATGAAATCCTTCACCATTCCCATAATAGCAATACTAGTACATCTAGGAAAATCACCATCAAGTGTTGCATCCCCTATTGCATAAATTGAATCCATTACGAAATGGCCCTAAGAAAGAACTGTTACCCAAATTTTCCTACTCCATACAAATTTGGTTAGGTTCTATCTAGTGGTCTGTGTTTAAGCCTTGTCAAGCACATGAGAAATTTTTATGGCTCTGTGTCCTTTCCTTTGGCCTCTGCAATATTTTTTGTGTCTCTGGCTTCAAAAAAAAAAAAAAAAAACTCTAGGTTTCATTCATAATTCTAGTCATTGGAGCCAATAAACCCTCATTAGCCCTAGCTGTATTCTATTTCATTGTTACTTTTTCAGGCTTCTTAGGTGATCTTTAAAAGCATGTGCTCTTTTTATTTTCCTTCAGTCATGAGAGCTCCTAAACTCGATGGAATATTCCTTTTCATTTCCCAATTCCACAACTACCCTTTGTTCCCGAGATCTCCCAGTTGGAAGGCATATTCCTTTTTCTTTCGGTGACTTAGTGATGGTCTTTCCAGTTAGGTAATCACTCAATGTTACTTGTGGTTACCTTTTCTCTCAGTGACTATGCAACTTCCTTGGTCGCAAGATCTTAGATTTCTAGTAGTTAAGTCCTTGGCATCCGGTGACCTGGTGGGCGGTTATCTTTCCTTCAGTTGTGTAATCTCCGGTTTGGTTGGTGATCTCATTTCAATAGATAAAGAGGTATTAGATCTACAACTCATCACATGATTGCATAGGCCAGGAATATTCCTTGTTATCATGCGATGGCCATCGATCTTCATTGCCTGTAGCATTTGATTTGTTAATGGGTCCACTGCCACGTAGTTTGAGGTGTTTGATCCTGATTAGTCAGAGGCTGGTGATGTGGTGCTATGTTAGAGTGGGCCCAGTGTGTTATCTTAACCTTTGATCTAATGACTATCATATGATCACATGGAATATTCTTGGCCCATGCGATCATATGCTAGTTGTTGATCTTACTTTATCTTCAGGCTCTGTCAGGTGGGTCCTTTCCTAGTGATGTGCTCATTTTTTATTGGCCAGCCAAGTGATGACTGGGATCTATTAGTGGGACCAATATTAGAGGATCTATAGGGGTGTTGGTAAAATGAAGATCTATGGTTGTCTTATAATCTAATGGAATCTTCTGAGCCTTTGAGATTATAAGACAGTCGTTCGATCTTCCAAGTGTTCAGGTTCTATCTTGTGGGTCTGTCTGACATGGTTAATTCTTATTGGTCATTGGGAATTACAGTTGGCATTTGTTAGTGGGTCTGAGTATTTTAAGTGAGGTGGCAGAAAATTGAAGATCATACGCCAGTCATCCGATGGGCCCAAGTTTGCAGGTTCAGTCGGGTGATCACCTAATATAGATAGAGTATCCTTTTCTATCTAGCGACTCAGTGAATTGCTTTTAGTCAGGAAATCACTTAATCAAAAAGAACAATCTAAAGACTTCAAGTGATTCAATGACTAAAAGGGAAAGGATAACCTAAGGTAAATGTTGAGTTAAGGTTAGGATTATAAGCAGTGCCTAGGTAAAATAAAAGATCTGACGGCTACGTTTTAAAGTAAAACTTAGATTCAAATGTCGGTCATTGATAGAGAATTTTAGCAGCACCTGTGACCGTTTTATCAATTTTAAAATTCAAATATCTTGCAGTACCAGATTTGAATAGTTATGGTGAGCTTGAGTTGCAGGAAGGTAGATGGATGATGGTGGCTCAAAATTTGCACACAATTGGTGATGAAATGGACATGCAAACATAGATATCTGATCAACTAGGATATTTTCATGAGCATTTATGGTAGGACTTGATAGAATTAGGGTTTTGTGAGCTCAAATTTTACATTTTGGTAAGAGTTGTTATTCTTAAAAAGCTATTTGTGGCATTTTCTCTGCCCTCTGGTTTTCTACATTTTGTAATCTCCCATTGATAATTTAGATATTGTAGAGGTATTTTGTGACATCCTTTCTATCCCTATGCTTCCCTATCTAAATTCTCTCTTATTGAATTGAAGTATATGTATGATTTCAGTGATATCTTAGGGTTCTTGATCCCTCTTTCTTTCTGCAGTTCATGTGTATTCCTGTGGATGATCTAATTTGAATTCTCTTGTGGGTATACTTCAACCCCCTAATGGTCTATCTCATTCCTATACCCAATTGTAGAGGTGAATGTTTGTTTGCAAGTTATAGATTGTTTCTAAATTCTTAGGAATTCTATTGTTTGTGAAATTCTCTCTTTCCCTGAATAGCCTCTTTCTATTGTGGACCCTTCTATGAAATATTGATGCAAGCCTATTCAGAGAGTTGTGATCTCCTAGACCTAAGTTCATGCATTGATTTCATCCTCTATACTATGATTCAAACCATCATTTTGGTGTATCACCTAGTAGGATAGTTTGTTTTTCAATCATTTCCCTTTCATGCATTCCTTCTATCCCTTTTCCCTTCAAGAATTTTACTTTCATGTCAAGAAGAAAATTTGGGTGATTATCCAAGAGGAACCAGCCTAGAATCTGGAGGTCTCATCATAGTTAGCATAGGTCCCACACCTAGAGATGATTCCCATGTTATACTAGGTTATCAAGACTATGAGAGCTTGAAACAAGGGTGCAAACTTAGTGTATAACAAGAACACTTTAAGGGAAATAAACATATATATAATGATAGAGAAAATAAAATACCCATATGAGTAGGTGGTGCCATGGCATCTGTAGCCATGCTATGTGTAGCCAACATTGCAGGACGTGATACATCTGAGCCTACCATCATATGAGGCGGTGATAGTAAATGATCATTGACATGTGTTGAAGAATAAGATTGTTAGAGCATAATAAAACTAGTGATTAGCATGGACAATATTGTTAGAGAGTAAAAAAAATATAGTCCAACATGTGATCTACCTAAACCAGCTGTAGTACCCTCATCATGGCCGCAAGGATCAAAATTACGCAAAAAAAGTTATAAAAGCAACACATTCACTTATTTTTTAATGACATAAAAGACTACTATAACATAAAAACTATTATTGAACTTTTTTTATAATTAAAAATTACATTAATACTTACTCAGTAATTTTGAGATAGGTGCATCAGTTTAGTTGCCCTCTTTTGTGACTCAAGAGTTAGAGGGAATATAGATACCAATTCAGCCAATCTATTTCCAATTTTGTGGAGGCATTTTTTTATTGCAGAGGCCAGCTCATCACAAGCACCCAAATCAACAACTAGGTCTTTGTCAAAGGACTCCTCTTCAGGGACTGCGGGTTCCTTTCCCTTTCTCTACTGACCACCTATCTATGACAACAATATTACTAACACTATTAGAATTAATTTGAAACAGTGATGAAATGAATATAATAAAAAAATTTATTTAACATTTTGCTTCTATCTAATTTGTAGTTCAATAACAAAGAGGTTTACCTACTGGGAAGAAGTGCATGCATGATCATCATTGTCCCCACTATGTGGTTGCTCCATATTGTGGTCCTATGTTATTATTTAAAGTTAACCAATAATTAGAAAGGACTAAATTAATAAATTTCATTAGAAGATGATGATGGAGATGAGGTGGATGGTGAGGAGACTCTCTAAATGTGGTTGGAAAAAAAAATCAATTATTTAATGGTACATAGTATGTACCTACAACCTAATGATAGTGACATCGTTTGTATCTATGCGATTCAAATTGTAATCAATAAGCAACTCTTCCCCTGCACTTATTGATTTATTGCACATACAAATAAATGATTTCCCTCGTGCACCTCAAATATACAATTGGGCTTCTTAATAGTTGACAGAGGTCATGTGCTATTTATAAAACCTACAATATTCCCAAATTCTTTTGGCCTTCTGTCAATGTATATAGCCACTCTTTTACTTTTCTCATTTTCTTTTTGTTGAATATAATTTTCTGAGAGTGCATACCTACACATACTTTTTTTATATTAAACAATTCACATCCAACTTTTGTAATCGTAACAAGGTCCTGTTATACACTAAGTTTGTGCCTTTGTCTCAAACTCTCATAGTCTTGATAACCTAGTATAACATGGGAATCATCTCCAAGTTGTGGGACCTATGCTAATTGAGATGAGACCTCTAGGTTCTAGGCTAGTTCCTCTTGGATAATCACCTTAATTTGCTTCTAGAAATGAAAAGTAAACTTTTGAGGGAAAGGGATAGAAGAAGTGCTTGGAAAGGGGAAATGACTGAAAGCAAACTACCTACTAGGTGATGCACCAAAATTAGGGTTTGGATCTCAGTATGGAGGAATGTAACCAATGAAAGGCTTAGGTCTAGTAGGTCACAACTTACTAAATAGGCTTGCATAAGTGTTTCATAGGAGGGTCTGAACATAAGACACAATCTATGACTTGCAAGTAGACATTCACTTCTGTAACCCGGTGTAGGATTGAGACAAGACTATTAGGGGGCTGAAGTATACCCACAAAAGCATCTAAATTAGATCAAACACAATAACACACAAAATTACAAAAATTAAGAGGGATCAGGAACCCTAGGTTGTCATTGAAAACATACATATACTTTGATTCAATAAGAGAAGACTCAGACAAGGAAGTATAGGGACATGAAGGATTGTCACAAAATACCTCTGCAGTATCTGAATCATCAATAAAAGATTACAAATTGTGGAAAACCAGAGGGTAGGAAGAAATGCCACGGATAGCTTTCCAAGAAAAGGACTTTCTTCTTTACAAAATGTCAACTCTGAGCTCCAAAAAATTTCCAAAACAATATATACATACTCAACTGCACGTAGGAAGGAGTCAAAACTAACCTAACTAGGGTTACAAAATTTACAAAAATATCAAACCCTAAAGGTACACTGATTACCCATCATAAAAACTTTGAGAACACCAGCAATTAGATCAGATCCTTTCTTTGTGTGTTGATTTGTACTGAGCCCTCCTGCAAACACAACAACCTTGATCCATCTACCCACCTACAACTCCACTAACCCATGAAGGCTTCAAATCTAATCCTATATCCCTGGGTACCAGTACCGCTCAAAAGGTGGGGCCAACTCTTTTCATCACTTCTCGATGTGGTAACATGGCACAGTACCCTGCAATGCTGACCAACAGTCATCTCCATCACCCTCTCAACCACAAATGTCCTGAGAATTTATTTTCTAAGCCACCCAACATCGTGCATGGCCAAAAGAGAAAAAGAAAAGAAAAAACCCTCGCAGAGATATTCAAATTTGAATTGCAACGGCTAACAGATATAATTTTTAAAATGTAGCCATCGATGTGAAATTTTCTTGGAAAATGAACAACCTAGATACTCTTGAAAACAATTGAAAATCCCCCTCTCTGACAAGTCAACTACCACCTAAAAGTTAGCATCCGGATGATTCTCACTATACCATGATGGTAAAAGTTGAGCATTCGGATGATTGTCGCTATACCATGATGGTAAAAGTTGAGCATCTTGACCAAACAGTATAATGACAACTACTAGATCAAACTGAATGTTAAGTGCCTTAGAAAGGGCTGACCCCATGGGCCCACTAACAACCACCACGTAGCACACCAACCAACCAATCACACCCTGCCAAACAAGACATGCTGCAAACCCTTCTGACAACAGGACCCATGGTAGACAAAGAGCACATCGGATGGTTGTCACAAGATTGTAAGGGCAAGGAATATTCCTTGTGATCAAGCGACAACCATAGATCCTACTTCCCTATAGATACTCTAACATGGTCCTACCAAAAAAGACCCAGCTATCGTCTGACTGACCAATTAAGAATGAGCACATCAAAAACTAAGCACCCACTTGACAAAGCCTAGAGATAAAGCAACATCAATGGTTGTCTTATGATGACATGCTATGACACAAAGCCTTGCAGACATATGCCAGTCATTGATCTTGTAGATGTTAGAGCCTCTGTCTATCGAAAGGGCCCAACCCTACTAACAAGAGATGGCTCATTAGCATGTGGACCAATGAGAAGCCATTGTTGATGTACACATAGTAGTGGACCCGCCAGGCATGAAGAGTTACATCACCAAGGAGAATCAACAGTTGTCTTACAATTGCAAGCTTCTGACACATGCTATGAGAACACACACCAGCTATTAGATCAAAAGAGGACAAACAATCAGGCCCGCTGACAAATTATAAGTCATCTCCTTTTGACCAATGAAATACCTCCACATAGGACACCATGGCAATGGACCCACAAAGGCATGAAGTGCTGACAAAAAAGGAAGATTGATAGTTGTCGTAAGATCACAAGCCTCTGACACATGCTATCAAATCTTATGACAACTGTTGATCTCATCAACTGGGACCCCACTCAAAATCTCTTAACCCTGGAAGTCTTAGCGAATGCGTGACCAAAAGAAGAATTACTCAGTCGCTGAATAGAACTCTTAAAATTGGTTAAGTCTATAGAATATGCAAACAAGGCATTCGTAGAATCGTAGAACCAAAAGTCTAACCCGGGGTCTCAGTTAGCGAATGCCCGACTGAAGGAAATCCATGGAGTCATTGAATGTTTAGAAGCACCACCATTTTACCTTGTGACTAAGAGAAACACTGCAGTCACCAGTTCACCAAGAGGAAAAGGTAACCATAAGAAAACTTAGATAACTGGCGACTGAGGAAAGGCAAACCGCTCGCAGAGTCTCGGGATGTTAAGAACTTAACCACTTGATTAAGAGAATATGCGAACCACTGCAGTCACATAGTCGAGGAATGAAAGGTCCAACCTATCAGGGAGCAGGAGAACTTGTGACTGGAAGGAAAGAATTACGCACATGGGTTTTTGAAGACTTAAGTGGCCATGATAAAGTAACATGAAAATATAACAAGGCCTAGGGTATTTTTTAGACACAACGGCTAGTTTATGAATTTTTTAAGGGTTCTGCACCTAGCCAGAGACCTAGGAACAGTTGCAAAGACCAAGGGGAAATAGATAAAGCCATGAAATTTTATAGAGTGCCTGGGAGGATAAAAATACAGACCCTAGGATAGATTTTAGCTAAATTTGCATGTACATGGAAATTAGGGTAACTTTTTGGCAATTTTTGCTGGATGTCAGCCTGCTAGACATTGAAAACTAGTGGCCTTGATATATCCATTGGGCACGAGGCTATCAAAAATCAAAATTTCTCATAGGGAGACAAGACTTGTGCACAGGCACTTCTTGGAAAGTAGGAAACTAACCTAGAAAATAGGGAAAGAAAGTAGAAAAACATGTATTTACAAGAATTTATAGAGAGGGATTAACCTCAAAATAGGGCTTCAAGTGAAAACCATTCACTGAGATTGGCAAAGCATCACCTTCAAGATTTGATAGCTAGAAAGCATTGGATCCCCTGCACTCTATTATAACAAATGGTCCACCCCAAAATGAATCAAATTTGGTATGTCTTTCAAGCTTGGATCTGAACACATCCCACTTGAGAACTACATCTCCAACTTTGAAAATTTTGACCCTAGCTCTTTTGTCAAAACTCCTCTTTATTTGAATCTGATGGAACTCTGCATCCTACATTGATTTGTCTCTGATCTCTTCCAATTCCATCAACTAAACATATCTAATCTACAAAGGATCTCCTTCCTCAAATAGGGCATACTAAGTGGCTAAGTCCAGAGCTAGCAATTCAGCTAAGATGGACAACTTGGCCCCTTTGCCATATACTAGCATATAAGGAGAATTACCAATGATCTTCTTTGGGGTAATTCTATCTAACCACAAGGTAGACTTCAGTTTGGTATGCCAATCTCTCTGATTTTCTTGAAGAGTCTTCTTGATTATCCTAATCAGGTTCTTATTTGTTGATTCAGCCAAGCCATTGCCTTGGGGGTAGTAATTGGAACTGGTACTTAGATAGATGCCATTCTTGACTACCCACTCTAAGACTTTAAGGCCTGTGAATGATAATGCATTATCTGATATGATGGAATTAGGAGTGCCAAACCTATGAACTATATCATCATAAAAACTTAGGACAACACTTTCATTGGCTTCTTTTAATGAAATTGCCTTTGTCCATCTAGTGAAGTAATCTGTTGTAGTGATTATCTATTTATGGCCTACACTAGATGGAGGATTGATCATGCCAATAAAATCTATACCCCATTTCATGAAAGGTTTCTCTATTCTGACTAGCTATAGGGGCAAGGATGCAAGCCTTTCTTTTCCTACAAACATGGCACACTTCATGCATTTCCTCACATACTCATGACTATCCTTAAAGATAGATGGCCAATAGTATCCAGCCCTCATGATCTTAAAAGCAGTAGTCCTAGGAGAAAAGTGACCTCTAGAAGGTCCATCATGAAACTCAAATAGGACATCAACTATCTTTTGTGAATCTATGCATTTTAAAAGGACACCATTGTGATCCTTTCTAAAAAGAACTTCATCTATCAACACAAAAGGAATAGATTGTAACCTATAATACCTCCTTTTTTTCGAATCCAAACCTGTAGGACATTGTCCTATCTTCAAATAATTGATCATATTAGGAAACTAGCTTGTTGCCTTGTCCTATTCTTTTATAGAATGCACAACCAGAGATGCATCTATTTTCTCTAATTTCTTTGAGCTCTCATCTAATGCCAAATATTCACAAAGACCTCTTCCTCTAACCAGCTTGGTAGTTTGAATATCTATGTCATATTCCATCACCTTGGTGATCCAACCAGCTCTTTTCTCATTTAGGTCCTTAGAAAGTAGGAACTCCTTGACACTTGGATGAGTAACTTTCAAGTGTACCTTGCTATGGGTCAACAAATATCTAAAATTTTGAAGGCTCTTCACCATAGCAAGTACATTCTTTTCTACAAAAGAGTATCTCTATTCATACTCTTCTAAACCTTTGCTAAAGAAAGCAATAGATTGCTCCAATCCTTCTGAATTTTCTTGGGTTAGCATTGTAGATATAGCATCATGACCTCCATAAGCATAAAGGATAAAATCCTTACTAAAATTTGGGTTTAGGAGAGTAGGGGCTTCTATTAAGGCCTCTTTGATAGCTTGGAAATTGACTCTCTCTTCTTTGGTCCAACTAAAAGTTGAACTCTTCTTTAGCATGGATGTCAAAGGCTTTAGTAAATTTGCAATGTTAGGAAAGAACCTCCTAACAAAATTAATCTTTCCTATGAAAGATTGGAGACTTTTCTTATGATGTGGTAGGGGTAGCTCTAAGATGGCTGCAATTCTCTCAGGATCTACTGTGATCCCTTCTTTGGATACTACATATCCCAATAATTTTTCTTCATGAACTACAAACACACATTTCTTGGGATTAAGAGATATCCCAAATTCTCTACACCTTTCAAAAATCTTCCTCAAATGTTTGATGTGGTCTACTACACACTTTGAATAGATAGTTATGTCATCTAGATAGACCAGCACAAACTTGTACATGAGGCTCTTAAAGGCCATATCCATTGCCTTTTGAAATGTAGCACCTGCATTTGACAAACCAAAGGGCATCTTTTGATAAGCCATGGTTCCCCACTTGGTTGTAAATGCAGTCTTGTATTGATCCTCTTCATTTACTAAGATCTGATTATATCTTGAATAGCCATCCAACAATGAAAATCTCTCAGATCCAGAGACACATTGTAAGATTTGTTCCATGGAGGTCAGTGGATGGCAGTCCTTTAATGAGGCCCTGTTAAGATCCCTAAAGTCAACACATAACCTCAACTCCCCATTCTTCTTCCTGACAGGAACAAGGTTGGAAACCCAACTAGTATGCTTAATGGGGTAGATGATACCACTTTCTATTAGTTTGAGTACTTCTTTATGCATAAGTGGCTCAAGCTTAGGATTAATAGGCCTTTGCTTCTGCCTCACTGGTTTAGCATTTGGTTCTAACTCAATAGTGTGTTGAGCAAGGGTAGGATCAAACCTTTGAGATCCTCATATTGCCATGCAAAAACATCACTGAATTCTTTAAATAACTAAGTGTAAGCTTGCTTCTCCAATTCAGTGTTCACTTTTCCAAATTGTAGGCTCTTACCTGGTTCCAACTCTAGTTCAACACAATGTTCTTGTTGGACTACCAGGCCAGATTTGCTTCTTTTAACTTCATCATCCTTGTTGAAGATAGTCTCTAAGGTGACAAGACCTCTAGGCATCTTATTGGACTTGAGTTGTATCACTTGATCACCATAATTTAGTGATAGCCTATCTTGATTATGCTCTGAAAAAACATTTTCTTCAAACAAGAACTGTAGAATTTGTTCATCATTGTCAAACACTTGCCAATTAACATCATTATCAGGAATAGATGGTCTGACAATCACTTTGATATGTTGTTGATCCCTTTCTTTTGAGATGCTATTTGGAATGTCATATTGGGATCCAATAGCAGCTAACCTATCTACATTTTGGTTTAGTTTTCTAGGGATAGCAACAAAATTGAAATCACAAAAATCTTCAATTGCATCCCAAACTCTATGCTTGTATGCTCTCAAAGTGTCATTTTTTATTTCACTTGTTAGAAAGTAAAGATCCCCAAGATAACTAAGAGTGGGGGGGGTGAATCAGTTATTAGATAATTTAACCATTCAACTACTTTAAACAATATAATCAATATACTAATCAACCATAGAAAGATAACCATACACAATTGCACAATAACACAAGATATGTTGACTAGGGAACCTCTTGAAAAGATGCTCACAAAATGATGCACTAATATGAAAGTTCCTTGTTAGAGGATGGACCCTATTAGGAGTCTTATGAAATACATTCAGTACATATAAATCCCTGTTAGGAGATTTTGAATCCCTGTTAAAAGATTCTAACCCGGTTAAGAGTTTATGGAAGACAGAAGGACCCACTGCCCAAACAGCTTCAAGGCAAGATCTCTGAACCCACTATCCAAAAGATCTTAGAATTATTCAATATAATAATATGAAATATATTACCTCCTTCACACTGTGCCAAAATCGCACTCTTTGCTACACAAGATCACAATTCCAGATCTCTGTACTCACAAGTCTTCCTTCATCACTGAATTAGCTATTTTCTTCACTTCATGCATATATTCCAATCTCAACCTTCATATTCCATATTGCAACAAGGAAAAAATTTCTTCTTATATACCAAACTGAAATAATTACAAATGAGTCGGTCCTCAATTACAAAATAATAAATTCTACACGCTACACACAAAATTTCACATAAAACTGTCAGCTTCTAGATACTGTAACTTTCTCCAAACATATCTTCAAAGTTTATGCTATGAACCATGTCATCAATAATGAGTCTTCAATATCCCTTTAACTACACAAAATTAGATTCCATCCCAGCTAAGAGATATCCTCCGATTTTCAAAAATTGCTTCACAGAAACACTGTCTAAACATTGCTTTCACGAAAATGGTCATAACTCTCATAAATGAATGAATTTATTTTTGCATTGTTAACCATAGGTTAACAACACACCAAAGAACATACCATAAACTACACAAAATCCAATCTACAATACAACATGTGTGCAAAACAAAATTGTACCTACTTTCCTGCTGATATCCAGAATATCACTGTGTTGACATCAATGACAATCCAAGTCATGAATGCAAGAACAACTACTACATAATGACTGCCAAAATAATTTTCAATCATTCCTAATAGTCTCCCCCATTGGCATTGATGGCAACATAGATGAAAAACATCCAATGTTCCAAAAATCCAATACTACAACATCACTGCAAAATATCAAATTAAATCTTGCTTCGTTTTCCTATTCAACTCTCTCATACAATCCATAATGTTTTTCATGTATATCTCTCCCCCATTGACATCAATGATAGGAATTCCATCACTAAGTCAACAACAACTTAATGTCAAAAGACACTTTTCAAAAAAATACAATAACAAGAGTCCTCATGACTCAGCTCATAAAACTCCCCCATAGAGGAAGTTCCAACATCCAATCCAGAAGAAAGATAGGGCTCATATACCACTGGATGGATGCAATCATCTAAAAATTTGTCACTATCTTCATCTTCTCCTCCAAAGATAATATCATCAACAAATATAGCCATAACCAACAAACCATTCTCAATTTCTTTTGTGTATAAGTTACTATCTGTTGTTCCTTTTATAAATCCCAATTTCAATAAATACTTATCCAATCTTGCATACCAGGTTCTAGGTGCTTGTTTTAATCCATATAAAGATTTCTTTAACTTACATACCATATCTCCTTCTTGTGTCAAAGGAAAACCTTCAGGCTGCTCAATGTAGACTTCTTCTTCCAATTCACTATTCAAAAATGTTGATTTCACATCCATCTGATACACTTTGAATTTTTTGTAAGTTGCATATGCTAGAAACATTCTCACTGCTTCAAGTCTGGCCATAGGTGCAAAAGTTTCTTCATAGTCAATTCCTTCTTTTTGTGAATATCCTTTACATACCAATCTTGCTTTGTTTCTTATCACTTCTCCTTGTTCATTCATCTTGTTTTTGAATACCCACTTTGTTCCAATCACATTCTTGTCTTCAGGTCTAGGGACCAATTCCCATGTCTTGTTTTTTTCAATCTACTTCAATTGTTCTTTCATAGCATTAATCCAATGTTCATCTTCACAAGCTTCTTTAGTAGTCTTAGGTTCAATTTGAGAAATCAAACATAAATGTACCTTATTTTGAGTCAAAACTCCTCTGTCTAAACTTCCAATAACTTTCTCAATAGGGTGATGTCTCGAAGTATACGTGTTAGGTGTCATAGTTATTGATCTTGTTCTGACTGTAGATTCTTCTCTACTTTCTTCTCTATTTTCTTCTCTATTTTCTTCAGTATGACTTTCATTCAACAAATCACTGTTAGCTTCAAAAAATAATTTTGCATTTCCAATGTTAGGCTGAGGTTGTGCTTCTCCATCAAATTCATAATCAAGCATTCTTTTCTAAATTTTAAACTTCTCATCAACTTTTACATTTGCACTTTCAACAATAGTCTTTGTTCTTTTGTTATAACATCTATATACTTTTCTTTTAAAAGAATATCCAAGAAATATTCCTTCATCACTTCTAGGATCAAATTTTCCTATATCATCATCTCTCTTTATCTAGCATTTACTTCCAAAAATTCTAAAATACATAACTGAGGGTGCATGTCCAAACCATGATTCATAAGGTGTCTTGTTTGTATCTACTTTGATTTGTACTCTGTTCATAGTGTATACTACTGTGTTCACTACTTCTCTCCAAAAAGTCTTAGCCAAATCATTTTCAAACAACATAGCTCTTGCTACTTGAGTTATTGACCTGTTCCTTCTTTTTGCAATACCATTTTGTTATGGTGTTCTAGGGGCTGAAAGTTGTCTCTTAATACCATTCATTTCACAAAAGGTGTTAAACTCTCTAGATGTAAATTCACCACCTCTATCAGATCTTAGACACTTAATCTTCATTCCAGATTCATTCTCAATTTTGCTTTTCATGATCTTAAATTTATCAAATGGTTCAAATTTTTCTTTCAAAAATGCAATCCACATCATCCTTGTAAAATCATCAACAAGAATCATCAAATACCTTTCTCCATAGAATCCTCTAGTCCTAGTAGGACCACTCAAGTCTGTATGAACAATCTCCAACTTCTCTGTTCATGTGAACTTCTTGTTGGGAAATGAACTCCTTTTCTGCTTTGCCATCATACATTCTTTGCAAATCATGTTAGTAGGTTTCATAATTCTAGGTAAATCTCTTACCGCGAGTGTAGTGCTCACCTTGACAATATTATCAAAGTTTATATGACAAAACCTTTTATGCCATAACCAACTGTCATCAATCTTAGTTATCAAACATGTCATCTCAGTAGGATTCAACTGAAATACATTACCTTTGGTTCTAGATCCTTTTCCAATCAGATTTCCATCTTTATCTTTTATCACACAAGTTTTATCAATAAACCAAACTTGATAACCCTTATCAGCCAATTGTCCAATGCTTAGTAGATTATGTCTCAATCCATCAATAAAGTAAACATCATCAGTGTTAGTCTTTCCATCAAGAGTAATAGATCTTATACCCTTAATCAAATAAGGTGCATTATTACCAACCCTAACAATTCCTGCATCATAATTATCTAACTTAACAAACTTTCTTTTATCTCTAGTCATATGATGTGAACAACCACTGTCTATAATCCAATTAGATTTCTTTTCAACTTGAGAAACTAATGCTTTTTCTTCCCTTTTATCAGATTCAGAACTTTCTTCTTTAATTGCTACAAATCCTATTTCCTCAAAGTTATCATTATCACTATCACTTAAATGTCTTTCAATTCCTACTTCAAGATCTTCATCATTTGCATAATAACATTCTTTAGATCTCCTAGGTTTAAAGTTGCTTCTATACTTCTTAACTCTTTTAGGACATTTAGATGCAAAATGACCATATTCTTGACAAGTCCAACATTTAAAGATTTTCTTACCATCTGGTTCTCTTTTTACAAGTAATGCAATACCTTCTTCAATCTTCTTATCTTCCTCAGATTTAGATCTACTACTACTAGCATAATCAACATTCACATTAGTACTTCTTGTAGGTCTAATGTTAAGAGCACTGAATGCTATTTCCATTCTAGGTAACTCTCCTGATGATCTCAAGTTCATCTCTAATATTTCTAATCTTCCAAGAAGAGTCTCTCTTGAAAAGCTCGATGTACAAGGTATCACTTGTTCAATCATCTATGTTGTCTTCTTGAATATTGGTGTCAAAGTTCTCAGAATTTTCCATATCACTTCATTCTCTATCTTATCACCTCCACAAGACTTTATTCCTATTACAATCTCAGACATCCTACCAATATAGCTTCTAATAGATTCATCTTCCATCATTCTGATATCTTCAAATGCACAAATCCAATTATGTAATCTAGCCTTCTTTTCATGTTCATCACCTTCAAAAGTAGAATGTAAAGCTTTCCAAATTACATGAGATGTTTTCAAACATCTTACCTAACTATATTCATTCTCCAGTAGTGCTAACAAAAGTGCTTCTCTTGCAAGTATGTTACACATGAATAGATCTAGTTCATCTTTAGTTCCTGCCTCTAGATTGTCTTCCTCAATGATAGTCTTCTCATTCTTTGTAATAAACCAATAACTTGGTCCTAAACACAATAGATGAGTCTTCATCTTTTCTTTCCAGCTGTCAAAATTTACTCCATCAAACTTAGGGCTTTCTTTTCTGAAATTCACCATGGATCTCCTTAAGTTGTTAAACTTGTCTTTCAAGGACCTGCTGCTCTGATACCAATTGTTAGAAAGTAAAGATCCCCAAGATAACTGAGATGGGGGGGGGTGAATTATCAGATAATTTAACCATTAAACTACTTTAAACAATATAATCAATGTACTAATCAACCATAGAAAGATAACCATACATAATTGCACAATAACACAAGATATGTTGACTAGGGAACCTCTTGAAAAAAGTAAACCCCGGTGGGAATGATGCCCACAAAATGATGCACTAATATGAAAGTTCCTTGTTAGAGGATGGACCTTGTTAGGAGTCTTATGAAATACATTCAGTACATATAAATCCCTGTTAGGAGATTTTGAATCCCTGTTAAAAGATTCTAACCCGATTAAGAGTTTATGGAAGACAGAAGGACCCACTGCCCAAACAGCTTCAAGGCAAGATCTCTAAACCCACTCTCCAAAAGATCTTAGAATTATTCAATATAATAATATGAAATATATTACCTCCTTCACATTGTGCCAAAACTACACTCTCTACTACACAAGATCATAATTCCAGATCTCTGTACTCACAAGTCTTCCTTCATCACTGAATTAGCTCTTTTCTTCACTTCATGCATATATTCGCATCTCAACCTTCACAGTCCATATTTCAACAAGGAAAAAATTCCTTCTTATATACCAAAATCAAATAATTACAAATGATTTGGTCCTCAATTACAAAATAATAAATTCTACATGCTACACACAAAATTTCACATAAAACTGTCGGCTTCCAGATACTGTCAATTTCTCCAAACATATCTTCAAAGTTTGTGCTATGAACCACATCATCAATAATGAGTCTTCAACATCCCTTTAACTACACAAAATCATATTCCATCCCACCAAGAGATATCCTTCGATTTCTGAAAATCGCTTCACAGAAACACTGTCTAAACACTGCTTTCACCAAAATGCTCATAACTCTCATAAATAAATGAATTTATTTTTGCACTATTAACCATAGGTTAATAACACACCAAAGAACATATCATAAACTATGAAAAATCCAATCTTCAATACAACATGTGCACAAAACAAAATTGTACCTACTTTCTTCCTGATATCCTGAATATCACTGTGTTGACATCAATGACAATCCAAGTCATGAATGCAACAACAACTACTACAGAATGACTACCAAAATACTTTGCATTCATTCCTAACATCACTTATCCCTCTTAATTGGTTGAAAACTAACTCACTATCACCATAAAATTTTAAGGCCTTAAGCCCTCTTTTTCTAGCCCAGTCTAGTCCATTGACTAGACTTTCATACTCTGCAGTGTTGCTAGTGTAGGAGAAACTTAATCTAAAGGTAGTATAATACCTTTCTACTTTTGGGGACACTAGCATAGCACCACCACTAGAACCATGTCTACTTCTAGCCCCATCAAAAAATAGTTCCCAAACCTAATTGCTCTGATCCTCTGAATCAGTGTCCTCTTTGAGTAGGCTTGGCTCTTTTAACCCACTTTCTTGTATCAAATAACTCCCCAAACCAAAATCCCAAAAAAGATTTTCTTGGGCCTCTAAATCTCTTTCATCTAGAAGAATATCCAGGATACTCTCTATCTTTGTGCTTGCTTCACTAATGGTTTGGAAGTCACTATCATCAAATATAGGGCAGTTTACATTGATGGCATTGGACACATATGGCTCTATATGGTGTGCTACTAATGGTTCTGACTTGATGGTGAATTTGGTCCCATACCTTGTATGAAATAACCTGTGAGACCAGTTAGAAGATAGATAACCTCCTATCTTAGCTGTAAACTCCCTTAAAAGACATATAGAAAATAATGCAGGGAGATCTATGATATATATATATATATATATATATATCAAGGAGGATGGAAAAATTAGGACTAGCATGAAGGATCAGACTGATATCCTTGGCCACACCTATAGTATTGACTGAGGATCCATCAAGTTGGGTAACCTTCTTTTGGAAGGGCTCATATTTTAGTCCTAATTGGTCAGCTACTTTCTTGGGCATTACAGTGGTAGTAGCTCCACTATCTACCATACAGTTATGTACTAAAGATTCTCCAATAATTAGAGATACATAAAAGGGAGGTGGCTTTGAGTTCCTACCTTGTGTGGCATTTCCTTTGGAGTTGCTACTTAGAGCATCCTTTTCTTGATTAGTGTTAACCAACACTGGCTTTGTAGCTTCTTTTGTAGGTTGAGAAGTTGTCACTTCTGTCATGGCCTTCTTCAAAATTTCAGGCCATCCGGGAAGAGCCAAGGAGTCCCACATGGACATGGTGACATTCACTTTCTTCATGTTGTCCATGATATTATAAGGTGTCACAATGTGTACTCTTTGTTGTGTCTTTGGCATGATAGGCTCCACTTCTTTTGGAATTTGGCCTTCTTTGCTTGTAATGGCAGGAGCCTCCTTAGGTGTGATGGGATTAGCTTGTTGTACAGGCTCTATAGATGTAGTGGCTTTGGCATTGGAATCTACTCTCTCCATATCTTGGGCTCTTCTTTTTTGTCTCATATAGGCAAAAAAATTATCTTCATCATTGACTCCATTGAAGTCTAGTTGCTCCCAATTGAAAAGAGCAGTCTCATTCTCTTGTGATTCTTGTTGAGGAACTAACCCACTAGATGGAACCTTTGATTGAGTTTGGGAGGCATTTTGAACCATTAGAGCTTGGTTCATCCATCCATTTGAACATGTAGCCTGATTGTGAGGTTGATTACAAGGAAAACACCATTCATTATCCATAGCCATATTATTTTGACTGGGAACCATATCCCTCACTAGATTTGCAAAATTTAGAGGTGCAGGTTTGTATGGTTGGAGTGGTCTCTGATTGAAACTTTGTCTTTGTCCTTGATAGCCTGCTTGGTATGGTGGCCTACTTTGTTGATAAGGTTGTCCTTGATTTTGATATTGTTGATTAGGACCTTGGCCTTGTGGTTGAAATGGTGGTCTGATTCCTTGACCTTGCTTCTTCAAATTTGTGACTTCTTTAGTCAAGGTCTGCAACAAATTTGTCATTTCTTGCTTACTGCTTTCTTGGCTATTCTTTATCTCTTGCAGCTCTTGAGAGAAACTGGTTCTGAGCTCTTGACCACTAGTACTAGCCTAAGGTGCTAATATGGTGGGAACAGGGGTAAATGGGGGTACTTGGGAAGGTGCAATGGGCTAAAGGCTAGGGAAAATGGGCATGGGAGGCCTTCTAGCAATCATGCCTACTTGAATTAAACAATTTTCAGCCTTGACAGCTATGTCAAAGGCCTAGGGTAAAGAAGTACCACCCATAGACTGGATCATGATAGAGATTTGGCCATTTAGACTTTGCAAGTAATATAGAAAAGCATGGTCAGCTGATGGTCTCACAGAGACTGGAATTCTATTCCATGTTTTAAGGAATCTACTATTGTAATCTATCATTTTCTCTTGAGGGTCTCTCTTAATGCTTGTCAACTACTCAAATAGAGACAAGTTATCTAATTTATCCTCAAAATGCTTACTTAAAGCATCTCCTAACTCATCCCAAGAAGTAATGGAACCAACAGTTAGAGTTATAAACCATTCAAGAGCCTTACCTTTTAGAGAGGCTGCTAATAATTTTGTGGCCACATCCTCTTGAGTAATGTTGTGTATGCTGCAGATGGTGGTCACATCTCTTATGTGCTCAAAAGAAGTTGTCTACCCTTCCCCTGTGAAATCAGGTATACTCTTAAGTGCCACCAAGGACACATCATGATTTTGAGCAAAGGCCAATGGACTACCTTGGTTGAAAGGTGCAAATGCAAATGGTCTAGCCATTGCAGGAGTTGTGATTTGAAGATTAACAACTATATGAGCTATATTTGCTGCTTGATTTGAATCCTCTTCTAGATCTCTGGTTAGAGATCTGCCTCTTCTTCTAGAATGAAAGGGAAAAGGTCTCCTTTCTAAACTATCAGGAGGTGCTGACTGAACTCTCCTTACAGGGGATGTTCTTTGAGTTGACCTACCTTGCTGACTTCTTCTTGAGGGCAACTCTAAAAATTTAGTGAGCTTTGAGCTTCTAGTCTCAATCTTTCTCATAAACCTTAAACAAGGTTAGCCTGGATCTTCGAAATCAGTGGAGTCACTAGATATACTTGATTGAACAACCTCTAAAACCTTGTATCATGCAATCTATATATCAAAGATAACATAATCTTCAATAATGAACCTCTTGTGTGGTCCCACTAAGCATGCCAAAATTGTTATGCACTGGCATGAAGGTGGGGTATCCTTGAGCTTAAGCCTGTACTGATATTCCTTGTGTACTTAACTTCTTTGATCCTTTTGTAGATGAACCAATAGGAACACCTTTGAACATGAATCTGATCTATTTACTATCCCACCAGGTGTGCCAAAATTGCTATACACTAAGTTTTCACCTTTGTCTCAAGCTCTCGTAGTCTTGGTAACCTAATATAACATAAGAATCATCTCCAAGTTGTGGGACCTATGCTAACTAAGATGAGACCTCTAGGTTCTAGGCTGGTTCCTCTTGGATAATCACCTTAATTTTCTTCTAGACATGAAAAGTAAACTTTTGAGGGAAAGGGATAGGAGTGCTTGGAAAGGGGAAATGACTGAAAGCAAACTACCTACCAGGTGATGCCCTAAAATTAGGGTTTGGATCTCAGTGTAGAGGAATGTAACCAATGAAAGGCTTAGGTCTAGTAGATCACAACTTATTGAATAGGCTTGCATAAGTGTTGCATAGGAGGGTCTGAACATAAGACACAATCTATGACCTGCAAGCAGACATTCACTTCTGCAACTTAATGTAGGATTGAGACAAGACTATTAGGGGACTAAAGTATACCCACAAAAGCATCTAAATTAGATCAAACATAATAACATGCAAAATTATAGAAAGTAAGAGGGATCAAGAACCCTAGGTTGTCATTGAAAACATACATATACTTTGATTCAATAAGAGAAGACTCAGAAAAGGAAGTATAGGGACATGAAGGATTGTCACAAAATACCTCTACAGTATCTGAATCATCAATGAAAGATTACAAATTGTGGAAAACCAGAGGGCAAGAAGAAATGCCATGGATTGTTTTCCAAGGAAAGGACTTTCTTCTTTACAAAATGTCAACTCTAAGCTCCAAAAAAGCTCCAAAACAATATATATATACTCAACTACATGTAGGTAGGAGTCAAAATAAGCCTAACTGTAGTTACAAGATTTACAATAATATCAAACCCTAAAGGTACACTAATTACCCATCATATCCTTTCTTTGCATGTTGATTTGTACTGAGCCCTCCTACAGACACAACAACCTCAATCCATCTACCCACCTGCAACTCCACTAAGCCATGAAGGCTTCAAATCTGATCCTATTTCCCTGGGTAACAGTACCACTCAAAAGGTGGTGCCAACTCTTTTCATCACTTCTCGATGTAGGAACATAGCATAGTACCCTGCAATGCTGACCAATAGTCATCTCCATCACCCTCTCAACCAAAAATGTCCTGAGAATTTATTTTCTAAGCCACTGGACATCATGCATGGCTGAAAGAGCAAAAGAAAAGCAAAAACCCTTGCAGAGATATTCAAATTTGAACTGCAATGGCTAACAGATATAATTTTTAAAACGTAGCCATCGATGTGAAATCTCCCTGGTAGATGAACGGCCTAGATACTCTTGAAAACAACTTAAAATCCCCCTCTCTAACAAGTCAACCACCACCTAGAAGTCAGCAACCAATGAAAATTGAGCACATCATCACACTTGGTAGACTTGGACCCATGATCAACAAAGAGAGCATCGGATGGTTGTTGCTATACCATGATGCTAAAAGTTGAGCATCTTGACCAAACGGTATACCAACAACTGCCAGAGCAAACCAAACATTAAGTGCCTTAGAAAGGGCCAACCCCAAGGGCCCACTGGAAATCATCACATAGCACACCAACCAGCCAATCAAACCCTACCAAATGAGACACACTGCAAACCCTTTTGACAATAGGACCCATGGTATACAAAGAGCACATCAGACGATTGTCGCAAGATTGCAAGGGCAAGGAATATTCCTTGTGATCAAGCGACAACTATAGATCCTACTTCCCTGTAGATACTTTGACACAGTCCTACCAAAAAAGACCTAGCTATCATCTAACCAACCAATGAAGAATGAGCATGTTAGAAACCAAGGGCCCACCTGACAGAGCCCGGAGATAAAGCAACATCAATGGCTATCTTATGATTGCATGCTCTGATACAAAGCCTTACAAACATATGCCAGCCATTGATCTTGCAGATGTTAGAGCCTTTGACTATCGAAAGGGCCCAGCCCTATTGACAAGAGATGGCTCATTAGCACGTGGACCAATGAGAAGTCATCATTGATGTACACATAGTAGTGGACCTACCGGGCATGAAGAGTTACATCACCAAGGAGAATCAATGGTTGTCTTACAATCACAAGCTTCTAACACATGCTATGAGAACACACGCCAGCTGTTAGATCAAAAGAGGACTGACAACCAAGCCCACTGACAAATTACAAGTCATCTCCTTTTGACCAATGAAATACCTCCACATAGGACACCATGACAATGGACCCACAAAGGCATGAAGCACTGAGAAAAAGGGAAGATTGACAGTTGTCATAAGATCACAAGCCTTTGACACATGCTATGAGATCTTACGACAACCATTGATCTCATCAACTAGGACCCCACTCAAAATCTCTTAACCCTGAAAGTCTTAGCGAATGCGTGACCAAAGGAAGAATCACTCAGTCATTGAATAGAACTCTTAACCTTGGTTAAGTCTACAGAATATGCAAACAAGGCATTCATAGAATCACAGAACCAAAAGTCTAACCTGGGGTCTTAGTTAGCAAATGCCCAACTGAAGGCAATCCGCAGAGTCACTGAATGTTTAGAAGCATTGCCATTTTACCTTGTGACTAAGAGAAACATTGCAGTCACCAGTTGACTAAGAGGAAAAGGTAACCATCAGAAAACTTAGAGAACTGGCGACTAAGGAAAGGCAAACCACTCACAGAGTCATGGGATGTTAAGAACTTAACCACCTAGATTAAGAGAATATGCGAACCACTACAGTTACATAGTCAGGGAATGAAAGGTCCAACCCATTGGGGAGTAGGAGAACTTGCGACTGGAAGGAAAGAATTACACACGTGTTTTTGAAGACTTAAGTGGCCATGATAAAGTAACATGAAAATATAACAAGGCCTAGGGTTTTTTTTAGACACAATGGCTAGTTTATGAATTTTTTAAGGGTTTTGCACCTAGCCAAAGACCTAGGAATAGTTGCAGAGACCAAGGGGAAATAGATAAAGCCATGAAATTTTGTAGAGTGCCTGGGAGGATAAAAATATAGACCCTGGGATAGATTTTAGCCAAATTTGCATGTACATGGAAATTAGGGTAACAGGTCCAACATACTCCATCAATTCAACAACTTTGTTGTAAGAGACCTTTATGCCATCCATGGAAAACAAGCCCAAATCATGTATTGACAATGGTGCAATAGGATATATCTTGTCTTTAACACTAAAATCAGTGTTTATTGGAGGAAGTTCCTTGGGGACCCATTGTTTCTGTAGATTTTGGTACCTAGAGGGCACCTCAATGTCACCTTTGCTCTCATCATCATAAGAACATGACCCCCCTTGAGCAAGGAAAAATTTCATGTGTCTATTTGTTAGGAATGAATGCTGGATGTTGGTAGTCATTCTATAGCAATTTTTGTTGCATTCATGACTATGATTGTCATTGATGTCAACATAGTGATCTTCTGGAGACTAGCAAAGAAGTAGACAGTGTTTTGATTAGCGTACATGTGATATTGTAGATATAGCTATGTGATGTTGAGGTTATATTCTTCGATATGTTATTTTTCTATGGTTAAGAGTGCAGACAGAAATTCATTTATTCATAAAGGTTATGAGCATTTTTGTGGAAGCAATATTCTAGCAGTGTTCCTGAGTAGCAGTTTGTGGAAATCGGATGATATCTCCTAATCAGGATGGAATCTAGTTTTGCACAGTTAAAGGGAATTTTGCGACACATTGATTGTGACATGGTTCATAGCAAAAACTTTTAGGTCACATGAGTGAAGAGTTATTACATCTAGAAGCCAACAATTTTGTGTAATTATGATGTAGCATGTGGAAACTTTTATTTTGTATTTGTGTGCCAACTCATTTGTAATTATTTGAGTGTGGTATAAAGGAAGGAATGTTTTTCTTTATTGGACATGCAAGGAATAAGAGTAGCAATGTGAAATAATTGTGAGCATGGTATGGTTGAATGTGAATGTAAGCATGAAGTAAAGAAAAGAGCTAATGAAGTTGTGAAAGCAAAATTGTGAAGGAAGACATGCGAAGTTCAGAGATCTGTAATTGAGATCTGGTGTAGTAGTGAGTGCGGTTTGGCATAGTAAGAAGGTAACATATTTCATATTATTCTACTGAATAATATTAAGGTCATTTGGACAGTGTGTTCAGTAATCTTACCCTGAAGCTATTTGGGCAGTGGGTCCTTCTGTCTTCCATAACTCCTAACAGGGTTAGAATCTTTTAACAGGGATTCAAAATCTCCTAACAGGGATTCATATGTACTAAATGTATTTCATAAGACTCCTAACAGAGTCCATCCTTTCACAAGGAATATTCATATTAGTGCATCTTTTGTGGGCATCATTCCCACCGGGGTTTACTCTTTGATCAAGAGGTTCCCTAGTCAACATATCTTGTGTTATTGTGTCATTGTGTATGAATATCTTTCTATGGTTGGTAATTACATTTCTTACATGGTTAAATGTTGTTGAAGTTGATAAAGGTTATAGTTATCTGATAACTAATTCACCCCCCCCTCTTAGTTATCTTGGTGGACTTTACTTTCTAACACTATTGAATTTCCTTCTAGTCTTTTGACCTCTAGTTGATCTTCCTAATTCAGACATACTAAATGACTCGCTTTCTTCACTCGAGGAAGACACACCTAAAAAATACCTATTTTCTACTACCTGCACTCCATCAAATGAGAGAGATAGAAAGTAATGCAAGATATTTTGCAAAATGTGAAATACATTAATCTCTATAGGCTGTATTGACTTATACCTGTCGATCCATGAGACTCTATGGGATGCTCGTGAAAGAAGTCAAGGTACCTACATATGTAATTCAATTATCTAATGTTAGCTTAAAAACTCATGATATATATTATTAGTTTGAAGAGAGTTTGTGCCATGTGTGATAGAACCTACTTTATCTAATATGGTGCATTGTTAAACAAATTAAGGGTAGAGTAGTTATTACTTAGTTTTTTGTGGGGGACAATGAAGATATGTCTGACAAATAGTAGGTCTTCTTTAGTATTTCATGAATTTTTACCACATATATTGTTTCAAGCCTTTGAGTCTTGGAGAAGAAGAATGGTGTAAGTTGAATAGATCAGAGTGAATGGAGTGTTGAAACATGGTGAATAGACCATGATGAGATGATACTTGATGTCGTGACTAAGTTTCCCTCATAAACATCAACATAGACTAGTTTTACTAAGTTTCCTTTCTCTATTTTGAGGTTTCCTTTCTCTGCCGCAAGGGTACAATCAGAGGGTTCATTGAAAAAATGATCCTTCGAATGGTTACAATGAATATGAATTATTTGATATAGCATATTGCTCATTTTACTTGAATTTTGGAATAGCTTGTGCAAGGGTGAAAGTAGTTTTGATCATTTTGGTCATGACTATTCCTTTACACAGTCAGGAAATGTAACTGTTTAATGATTATATGTAATGTTGAATGGATTAAATGCTTTATTCTTGGTAGAAGTGAATGGAAGGAATAGTGTTGGTGTTAGGTTTCATTTATTATTGAATTCAATGGTTTCCAAGATGTGTTGAGGAGTTTGCTCATTATTTAATGTTAACTGTTCCTGCACAATCCACTCATACAACAGTGAAATGTTGTGGAAGGGATGGTTGATAGTGTTCCTTGAGGGAAGGGGGATTTTGAAAGACTTTTTATCATTGTATTATGTATTTCCAATATGTTTGGATGTAGGGTAGACCAGGAGAATGAAGGATCACTCACTAATTGCATGATAACCCTACCAAGCATTCTTTCCTTTAATTTTCCATAATATCTCAAAGTATGATCATTATTCTTTACTTTCTTATATATGTTATTCTTTCTATGGTTTTGTTATCTCAGAAATATATCAAAAACATTGTAGATATGCATATAAAATTAAAATATTGTCCTTCAATTGTTCCACATTGAAGCATTTCCTCTTTGGAGTATTCTCTTCATTTGTACAATATCTGTCAAAAATGGTTCCCATATTTCTTCAAGATCTATTTTAATCTTTATATTGCAATTTTGATTAGATTTGACCTATAGTTGATTTTATTAGTATTCTATAACATATACTCCTAATGTGAAATGTGGAGAGAAAGAAAGAGACACACTAGGTATGAATTACATGATCTACCCATCATCACTTAGCACTTAAATAATAAATTATGGACAGGGAACAACCACCTAGCCTATGGATGTTTGTTTCATGTTGACCTCTTATTATATGCAAAGGTAGACCTGTCTTAATTAGGCTAACAACCATAGTGTAGGGGCCATAAATTATGGAACCCAAAATAGTGCACACTTGTATTAAATTAGGTTCAATATACTACAAGGGAATGGAAACCATGCAATAGTGCCTCATGGGGATGGAAGAAACCCTTCACCAAGAAGATGGTTATGTCTGCAATATTTACTAGAGGAAAAGAACATAATTTAGTTCCAGCAATTACTCCTAGAAGATAATGGCACCCATAAAACACTTGGAAAAGATAGCACTCAATATATCTTTTATTACTCTTTTAATGCTGGGACAATAAATTTGAAAGATTGATCAATGAATTCTTGAACACAAAGAACCATTCATAGATATGATTCATGTGTACAGTAGCCAACAACCAGTTGTTCCAATCATGGTGTCCAATAATTATGTTAGAAAAAGCATCTACAAATCCCTTACACAACCATAATAGATTCAAACCATGAACTATAAGAACCTAACAATGGGACTAACAAAGTAACAGCCTAAACAAATCTTGATCATATTCCACCCTATTGTAAGGCCCAAGAAGTAACTCTATCTTAAAGCTACACATTCCTCTAGATGAAGCTCAAAGGTCAGGTAGCTGAAGCATAGCAATACTTGAATGAATATAGGAATAATTTGATGTACAATCATTTGCTAGCTTGGTTTGTGGGTTTTCCACATAATATTTTCCCTTTAACCACATTTATAGTTTGAGTAAATCAAAAAAAAATGTTTCAGATTTATATTATCATTTTGAACTAGCACACTGCCATCAAAATGCATAATCATTGGTCATCTCAAGAAAATTTCTATTGATTAGTAGGATATCCTTATAAAAATTTGATGCATGGATTTCTTGTGAATTATCGACTGTTATGTATCTTGCAACTATGGAAGGAATAGTGTTGGTGTTAGGTTTCATTTATTATTGAATTCAATGGTTTCCAAGATGTGTTGAGGAGTTTGCTCCTTGTTTAATGTTAAATGTTCCTGCACAATCCACTCATAAAATAGTGAAATGCTATGTGGAAGGGATGGTTGATAATGTTCCTTGATGGAAGGGGGATTGTGAAAGACTTGTTATCATTGTATTATGTATTTCCAATATGTTTGGATGTAGGTCAGACTAGGAGAATGAAGGATCACTCACTGATTGCATGATAACCTAGTTTTGAAGGGTCACTGGTTGAGGGGATAGTCAAGGTCTAGATGATTGACCCTATTTCTTTGTAGTAATTGCTATTCAAATTGGATTCATGGATTTCTTGTAAATTATCAGCTGCTATGTATCCTGCAACTACATTTGTAAATCTCCATATACTTCTCTAGGGCTGTAAGCCACTTAGGGATCAAAATACAAAGACTAAATCAAAATCATTCTTTGTCCTATTTAATTTTAACAAAGTCTCAACTATCAATGATACAATATAAATTTGATGCCCTAAGCTATTAAATATACAAATGGCGCCTACCTAGAAGCTCACCGGGAGAATGAAGGACCACTCACTGATTTCATGATAACCCAATTTTGAAGGGTCACTGGTTGAGGTGACAGTCAAGGTCCAGATGATTGGGCCATTGGAGGACCCTAGTTCTTTGTATTAATTTCTATTCAAGTTGGATGCATGGATTTATTGTGAATTATCGGCTGCTACATATCCTACAACTGCATCTGTAAATCTGCATATACTTCTCTAGGGTTGTAAGCCACTTAGGGATCAAAATAGAGAAACTAAATAAAAATCAGTCTTTATCCTATTTCCTTTTAACAAAGTATCAACTATCAATGATACAATACATTTGATGCCCTAAGCTATCAATACAAATGGAACCTAGCTAGAAGCTCACAGGCTATCCATTTGATAACCATAATCAACATTTCAAAAAAATGGATATCCTTGAGCACACACACCAATAACATCAAATAATGGAGTTAAAGCATGGGCTAGGGCATGAAACCAGTAGAATGCAGTCATTTTAGTGACAAAAATTTACAATGGTGTCATTAAACATATATGCTAGTAATATCAATAAACATGAATCCAAACATTTGAATACTATGAATTGATGTCCTTGAGCACAAGCACTAATAACATCAAATAATAGAGATGAAACACTGGCTACGGCATGACACCAGTAGAATGTGGTCATTTCAGAGAGCATTCATGATCAAATAAAAAGAAATGCATTCAAATATGATGCTAGAGGCTCGAAAGATGAATAAATCACATACCTTCTCCCACGCTCAGCTTTCACTCCTTTTCTCCTGCTCCCTCTATCCACTCAAAATAAAAATTATGAGGTCGTTTCACTTTTTTTTTTTATCTATACTCTGAATCTATTGGAATTATGATGGTTGATTAAACACCCATCAGAATACCGACATCATCGAGGCCTATTACAAAAAAAAAACACCAAATTCGTAATAAAAAGTTACCCATCGAAAACTTCTGTCGAAATTTGGTAGCAAATGTAGTAGTGTCAAAAAGAAGTAAAAGTCATTCAGTGACTATGGTTTCCTTTAGTTGCCAGATCTCTAAAAGTATAAAGGAGGTGCCAAATTTTTTAGTGGTTATGAGAATGTGTTGTAGTTGCTAGATTGCCAGAAGTTAAAATTTGATTACCTATCATTTTCTCAGCTTACGACTAGTGAATCGAGTTCTGAGCATGCCAAGTAATGGCAGAAGTGACATAATTTTCAGCTTTTGATCTATAACAGATTTTTGCATTCAATTATGCTAAATAAATATAGTTTTTTGTCAGTCTTTTCAAATTACCAAGCATTCAGAGAGTCGAAGTAATAGAATTCCCTGAGATTTTTTGGAGCAATTTCAAAAGTTCAGACATCTAGAATTTGCTGAGGAGTTTGAATTCATGCACAAGATGAGTCAATTATTAGTCAGTGGGGCTTCTACCAGCAAGGGAGCTAAGGAGAAAGTTAAAGAGAGTTATTCAGATGAATTCCTTGCCTTGCTACTGGGCTCATCACAAAATAAGAAGGTTAGTGATGAATGTCTCATTGATGAGCTCGCATATTGTAGGGATGCTAAGAAACCATATATTACTAGAATGTGTCTATTTAAATATTTTTGTAAGAATGCTAAGAGTTTGGTCCCTGTTTCAAACCCTTGGATGTTAGGGTTAGTGAAATTAATAGTCCCAAAAGTGTTCCTGGATGTAGATGTCCTAATTGTTCTAGCTCATTCTTATGACCCCCTGTCCAAAACTATTAGGAAGGGTGATGGTTCTCTGCTGGTTACCCTTGACCAGAATTCATTTATAAGAGCTTTCAGAATTCATCTCCCTATGGCCACTGAGATCAATTTACAGGCCTTGGCAAACAGGTATGTCATAGAGGCTGTCGTTGTGGAAAAGGAAATTTAGATCCATGTTCCCTGAGAAAATAGGAATTACATAGTGCCAATGTCAGGAATGATTCCATATGCATACAAGGACCTTCATTTTTACATAAAGTACATTGCCTATGGATTGTGAAAGGTTCTAAGGATAGATGGTGGAGAGAGGATCCCCTCGAACCTCTTGATGATAGTTTTGGACTCCTAGAGTCTTCACGCTACAAATGGATATGATTATATAGGGTATATAATAGAAAAGATGCATATAGGTTTACAAGAATTGAAGAACCATATGGCTACCTCTACACCGAGGTTTATGCACTATTATTTATTGATGCACCTCATTTTGTACTTCAATTATAATATCATAAACATGGAAGGCCTTGAGCCACAAATGACAAACACAAGATAGCAGAATCCAGTACAATTTTGGATTAGGGCTTGGAGTCCTTCTTCCAGGAGTGATTTTTGTATTTTTTAAAATTGGATAGTTCAGCCTATCCTCCTCAATTTAGGGCTAAATCTTTCAAGGTTTTCCACAAAGGTCCTACAGGTTGTGAGGCCTCAAAATTTTTTTGATAAATGGACCAAAGGTCACAATTGGGGAGACATCTATTATGAAAAGGGCTCTACTATGATCAGAGTATATGGATGCCCTCAGCCCCCTCATATACTACCATTCTTTATTCCACCAAGGGTGGCATATTTAGAGTTCATATGGTAGCTGATGCTAAATGATAGGGAGCACCTGGCTTCACACAAAAAAGGAACTTTTACCCCAAGGCACTTTAGAGTGCATAGTCTCACAATAGGCAAGAATGCCTTTAGTAAAGTAAATGATTGGTTGGGGTAGTTCAAAATGCAAGCTGCTCCCCATAGGTATGTGGATACAGAGGGATTCATGGTTGCTACTAGGAAGTATTATATGCCCAGCATTCCATTTAATAAAAGACATGAGGAGTATCCTAAGGAGAATGTTTTGAGAAATATAATAGAAGATGAAGAAGTGATGAGAAGATCTGATCAGATACATGAATTATATGCCATGGAGAAATGGATAAAGCAAAAAGGAATGGCATTCAGTGGGTTTTTCCCTAATCTACCCTATCTCTGAAGGCTTGAGGAAATGATGGCTCAATTCAACACTTTGATGAGGACCTTTGTGTTAATATGATTTAGAACAAAAAAGAGGGGGGTTGAATCAGTTGTTCTCAGGTCCTGACATATAAAAAAACTTAAATTTTTTTCCTTAAATCAGATCTAATAACCAAAACAAACTCGGTCATCACTGATTCAATAATAGAAACATATAACAATGCAGTCCACTACCCAATTGTAACTTAACTTGTAAAACATAGAAATGTTCAAACCAAAACATTCACACAAGTATTAACACCAGGATTTATAGTGGAAACCCAATGTGGGAAAACCCACTTTGTAACATGCTACTATTATTTTCACTCTTCTAAAGTGAGCTCAGTTAAAATCCAACCCTGTCAAAGGTTACAATACACACTGTTAGGTGTGACCTGGTTAAAGGATTTTAATCCCCCTGTTAAAAGTGAGCCTTGTCATAGGACTTACATACACTCCATTAGAATGCAATCTTGCTCAAAGGATTTAACATATGACTATTAGGTCAACCTCTATTAAAAGGATTTTGACTGTTATAATGGTTAGAAAGTAGCAGCAATATTTATCTAAAAAACATACAACTCAATTTGCAAATATCAAATCCAATTCCATACACTAATGCTGGTTTAATGACTTTGAAACTTTTCCATCTCCATCTCTGATCTACTCGAAACTTTTCTTCAAGCAACCACCACAATTCTCCTTCAGCCTTTTTTGCTTATACAATCAATAAAACTTTACTGATCTTCCAGCATTCTTTTCTTCACCCATGCACACACATATCCAATGCTCAGGTTCCCTTAATAATTTCCTCAATTAGGTTAACTCATCTTATGCCACTCAATCTCATTCTTAGATCTTAGGGTTAGGTCAGATTCATTGAATCTACCCGCTTCATGTTCTTCAGCTTCATTTCTAGAATCATCTCAAATCTCTTAAAGATTTACAATAAAATGTTTTTCAGTGCATTTAATGCTTTCAAACAATCAATAAATAAAGTCAACAAGTTTTACATAATCCAAGAATTCAACAATGCCAACTCCAAAACTAAATTCTCTTCAAATATAAAAATGTTGATGCTCGGTCAATACTATGATCAACTACTCAGTCTTCATGAAGAAAGCTCGGTCATTACTAGAAATGTTTCCTTGGCTTATACTGTCTTCCTCAGCAATTAACTATTGTTCGGTCAACACTAGAATTTTTCTCGGCATACACTGACTCGGTTGACACTAACATTACTCAGCTTAAACATGATTTCTCCATTCTTTTCTCAGTCAAGCCTACCAGTTTAGTCTTTAGTCTTACTAAGATAAACAATACATTGTCTCATCATTGTACAACATAGTCAAGTACACTTTGTAGTATCAAGATAACTCAACCTTTCCCTAGGTGCTATTGTTACCAACCTTGCCTATCCTCTTAGAAACACTCAAATAGATATAGTCTTTTCTAAGTAGCAACAATCTTACCAATCAAGGTTTGACATCAATGACAATACAACAATTGTTTCAATTGTAGTTTCCAACAATCTCCCTCTTTGGCATTGATGCTAACACCATATAATATCACCTGAATAACACATGGATTACCAACCAATCCAAAAACTTATATGTTCATTAGAGAATTATTCATTCTAATTCAAAATCCTATAAGCCTCACTTCTATGACCATCAGAAGTATTCAGATCTCCTTCTATCCCAATCCTTCATTTCAGTTCATCACCCTTACCTTTTAGTGTCATGTGTTATCATATTAGTTCATCTCCCTCTTTGACAAAAATGCCAAAGCAACAACTAAACATACATCCATTAGATGTAGATAATATCTATGTAGCTTAGTGTTTCTCCCTTTGTCATCTTGCTTATGACTAATTCCTTGTCTTTGCTCCTTTTCACAACTCTAGGCCAGCCCTAAAGTGTGACAATATTTTGCATCAATTTGTCAAATATTCTATTGTATCATATTTGATGCAGTGCTCCTAGCTTGACTAGGCAGCCTCAGTTAGGGGAAAGACCCCTAATTGACTTCTCAAATACTCATGAGCTTCTCTGAGTAAAGCTTTAGTGAATATGTCTGCTAATTGTTCTTTTGTATTCACATATTCCATTCAGACTTCTTTATCTTGTACTAATTCTCTCAAGTAGTGATACTTGATTTCAATGTGCTTGGTCTTAGTGTGCATCACTGGATTCTTAGAAATATTGATAGCACTTGTGTTGTCATAGAAAATAACAATAGGTTCAATGATTTCTTCTTTCATGCCTATCAACAATTGTTTTATCCATACCAAATTTGAACAGTTTACTGTAGCATCAACATACTCCACCTCGGTAGTAGATTGGGAAATGCAATTTTGTTTCTTGCTCATCCAAGAGACTAATCTATATCCAAGAAAGAAAGCTCCACCACTAGTACTCTTTCTATCATCTACATTTCCTACCCAATCAGCATCTATATAAACTTTGAGTTCAAATTTTTCTACCTTCTTATAATATAGACCATAGTCAGCAATTCCTTTCAAGTATCTCATAATTTGTTTCATAGCCATCATGTGTGTTTCCTTAGGATTGGCAGAGAATCTTGCCACAATCCCAATAGCTAGTGTAATATCTAGTCTACTATGTACAACATACTACAATTTTCCAATCATGGATCTGTAAAAAGTCTGATTCACTTCTATGGCATCATCATTCTTAGATAACTTTTGTCCAGTAACCATAGGAGTACTCACTGGTTTAGCATCTTCCATTCCAAAAGTTTTCAGTATTTCATTAACATACTTAGATTGTGTAATGAAAATTCCATTCTTCCTCTGATATACTTATAAACCAACAAAGAATTTGATCTCACCAAACATACTCATTTCAAATTCAGTTTGCATTTCATTTGAAAATATTTTACACAATGCATCTTGTCCACCAAAAATAATGTCATCCACAAAATTTTTTCCAACAAGATACCTTTACCTTCTTCATCTTTCATGTATAGATTGCTTGTGTTATTTGTTCTTGAAAATCCAATCTATATCAAGTAGTTGTGCAACCTCTCATACCATGCTTTGGGAGCTTGCTTCAATCCATATAGTGCTTTGTTCAGTTTGCACACCATTTGTCTTTTGTTTGGATCAATAAAACCTTCTGGCTATTCTATGTAAACTTCTTCTTCTAGTATACCATTTAAAAATGTAGACTTGACATCCATTTGATATAACTTGAAATCTTTATAAGTAGTATATGCAAGCAGAGTTCTTACTCCTTCCAATCTAGCTACAGGGGAAAATGTCTACCCATAATCTATTCCTTCTTCTTGTGTGTAACCTTTGCATACCAGCCTAGCCTTGTTCCAAGTTATTTCACAATTTTCATTCATTTTATTCCAAAACACCCACTTTGTTCCTATAACATTTTTGTTTTCAAGTCTCGGCACCAGAGTCCAAGTATCATTCTTCTCAATCTAGTCAATCTCTTCATTCATTGCTTGTATCTAGTCTTCATTCTCTAATGCTTCTCTAGTTGACTTAGGTTCAAATTCACACAGTAGGCATGTTGGATCCTTAGTCTTACTTCTGGTCTGAATTCTAGTATTTTTGTCTCCAATTATCTATTCAGGCTTGTGATGTCTTACATATTTTTCCAAAATAGGTTTAGCTCTTCTCTCCTCTATTTTATCAGGTTCCCCAACAAGATTGTCATATTCAGCTTTTGAATGCTCGACAACCTCTTCTTGATACTCGACAACATTTTCTTGTAGCTCGGCATGTTCTTGTTCTCTTTCGGCACTATTTTCCTGATGCTTGGCAGCATCTGTCTATCACTCAACATTGCTTACATGAGACTCGACATCAAGTGCAAGTCTATTACTTGCCTCTTCTTCTTCCTTAATGTACACAAAAATCTATAATCTTCTAGTTCTCTTTTGCTATCAGCTTCATTTCTTTCTGCATACTCATCAATTTTCACATTCACACTTTCCACAATTTTTTTAGTGTTAGATTTCAAACACTTATAGGCTTTACTTTTTGTGGAATACCCTAGGAATATGCATTCATCAGTCTTAGCATCAAAATTTCCATTCCTAGAGTCTTTTAATATATAGCACTTACTTCCAAAGATTCTAAAGTATTTAACACTCGATGCATACCCATGCCATAATTCATAGGGTGTCAAATTTGTACCTTTCTTGATCTATACCCAACTAAGAGTGTAGACATAAGTTCTTATAGCTTCTTTCTAGTATTTTTGTACCACATTCTTTTCAATCAACAATGTCCTTGCACAATCCAAGATAGATCTATTTCTTCTTTCTGCTATACCATTCTATGGAGGTGTTCTAGGTGCAAACATCTATCTTTTAATTCCTCTATCATTGCAAAATAGATTGAATTCATTTGATGTAAATTCTCCACCTCAGTCAGATCTAAGACATTTTAGGTTCCTACCTGTCTCCCCAAACTTAGCCAAATACCACTTAAAGGATTGAAAAGCTTCAAATTTTTCTTTTAGAAACATTACATGCATCATCCTAGTGTGATCATTAACAAATAAGATAAAGTATCTAGCACCACAGTAGCTTTGTACACCCATAGGTCCACAAAGTTCAATATGAACCAAATCTAAAATGTTTTCAAAAGTAAAGGATTTTCTCTTAAAACTTGACTTTATCATTTTTCCAAACTGACATTCCTTGCACATCACATTCTCAGGTTTCTTCAATCTAGGTAGACCTCTTACCTTTTTCTTCTTACTTATCTCTACCAAATTGTCAAAGTTAACATGACATAGCCTTTTATGCCATAACCAAATATCATCAAGTTGTGTAATTAAACATGTTTCTTCAGATAGGTCAAGATAGAAAAAATTACCTCTAGTCTAATCTCCACTTCCAATTAGTTCTCCAGTAGCATCAAATATTTTAGCTTGCTTGTGATGAAATTCCACTTGGTAACCAATTTTGTTGAGCTGAGCAACACTTAACAAATTATAATTAAGACCTTCAACCCAATATGCATTTTCACAAGATATCTTATTAGTCAGTTTAATCAAACCTTTTCCTCTAACATGACGTGGTGCATCATTACCAAATTTTACACTTTTACCTCTGTAATGATGTAAGGTCTCAAACTTATTTTTGTCACCAGTCATGTGAACAACCACTATCAATAATCCATTTATCATTCTTGTTCACATAGGATATCAATGCAGTTTTCTCATCCTCATCAGATTCATCTTTCATTGCAACATAGACTACCTCAATTTCAAAATCATCACTATCAGTGTTAGTCTCTTCTTTAGCAATGTAACAAGATTTCTTACCATTTCCTTTGGATTCATTGTTCCTTCAGTAGCTTCTCTCATCTCTTCTATCTTTGTGTTTGATTTTTCTTTCATCATCTTTATCATTCCTGTTAGGACATCTAGCAACTATATGACCAACTTTATTACATGCAAAACATATAATAGGGAGTTTACCTTTATACTTTCCTTTTCCTCTTCTCATTCTTCTAGCCATAAGAGCTTCTACATCTTCTAGTTCTTCATCAGAAGTGTCACATCACTTTCACTTTCATTTTCACTTTCACTTTCACTGATGCATCTTTCTTTTTCTTTCTTTGGCTTGTTCAGAACTAGTTGTGACTTGAAAGAAGATTCAACATTACCAATGCTTCCAACAGTGAAATTATCATAGTCAGAGAGTTCAAAAGAAGTTAGCTTACCAACCAAACTTTCCAAAGTAAGCACATTAGTAGAGTTACATCTAGATTCCTGAATAGCTGAGATCTTAATAGCATATATAGAACGCAAGGTTCTTAGTACTTTCCTAATTATAGTTTCATCAATAATAACCCCATTTTCTCCTCTAATAGCATTCACAACTTCTTTTATCTATCACAATATTGTGCAATTTTTTCACCTTCTTGCATTCTCATTTCATCAAACTTACCTCTAAGACTCTTAGCCTTTGCTTTTAGTACATTTAGGTCACCACCATAGATCCTTGCAAGAGTGTCCCACATCTCCTTAGCAGTTGTGCAATCCTTAATGTCCTCAAATTCTAGATAGCTTAGGGTAGATGCAATTTCTAGCATTACCTAATTATGTTCTTGCTTAGCTCTCATTTCTTTGGTAGTCAAAGGTGCGATAGGTGAGATATAGCCATTCTCAATGTAGTACTTTGCAGAGTCACCAATACTAGCTAGATGTAGCTTCATCAAGCTTTTCCATGTAGGGAAGTTTTCCTTATTTAGCTTTGGTACCTCCTTCTTATACATCCTGATCATTTGCTTCAAGCCCTTTTAAACTTGATTTCTGTAAACACTAATAATAAGCAACAAAGCTCTAATACCAATTGTTAATATGATTTAGAACAACAAAGAGGGGGGGTGAATCAGGTGTTCTCAGGTCCTAATGTATAAAACAAACTTAAAAACTTTTCCTTAAATCAGATCCAATAACCAAAACAAACTCGGTCATCACTAATTCAATAATAGAAACATATAACAATGCAGTCCACTACCCAGCTATAACTTAACTTGTAAAACACAGAAATGTTCAAACCAAAACATTCACACAAGTATTAACACCAGGATTTATAGTGGAAACCCAATGTGGGAAAACCACTTTGTAACATGCTACTATTATTTTTAGTCTTTTCAAGTGAGCTCAGTTAAAAGCCAACCCTATCAAAGGTTACAATACACACTATCAAGTGTGACCCGGTTAAAGGATTTCAATCACCTTGTTAAAAGTGAGCCTTGTCACAGGACTTACATACACTCCATTAGAATGCAACCTTGTTTAATGGATTTAACATATGACTGTTAGGTCAACCTTTGTTAAAAGGATTTTGACTGTTACAATGGTTAGAAAGTAGCAGCAATATTTATCTGAAAAACATACAACTCACTTTGCAAATATCAAATCCAATTTTGTACACTAATGCTAGTTTACTGACTTTGAAACTTTTCCATCTCCATCTCTGATTTTCTCAGAACTTTTCTTCAAGCAACCACCACAATTCTCCTTCATCCTTTTCTACTTATACAATCAATAAAACTTTACTAATCTTCCAGCATTCTTTTCTTCACCCATGCACACATATATCCAATGCTTAGGTTCCCTTAATACTTTCCTGAATTAGGTTAACTCATCTTATGCTGCTCAATCTCATTCATAGATCTTAGGGTTAGGTTAGATTCATTGAATCTACCCACTTCATGTTCTTTGGCTTCATTTCTAGAATCATCTCAAATCTCTTAAAGATTTACAATAAAATGTTTTTTAGTGCATTTAATGCTTTCAAACAATCAATAGATAAAGTCAACATGTTTTACATAATCCAAGAATTCAACAATGTTGGCTCCAAAACTAAATTCTCTTCAAATATAAAAATGTTGATGCTCAGTCAATACTACAATCAACTACTCGGTCTTCATGTAGAAAGCTCGGTCATTACTAGAAATGTTTCCTCGGCTTATACTGTCTTCCTCAACAATTAACTATTGTTTGATTGACACTAGAATTTTTCTTGGCATACACTAACTCGGTCGACACTAACATTACTCAGCTTAAACATGATTTCTCCATTCTTTTCTCGGTCAAGCCTACCAGTTTAGTCTTCAATCTTACTAAGATAAATAATGCATTGTCTCATCATTGTACAACATAGTCAAGTACACTTTGTAGTATCAAGATAACTCAACCTTTCCCTAGGTGCTATTGTTACCAACCTTGCCTCTCCCCTTAGCAACACTCAAATAGATATAGTACTTTCCTAAGTAGCAACAATCTTACCAATTAAGGTTTGACATCAATGACAATACAACAATTGTTTCAATTGCAATTTCCAACACTTTGAAGATCAAATTGATGAGACATACGGGAAGGAGGATGTCCAATCTGAGTCTGAATGTGGTGAAGACAATAATGCTGGTTATTTAGTGCATAGTATTCCCCCTTTAGAGAAAATAATGGGTGAAAGACACCAAGCTAGAGAAAATATTGTTGATTTGGCAGAGCTCCATAGTTCCCAAGACACAAATGAGCCTCATGTAAAGAAGTAGAAATTGTTAGTTGGAGAGTCTTCTCAAGCAAGGAGAAAGGATAAAGTGGGAGCCCTCATCACTAGAACTAGTGTCCATCACCACCAGCTAAGAAAAAAGATAAGGGAGGAGAAAAGAAAAAGAAAATTGGTAAAGGAAGATGTTGAGTTTCCCTTGGCTCTATGCCAAGATGAAAGGATGATAGAACAAGATGCCTTTTTGAAAGATGATGATTTTATAGAGTTAGATGAATTCAAGAGCTTCTTGATATGGCACAAAAAATAGTAGGTTGCATCCAATGTCAAGATCACTGAAGAGGGTCAAGTGCCTGATGAGGTAGTGCAAGCATTGAAAGAGTATGACCCAGAGGTAGAAAAATTACCCCAGAGGAGGCCAGACAACTCATCAAAAATAGTAATATGCTACTTGTGCCTGGGTGGAATTTGTATTCAAATTTTATTATTGATCAAATTAAGAGACAGGAGGATATAACTTTATCCTCAAAAATCCAAGTAGGGGATATTATTAGAGGATTTGAGTATAGCCCAAGGAACCAAGCTTTGGCTCTATGGAGTCTTTATCCTAAAGATAAGAAGCCTTCAATCTTGAATGTTAAAGAGAAAATGGATGGTGACAAAATTGTTTGTTCAATCCATAATACAGGAGACCTTGAGATCTCTCAAGTGTTAACTCAATTTGCTAGGCTTAATGAAGACAAGACCAAACAATTATCTGAAAGGTATGGTTCCTTGTTGGAGGACTACAGTGCACTCTTGAAAGATAGAGATATTAGAATAATAAAAGAAAAGGCATTGGATAAGTCTTTGGGAGACTTGGAACAATAGATAATAAACACTTCTTTAGTTACCCATGAACCTCCTGAGCAACCTGCATTACAAGAAGGAAAAGGTATGAGTGAAGAAGAGGTTGCTGCAAAGATTGAAAAAATAAGAGTAGAAAAGAATGAGGCTATTCTACAGTCCTTGTTGAAAATCTTGCAGCACAGAGTTAATGCATTAAAGGATAAATCTAATTCAATTTTTAGTGCTTATAACAAATTGCTTGAATTGCAAGTAGAAGTAAATAATTATGTCATAGTTTTAAATGGTTATTATGCAACTTGGTCAGTTAGGGGAACACTCTTTGAAAGATTGGCAGTGGTTCAACCTTTGAGAGTTGATATTCTAAAGATTGTCCTGCAAGTAGGTGAAGAAATAAATAGAGTTAAGGCCATATTGCCACTTTTTAAGGGCAAGTAAAATCAGATTGAGGCTAAGATAGCCATGCTTGGCTCAGGTTCCAAAAAATTCATCCCTTCCATTAAAGATGCAGATGGTGCCATGAAGAGCCTTGATCAGTGGAGATCAGATTTTGATCTTGTATTGCCTAGGAAAGAAGTATTTCTAGATGAGAGTAATGAAGTAGATATGGAAAGATTCAACAACACTCTGGATGAAGCCATAAAGGCAAAAATGAAGCTTACCAAATTTGTGGCAGATGTCAAGTTGATATTAGATCCCAGATGGGAAAGACAAAAGGCACAACTGCAACACATCCGAAATTATAAATAGATGACAAAGGAAGAAGTAACTATGTGGGATGAGCTCACAAATCCCAAGAAGATCAAATCCACTGTAGTTGACTTTGATATTTTGGATGATGAGTAAAGAGGACACCTGGAGTACTTGATACCTGACCTCAGAGCACAAGGATGATAAGCTATCAGAAAGAGTAGTGTAAATTAGCCAGATGGTGGTCACCATATCTCACAACAACTCAAGAAGCTATCATGAATATTTTTAGACAAAGGTGTCAATGATCAACGAACTAGGAAGTAGAACAGTCCAAAATATTTTTGTCTTTCCACCACCTAAGGGCTTATTGTAATTTGTCTTATATGCTTTTTTAGGGGTAGGGTTCCAACTAACCAAAGCTTTTTGCATTCTCATTTGATAAGAGAATTCCAAGATGGTTGAGCTATATATAAGTTGCATCCCCATTTTTGTAAAGGGTTAGAGAAAGATAATAGAAAAATAGAGTATAATTGCTACAGAGCAGACTTGTAAATTTTGTGTCTAGGCTTCTGAGCATGAGTTTTTATGTGTAATTTACAGGTTAATTTTAATACAAATACACTTCAATTTGTATCTCCTATTATTGTTGTCTCTTTACTTGTATGTTTGCTCTTGTATGTTTTATCTGTGAGGCATTTAAAATATACTAATTGTTGATCAATTTCTTCAATTGATTGTGAGTTTCTCTCAAGGAGAGAATTAAAATTCTTATTATCAATTGTAGAGAGTAAACTTATATGTAGAGATTTTGATAATGGTAATATTAGATTGATAGAATAGAGTGTTAGGCATTCTATTCAAATTGCAGATTGTGTGTAAGGCATACTGTTGTATTTCTTTTAAAATAACTTGTGAATTTGCATTTAAATTTTTTTGCCCATTGGATTAGGTAGTGGTTTGGAGTGTGTTTCTTATAAAATTACCCTTTCATGATCTTTAGAGATATTAAAATTCATTTCACTACTAGTATTTTACTTTCAAGAATTGTTTGTATGTATTAAAAGAACTATATCCAAGTGGTATAAGTTCATATTTAGTGATTCCTTGGAGAAAGATTCAAGAGGTTAACCTTCCTTGAGTTTACCTCAAAAAAAGGAGAAGGATGAATGTCCTTAGGCCACTGTTCTATGTTATAACATTTATAATTTCCATTTTTATACTCTATATTAGGATTGTCTGGGCTATTTGTAGAGTAGTGTTTCTTTATTGAGATAATTTGAGGAATCAATAGCATAGTAGTGAAGAAATAATCCACCATTTGAAGTTTAGTTGAAATATAGTAATTTATTATAGGCAATACCTGCTTGAGTCCTGTGGAGCTCAAAGAAGAAGGAGGATATTATCCAATCCTCATCAATTAGACTCTTTCTTGTAGACTTGAGAACCCCTAAACCTAAAACCCAGCACATACAATTTATCAAGTTTGATCCCACAAGAAAAAGCTCTAACATGGTTTTCTTTGATTTCTCAGTTATTCATCCATAACAGTGAATTATTCTTCATTTATTTTCAAGACTTCATTAGCATCTCTCTTAGATATGATATTATTCTTCAGATGTATATTTTCAGATCTCAATTCTGCAATTTCTCCAACTTTCTTCCAACCTCTTGATTTGCACTAAAAAGTTGGTCTATCAACTTGTAGTGAGATTTTGTCAGCCTCATTATTTGCCTATCTTTCTCATCCAGTCTTGTATTCATTTTCCTTCTCTCTTCTTCATCAATTCTTTTGTCATCCTTAGCTTTTCCTTTTTGTTCCATGATTTCACACATCCTTACCAACTGTGCTTCTTGTTCTATTCTCAATGTTTTCACCCAATCATCTAGGTTTTTTTTCTTTTCAAATAGTTCTGATATGATAGCATTAGATTCATCAGACATGCTTCCTTATGATTGTACTTTGAGTTCCTCAAATTGATCTTGATTATCTTTCAACTAATATGCAATCTCCTTCCTTGTGTTGATCGAATGCTTCAATTCCCTACTCAATTCTTCAACCTTCTTGTTAGCCATTTTGAGTTCCATTTCCATATTCTCAGTCACCCTTTCATACTTGTATCTTTCCATCTTCTAGATATTTCCTCTCAAGTGATTAAACTTCTCAATAAGAGACTGATCCCTTATACCAATTTTTGGATTAGGTGTGGAAAGGTAAGTACTGAGAGGGGAGGGGTGAATTAGTAGTGTAAAACACTTTTAAATTTATTTGAACTTTCTTCACAATCATTTACAGATTCCTTAACATTTGCATGCATCATATGAAACATATTAAACATTTAACCAATAACACATAACATAAATATTTGGTATCATAGAAATCCTTGTTAGAGGATAAAAACTATGGTTGGGATGACACCCATAAGACTTTACTACTACAGAATAAAGTTTTCTAGGTTAGAGCTACAATGTTTAGCTATTTCTGATAGCTTACCTTGTTAAGAGTATTAACCTGGTTAAGAGTCTTCAAACTACTAATTCTACCTTGTAAAAGGATTTTACAAATCTAATCTAAGAACTGTACCTGGTTAAAGGATTTATAAATAAGATATGCTAAGATCTGCTTGGTTAAGAGACTTTACAACTCTGATTAATATTTAATTGGTAATACTAAAAATATTTGTCAAACTTTCATTAATTGTATGCTATTTAGACCCTATGTACTCATTAACTCATTACCTCATACTATGTACCTTTTACACTAACAATTCAATGCTCGGTAGATCTCAATCTTAATTTGTTCTTCAATGTTCTATTACTTGGTGACTTTACTACTTATCACCTTCTCAGTAATCTTCTTCATAAATTCAATTTCCACTTTTTTTCATATCACCATTCGCACATGAATTTTGATCTTCACACTTTGATCCACTTATATACAATTCTTGAAGTGGTGCTAGATGTTCTAGAATCTTCTCTTCAAGTGGTGCTAGCATTGGGTACACTTCCAATGCATATTCTATCTTTTATTCTCATTGGCACATCTCACCATTTAATCATGTGTAATCATTATATTTTAATCTTCAATGTTCTTTTATAAGATCTCCTCGAGATTGGTAAACCATTTTCTATTGAGTGTCTAGGTTCAATGTACTTAGAGATTCTTCTGGTGTCAGGATGTTCTTCTTGGTAACACATTTTCCTTAACTTGATAACTATCTCCTCTTCTCGATTTGATGCTCGGTACAACTTAGTTCTTGGTGCTCAGTTCCACCTCGCTTAGTGCATGTGATTGCTTCTTCTTTACCAAAATTCCCTGTCTTCTAATTTCTTTTAACGAATGACTTTATCTACCTTACCGACTTATATTTCCTTCATTACCGAATGACTTTGACAAACATTATGATTTCCTCATAACTAATGACCATAAAATTAACTCATAGGAGTATCAGGCTTCCTCTTTTGTAAGCTTGAATATAGTCCCACTAGGCATGCAAAAAAATATTGTCACAAAAATTTTCACCCTTTCTTAGGTAAGTTTGAATGACCTAAACATCCTTTTGAAACATGAAAACAACCTCCAAGTTGGGACTTGAAATGTGAGGTTGAGTCTCTGGGAAAGGTGGGCTTTCTTATAATTAGGGTGCACCTAAAACTAATTTTTTAAGGGAAAAGGGAGAAGGATATGAAGAAAGGGAAAATGGGTGATACATAAAGATTTAAATTTTATCTACTCCTACCTATAGCTACTCTTTTTAATTTAATAAGATCATAAAACCACACTAATCACTATACTTATCAATCTTATCTCAATATGAAGGTTAAGAATCAATACAAACCTATAAGGAATACAAGTAATCACTAAATGAGATTGATTAACCATAGATTAACACACTCATATAATATTGGAAATATGAAATATATCCAAATAATAAGGTAGAAAATCTACACAACCTACTTGAACATAGAAATAGGTAAAATAATAATTTTATTGAAACCAAGCAATGCAAAAATTATAATTACTGAAAAGAAATATGTAAGATAAATACACATAGAGAAGACCCTCAAAACAATGTACAAGATTCCCTTTTAATATTTTAGGCATAACTTTGATTACACATGAAATTCAAAACCTAACTTAGGGTTGAAGTACAGACGAAAGAAATCAGACCAAATAGAATATTTGGTCTTACATGCAAGAAGTGAACCTAGAAGTGATAGGGAGGAGGTAAAAATGAATGTCCCTTCAAAAAAAAGTGACATGTCCCCCTTCAATTACATAATGATTATCCTCTGGCATAAAAAATGATGTCAAGATCACCTACAACTATAAAATGAGCATCGATCACCTTAGCAAATTGACCAAAGGCATATCTATGACACTAATTGAAGTAGAAAATTGATGGGGTAGTTGAGTTGATTAATGCTCAAATTCTTATTTGTGTTGGAAAGTTGAATATACTGATGTATATGACTATGTTTAATGTTGTCATTATGGTAACAAAGTCATATGATGTTATGGAGTCAGCGCAAGCAGTTAGAACATCATAATTTGGCTAAGTATGGAAGATTGGACAGTCAGTAGAGCACCAGGTGAATAGAGCATCAACACACATGCATGTGACCAAGTTATGGCATGCACCCTTGAAGATAAGCTTGTTGATATGCAGTCATGCTAAGTCTAAGAGTGCATGATCATATAACTGAGTATGATGAAGATACAGCCAGTTAAAGAGTAATAGACAGTGAGCGCCAGAACAGAACAGAGCATGGATCTGACTCCTTGTATTTTGGTTAGCGATCATAATATTGTTTTGTAAAGGCTATACACCTATTGTTTTTATGTCATAAACATGTTAATATGATGATATGTAAACATGCTTGAGCCAATTCATTTGGAAGTGTTGTATGTAATTTGTTATAGGTTGACTTAATGAATAGATTTGTATGCGCATATAAATAAGACATGCACCCTTGTAATTAAGCATGGTATGAAATGGAAAGTTGATGAGAGTAGAGAAGAGGTATGCAAAGAGAATTTAGAATGTTTTAGTGCTTTATAAGAGGCTAAACCATAAGTGCACAAAGAAACTGATTTGACAAGCAGTGTCACGGTAGTAGTTCACCTTGCAAATATAGTGTGTATCTGAGATCTAGAAGGTTGTAGCCTTCACCACTTGAGAAGTGAGCTCTAGGATAGTGTTGTTGGATATTGCTAATGCATGGGTGGTAATTGAGACATTTAATATGTTTAATCACTACATTATTGAATGGGCACTCATACTGTTGTCATTTTTGTTTTGTCACTGATGTCAACATATGCTTCTATGAAGGAACCAGACTGGTAATCATAGTATACAGAAGGTGTATGGATGTTTTAGATTCTGTGAAGTTAGATGAGAGTTCATATGGATATTGTGATCTTATATCTAAGATCACATCATTAATGAATGCATATTAAGGAAGATATAGTTGTTTTGGTAAAGAATGGTCACTGGACTGTGACAGTGAGAATTAACAGAGTTAGTCTCTGACTTTCTGGTATAGATTTCAAAGGGATTGGATTCAAGATATGTGATCTTGAAGGATGATGGAAGAGGTACTAACACATTTTCATTGGTCAGTGCAAGGTATGGAATGATTGGTGAAATCATTTGTGGCATGTGCTCTGGCGATAGCTTATTATGAAGCCAACTTAGGAAATGAAGCGTGTGTTTTGTTTAGCAAGCATAATTAAAGGATATTGGTCCTTAATTGTTATAATGTAATCATTATTAAAAAAATTATGATAGCATGTGTATCTTAGCAAGGGCCTATGTAATTGTTTGTAATTAGGAAAGCCTTATGGGCTGACCTATTCTTCGTAAAATGTAAAAAGGTATAAATAAAAGGTCTTTTCTTTGGAAGGGACATGGATGTGATAAGTGTGAAATAAGGAGGTTGCAAACTTTTGTCTGTTGTATGTAGAGAAAAGGAGGATTATTGGTGGACTTCACTAGAACTGATCAAGAAAAGACATTTTCTAGAAAATAGTTCAAAATATTGTGTATTTCTTCATATACACATGTTGTGAACTAGTGAATTCAGAAAGTGGACTTAACCTTCTTTGGGTAGTGAGCCCTCTTTTGTTCTTAAATCCTAACAAGGTCTATCCTCTAACAAGGACTATGTACTATAATGTTTCAATAAGCTCCTAACAGGGCTATATCTTCTAACAAGGATTACTATACTCTCAGTACATCATTAGTGGGTGCTAATTCCCACTGGGGTTTTTACCTTTAACAGGGTTTCCCCATAACCAAAATATTGTGTTATTGTGTTGACATTCATTGTGTTCATTAAATCTGATATTAATAAGCTTAAAGATTAAAGTTTAATATTCTATCATACAACTGATTCACCCCCCCTCTCAGTTGTATTATGGACTATTAATCCTAACAATTGGTATCAGAGCTTGTGGTCCTCAGAGAGAAATCTTAACAACTTGAGGTGATCTTGGAAAATGGCATACTATAGGAAGGATAGTCCTAAGTTTGATCCTAAAAACTTCAACAGTTGGAAAAATAAGATGTGAACACATTTTCTATGCTTGGGAATAGACTACTAGATGATTGTAAAGAAGAAGGAAACTTTGAAAGTTGAGAATGACTTAGTGTCAGCCACCAATGATAAAAAGAAACTATTTTCATACAACATGGTCATAAGAGAAGCATTGATCATCACACTATCTGAGGATGAGTTTACTAAAATTAAAGATCTGGATTCAGCACATGATATTTGGAATAGACTAGAGGCACTCTATGAAGGAGACAAATATACCAAACAAGAGAAATTGCAGAACTAGAAGACAAAGATGGAGAAGCTGAAAATGAATGAAGATGAAAGCATTAGAGCCTATGTTCAAAGGGTTATAGAAGTTGTAGTTGGAATCAGAAATTGTGGAGGTACTTATGATGAAGATGAAGTCATTGTAAATATTCTTAGATCTCTAACTCCTACTTACAAATTCAAGGCAATGTCAATTCAAGAAACTATACCCCTAACTCCAAAGTTTAGCAGAGAGATGTTGATTGCAAAGTTAACCACCTTTGAAGCTACAGAATTAGGAGAAGCTTCTCCTAAAGTTAAATCTCTATTTAGGAAATCTGCACACAAGAAAGTATCTGCACTTCTGAGCACAAGCAAAGAAGACCTGAGAGAAGAGCTTGGTGAGTATGTTGAGGAATGGGAGAAGATAATGGAAGAAGAAAAGAAGATGGAAGAACTTTTTACACTAATAGCTAGAAGAGAGAAAAGAGGTAAGGGAAAATTTGAAGGAAAATTACCTTTGAAATGTTTTTCATGCAATAAGGTAGGTCATTTTGTATCTAGATGTCCTACAAGAGTTCCTAAATACAAACCTGATTATGAAAATATTAGAAGAGATAAAGAATTTTATTATGCTAGTGAAGGAATCTTTGATGATGATGATAATTTAGACAATGGAGAGATTGAATTTTTTTCTATTAAAGATGAACCAGTTCATGAACAAAAAGCCTTAGTATCTCATGTTGACAAGAAAATTGAATGCATAATTGACAGTGGATGTTCTCATCACATGACTGGTGACAAGAAAAAATTTGTTAAATTTGTTAGAAAGTAAATTCCACCAAGATAACTAAGAGGGGGGGGCTGAATTAGTTATTAGATAATTATAACTTTTATCATCTTCAACAACATTAAACCATATAAGCAATATAATTACCAACCATAGAAAGATATTCATACACAATTACACAATAACACAAGATATGTTGACTAGGGAACCTCTTGATCAAAGAGTAAACCCCAGTGGGAATGATGACCACAAAAGATGCACTAATATGAATATTCCTTGTGAAAGGATGGACTTTGTTAGGAGTCTTATGAAATACATTTAGTACATATAAATCCCTGTTAGGAGATTTTGAATCCCTGTTAATAGATTCTAACCCTGTTAAGAGTTATAGAAGATAGAAGGACCCACTACCCAAACAACTTTAGGGTAAGATCAATGAACTCATTGTCCAAATAATCTTTTCATTATTCAATAGAATAATATGTTACCTCTTCTCTAACTATGTCAAACCACACTCACTGCTACATCAGATCTTAATTTCAGATCTCTGTACTTCACATGTCTTCCTTCACAATTCACTTTCACAACTTCATAATCAACCACTCTCATTACACAATAAGGAAAAACATTCCTTCCTTTATACCACACTCAAATAATTACAAATGTGTCAGCACACAATTACAAAATAAAAGATTCCACACGCTACACAAAAATTACATAAAACTGTCAACTTCTAAATACAATAAATCTTCACTCATGTGACTTCAAAGTTTGCATTGTCATCCACATCACTATAAATGTGTCTCTAACTTCCCTTTAACTGCACAAAGCTAGATTCCATACCAATTAGGAGATATCATCCGATTGCCAAAAACCACTACTCAGGAACACTACCTGAATACTGCTTCCACCAAAATGATAATAACTTTCATGAATAAAAGAATTACTATTTGTGCTCTTAACCATAGAAATATAACATATCAAAGAGTATATCCTCAATTCTACATAGATCCAACTACAATATCCCACATTTGTTAATCAAAACATTGTTTGCTTCTCTGCAAGTCTTCGATAAAACACTGTGTTGACATCAATGACAATCATACTCATGAATGCAACAACAACTACTATAGAATGGGTGCCAAACACTTTAGCATTCATTCCTAACAATCTCCCCCATTGGCATTGATGGCAACATATATGAAAAAGATCCAATGTTCCAAAAATCCAATACTACAATACTGCTTCTTCAAATCCTCTTCATCAATCAAATCTTGCTTCATTATCCTATTCAGTTCTCTCATATTGTTTTTCATGCATACTTCTCCCCCATTGACATCAATGATAGAAATTTCATCACTATGTCAATAAAAAATCAATGTCAAAAGACACTATTTAGAATAAAAATACATTTACTAGAGTCCTCATGACTCAGCTCAGATACACATACTCCCCCATAGTGGAAGTACCAACATCGAGTCTAGAAGAAAGATAGGGCTCATATATTACTGGACAGATGCAACCAACTACATCATTACTCAAAAGTAGGCTGGGGCATAACCCCAAGCATACCTCTCAGATACTCAAATGTATCCTTAGGCAAAGGCTTTGTAAATATGTCTACTATCTGTTCCTTTGTGCTTATGTACTCCAATCTGACTTCTTTCTCAGCAACTTTCTCTCTTACAACATGATACTTGATCTCTATATGTTTTGTCTTAGAATGTAGTACATGATTCTTAGACATACTGACTGTACTGGTGTTGTCAAAATGTATAACAACAGGTTCAACAAATTTAATTCCAATATTCTTCAGCATCTACTTCATCCAAATTATCTGGTTACAATTGTTTGTTGCTGCTACATACTCTACTTCTGTTGTGCTCAGTGAAATACAATTTTGCTTCTTGCTTTTCCAAGAAACTAATCTTCCTCCAAGGAAAAATGCTCCTCCACTGGTGCTTTTCTTATCATCAACATTGCCTCCCCAATTAGCATCTATATATGCACATAGGGTAAAATCATCATATTTTTTATACCACAATCCATAGTCCATTGTGCCTCTTAAATATCTCAGTATCCTCTTTACTGCTGTATAATGTGATTCTCTAGGTTCAGCTTGGAATCTTGCTACAATTCCAACTAAATGTGCTATATCTAGTCTTGTGTGTGTCAAATACTACAATCCTCCAATCATGGATCTGTATTTCTTCTTCTCAACTATCGGGATTTCATCTGTGCTAGATAACTTATGTCTAGTTACCATAGGTGTTCCAACTGGTTTATAGTCCTCCATTCCAAATCTTTTCAGCAAATCATTCAAGTACTTTGTCTGACTTACAAAGATACCATCATTGTTTTGTGTTATCTGTAATCCCAAAAAGTATTTCATCTCATCAATCATACTCATTTCAAATTTAGTCTTCATTTCATCAGCAAATTTTTCACTATCCTCATCTTCTCCTCCAAAAATAATGTCATCAACAAAAATAGCTATAATCAACAAACCATTTTCAATTATTTTTGTGTACAGATTGCTATTTGCTATTCCTTTAGCAAATCCCAACTTTAACAAATACTTATCTAGTCTTGCATACCAAGTTCTAGGTGCTTGCTTTAGTCCATATAATGCTTTCTTTAGTTTACATACCATGTCTCCTTCTTGAGTCAAAGGAAAACCTTTAGGCTGCTCAATGTAGACTTCTTCTTCCAATTCTCCATTCAGAAATGTTGACTTCACATCCATCTGATACACTTTGAATTTCTTAAAAGCTGCATTGGCCAAAAACATTCTTACTACTTCAATTCTTGCTACTGGTGCAAAACTTTCTTCATAGTCAATTCCTTCTTGCTGTGAGTATCCCTTACATACCAATCTTGCTTTGTTTCTTACAACTTCTCCTTGTTCATTCATCTTGTTTCTGAATACCTATTTAGTTCCAATTACATTCTTTTCTTTGGGTCTAGGGACCAATTCCCATGTCTTGTTATTTTCTATCTGATCTAGTTCTTCTCTCATAGCATTAATCCAATGTTCATCTTCACAAGCTTCACTAGTAGATTTAGGTTCAATTTGAGAAATCAAACACAAATGTACCTTATTTTGAGTCAGAACTCCTCTATCCAAACTTCCAATAACTTGTTCAATAGGATGATGTCTTGATAAATACCTATTCGGTGTCATAGTCTCAGATCTTGCTTCAACTATAGATTCTTCTCTAGATTCCTCTCTGGTTTCTTCAGCATGACTCTCATTCAACAATTCACTTTTAGTTTCATAGAATAATTCAGTAGTTTCAATGTTAGGTTTAGGATGAGCTTCTTCATCAGATTCATAATCTAGCATTCTTTCCTAAATTTTGAACTTTTCATCAACTTTAACATTTGTGCTCTCAACAATAGTTTTAGTTCTCTTATTGTAATATCTATACTCTTTTCTCTTCAAGGAATATCCAAGAAAAATACCTTCATCACTTCTAGGATCAAACTTTCCAATATCATAATCTCTCTTTATATAACATTTGCTTCTAAAAATTCTAAAATACTTAACTGAGGGTGCATGTCCAAACCATAATTCATAAGGTGTCTTGTTTGTGTCTGCTATGATTTGTACTTTGTTCATTATATATACTATTTTATTCACTGCTTCTCTCCAAAATGTCTTCGCTAAATCATTCTCAAATAACATAGCTCTTGTTGCTTTAGTCACTAATTTGTTTCTTCTTTCTGCAATACCATTTTGTTCAGGTGTTCTAGGGGCTGGAAACTATCTCTTAATACCATTCACTTCACAAAAAGTGTTAAACTCTCTAGAAGTAAATTCACCAGCTCTATCAGACTCAAACATTTAATCTTCATTCCAAATTCATTCTCAACTTTGTTCTTAATGATCTTAAACTTATCAAATGCTTCATATTTTTCTTTCAAAAATGCAATCCACATCATTCTTGTAAAATCATCAACAAGAATCATAAAATACCTTTCTCCATAGAATCCTCTAGTCCTGGTAGGACCGCTCAAGTCTGTATGAACAATCTCCAACTTCTCTACTGATTCAAACTTCTTACTAGGAAATGAACTTCTCTTCTACTTAGCCATCGCACATTCTTTGCAAATCATGTTAGTAGGCTTCATAATTTTAGGAAAATCCCTTACTGCAAGTGTAGTACTCACTTTCACAATATTATCAAAGTTTATATGACAAAACCTTCTATGTCATAATCAACTATCATCAATCTTAGTAATCAAACATGTCATCTTAGTAGGATTCAACTAAAATACATTACCTCTGGTTCTAGATCTTGTTCCAATTAGATTTCCATCTTTATCCTTTATCACACAAGTTTTCTCAGTAAACCAAACTTGATATCCATTATCAACTAACTGTCCAACACTCAAAATATTATGTTTCAATCCATCCACAAAGTAAACATCATCAGTATTAGTCTTTCCATCAAGAGTAATAGATCCTATACCTTTAATCAAACAAGGTGCATTGTTACCAACTCTAACAACTCCTCCATCGTAATTGTTAAACTTTATAAACTTTTTCATATCTCCAGTCATATGATGTGAACAACCACTGTCTATAATCCAATTAGATTTCTTTTCAACTTGGGAAACTAAGGCTTTTTCTTCCTTAACATTAGTTTCATAATTTTCTTCTTTAATTGCTACAAATCCTATTTCATCATTATTCTCAGTATCACTTTCACTTAAAGTTATTTCCATACTAGCTTCAAGGTCTTCATCATTAGCATAATAACATTCCTTAGATCTTCTAGGCTTGAAATTATTTTTGTACTTCTTAACTCTCTTAGGAAATTTAGATGCAAAATGACCATATTCTTGACAAGTCCAACATTTAAAATTTTTCTTACCATCTGGTTCTCTTTTAACAAGCAAGGCAATACCTTCTTCAATCTTCTTGTCTTCTTCATTTCTAGATCTACTGGTGCTAGCATAATCTCCCCTCACACTAATGCTTCTTGATAAAGTAGGGTGAACACTAAGAGCATTGGATGATGTCTCCATTCTAGGTAAGTCTCCTGATAACCTTAGGTTCATCTCTACTGCTTCCAATCTTCCAAGAAGAGTCTCTCTTGTAAAGTTTGTAGTAAAAGGTATAACTTGTTCAATCATCTGTGTTGTCTGCTTAAATATAGGAGTCAATGTCCTTAGAATTTTCCATATCACTTCATTCTCTATCTTTGTTCCTCCACAAGATTTTATCCCTGCAACAATTTCTGACATTCTACCAATATAGCTTCTAATAGATTCATCTTCCAACATTCTTATATCTTCAAATGCACATATCCAATTATGTAATCTAACTCTTTTTGCATGTTCATCACCTTCAAAAGTAGAGTGCAAAACTTTCCAAATTTCATGAGACTTTTTCAAACATTTTATCTGACTATATTCATTCTCTGGAAGTGCTGTCAAAAGTGCTTCTCTTGCAAGTATGTTACACATGAATAGATCTCTCTCATCATTAGAGCATGTCTCAAGATCATCTTCTTCAATGATAGTCTTATCATTCTTTTTAGTCAACCAATAACCTAGTCCTAAACATAGTAGATGTGTCTTCATCTTTTTTTTCCAACTATTAAAATTTACTCCATCAAACTTAGGGCCTTCTTTCCTAAAATATGCCATGGATCTCCTTAAGCTATTAAACTTCTCTTTCAAGGACCTATTGCTCTGATACCAATTGTTAGAAAGTAAAGTCCACCAAGATAACTAAGAGGGGGGGGGGGTTGAATTAGTTATCAGATAATTATAACTTTTATCATCTTCAACAACATTAAACCATATAAGCAATATAATTACCAACCATAGAAAGATATTCATACACAATTACACAATAACACAAGATGTGTTGACTAGGGAACCTCTTGATCAAAGAGTAAACCCCAGTGGGAATGATACCCAAAAAAGATGCACTAATATGAATATTCCTTGTGAAAGGATGGACTCTATTAGGAGTCTTATGAAATACATTCAGTACATATAAATCCTTGTTAGGAGATTTTGAATCCCTGTTAAAAGATTCTAACCCTGTTAAGAGTTATGGAAGACAAAAGGACCCACTACCCAAACAGCTTTAGGGGTAAGATCACTGAACTCACTGTCCAAATAATCTTTGCATTATTCAATAGAATAATATGTTACCTCTTCTCTGACTATGCCAAACCACACTCACTGCTACATCAGATCTCAATTTTAGATCTCTGTACTTTGCATGTCTTCCTTCACAATTCTCTTTCACAACTTCATAATCAAACACTCTCACTACAAAAAAAGAAAAAACATTCCTTCCTTTATACCACACTCAAATAATTACAAATGAGTCAGCACACAATTACAAAATAAAATATTCCACACGCTACACCAAAATTACATAAAACTGTCAGCTTCTAAATATAATAAATCTTCACTCATGTGACTTCAAAGTTTACACTATCATCCATGTCACTATCAATGTGTCTCTAACTTCCCTTTAACTACACAAAGCCAGATTCCATCCTGATTAGGAGATATCATCCGATTGCCAAAAATCGCTACTCAGGAACACTGCCTGAATACTGCTTCCACCAAAATGATCATAACTTTCATGAATAAAAGAATTATTGTCTGCACTCTTAACCATAGACATATAAAATATCAAAGAGTATATCCTCAATGTCACATAGCTCCAATTGCAATATCCCATGTGTGCTAATCAAAACATTATTTGCTTCTCTGCAAGTCTTCGGTAACACACTATTTTGACATCAATGACAATCATAGTCATGAATGCAACAACAACTACTATAGAATGGGTGCAAAACACTTTAGCATTCATTCCTAACAAATTTAGAAAATTATGATGGAGGTGGTGTAAGGTTTGGGGATAACCTCCCAAAATCCATCATAGGAGTAGGATCCATCACTCTGGATGGAAAGACTAATACAGACAATGTACTACTTGTTGAAGGACTGAAACATAACTTGTTGAGTGTTGGACAGTTAGCGGATAAAAAATTTTAGTTAAGTTTTGTTGATGGTAAGTTCTTTATCAGAAGCAAGCAAGGAAAACTGATTGCTACTGGTTCAAGATGTAGAGGTAAAGTATTTGAACTAAACACATTTGGAGCCTCATGTTTTTTTGCAAAGGTAGATGATATTTGGTTATGGCATAGAAGATTTTTTTATGTTAACGTTGATAATATTGTGAAAGAAAGTATGGATAATGCAGTAAGAGATCTATCAAAGATTGTGAAACCTTCTAACACTATATGTAGAGACTGTGTTATGGGAAAGAAAAGTTGGATCTGGTACACACATATCTATGTGGGCCTACAAGAATAAAGTCATACTATGATGAAAGGTATTTTATACTCTTTGTTGATGAGTTTTCTAGAATGATGTGGGTTACATATTTGAGAGAGAAATCGGAAGCATTTGACAAATTCAAGTTGTTTAAAGAACAGGTAGAGAATGAATCAGGACTGAAAATCAAGTGTTTAAGATCAGACAGAGGTGGAGAGTTTACATCAGATTTATTCAATTCATATTGTGAAGAGCATGGGATAAAAAGACAAACATTTTCTCCTAAAACTCCACAACAGAATGGGATAGTAGAGCAAAGAAATAGAACTATACTTGATGCTACTAGGACAATGCCGATTGAAGGGAATGTATCTCATGTACATTGGAGAGAGGCTATTGGAACAACAGTGTACACATTAAATAGAATTCAAATAAGAGATGGCACAAGTAAGACTCCCTATGAACTATGGTTTGATCATACTCCTACTGTAAAATATTTCAAAAATTTTGGTAGAAAATGTTATATCAAGAGGGATGATGAGATAGGAAAATTTGATGCTAGAAGTGATGTAGGTATCTTCCTTGGTTACTCTATTAAAAGTAAGGCATACAAATGTTTCAATTTGAGATTGACGAAGATGGTTGAAAGTAACAATGTAAGAATAGATGAGAAATTTCAGATACAAGAAAGAATGTATGACAATAGTCAGATATCAGAAGTAAAAGAAGCCACTGTTGTTGCCAAAGAAGAAGAACTTGTTGAGGAAGAAAGTAAAAATGAGGCTTGTGATGACACAAGAAAGACCATTGAAACTCCTAAAACTCCAAGGTATGTGAAAAATAACCATCCTAAAAATCAAATTATTGGCAATACCAGTCAGGAAGTGCTAACTAGATCTAAAGTTAGAGAAGAAATTTGTTTGATTTCCCAAGTTGAGCCAAAGACTACAAATGAAGCCTTTAAAGATGAATCTTGGATAAATGCCATGAAAGAAGAATTAGATTAGATAAATAAAAATAATACTCAGGAATTGGTTCCAAGACCTAAAAATAAAAATGTTATAGGAACAAAATGGGTCTTTAGAAATAAAATGGATGAAGAAGGAATAGTTGTAAGGAACAAAGAAAGATTAGCGTGTAAGGGATACTCACAGCAAGAAGGGATTGACTTTGAAGAAACATTTTCTCTTGTTGCTAGAATAGAGGTAGTAAGATTATTTTTATCTTATGCTACACACAAAAACTTCAAAGTGTATTGGATGGATGTTAAATCTGCATTTCTGAATGGAGATCTTGAAGAAGAAGTATACATAGAACAACCAGATGGATTTCCTCTATGCAAAGGCAAAGACATGGTGTGAAAATTAAAGAAATCACTATATGGGTTAAAGCAAGCTCGTAGGACTTGGTATGCGAGGTTGGACAAGTATCTACTTGGACTTGGATTTAGAAAAGGTAATGTAGACAGTAATTTATACTTAAGAACTACTGAAGATGGAATCCTGATAGTAGAGGTATTTGTGGATGACATTATCTTTGGAGGTAATGATGATCCATGTAAGAAGTTTTCTAAAGAAATGGAAAGTGAATTTGAGATGTGCATGATAGGTGAAATGAAATTCTTTCTTGGACTACAAATAACTCAAAATGAGAATGGTATTTTTATTTCTCAGACCAAATATCTCAAAGAATTGCTTAAGAAATTTGGTATGGAAGATTGTAAACTAGTAGGAACACCTATGTTGACTAGAAAAAAGCTAAAAATTGATGATGAATCAAAATGTGTTTTTCAAATTTTGTATAGATCAATGGTTGGAGGGCTACAATATCTAACTCACACCAGACTAGATATTGCTAATGATATTGGAATTGTGGCTAGATATCAAGTAGAACCCAAAGAGACTCATCTAGCTGCTTTTAAAAGGATACTTAGGTATCTTAGAGGAACCATAGAGTATGGTTTATGGTATGACAGGAATGATAGTTCTGAACTTCATGCTTATACTGATGTTGATTAGGCAAGAAATATTGATGATAGAAAAAGTACAAGTGGTGGTGCATTTTTCCTTTGGAAAAAGTTGGTTTCTTGGCTAAGTAAGAAACAAGATTGTATAGCACAATCTACTGCTGAATCAGAATATGTTGATGCTACTATAAATTGTACTCAAATTGTTTGGATGAAACAAATGCTGACAGACATTGGAATAACTTTTAATGAACCTATGGTTATCCATAGTGATAACACTAGTACAGTAAACATGTCAAAGAATTTGGTGATGCACTCTAAAACTAAACATATTTCTATCAAATATCACTTCTTAAGAGACAAGGTGATAGAAAAAGAAATCAAGCTTGAATATATCAGTACAAAAGAGAAGATTGAAAACATCTTTACAAAGCCACTACCAAAAGATACCTTTAAATATCTCAGAGGTATGTTAGGGGTTCAGACCCCTCCTAGTTAGAACTAAATGATGCAGAGATGCATCAATCCAAAAGTGCTCATAGCCTCATTATTCTCTAGACTATATGTAGGGATCTACTCCTCAGGGGGAGTGATCATGGAAGAAATTTTATATTTGAAGGCAGTCGGCACCCTTTTCCATTTTTGTTAAAGGGGGAGTGTTGTTATGAGAAAATCCTCATTGTTTGGGGAGATTGTTCAGTTGAAGGACTTTTGGGTTGATACAACTTTGTGATAAGATTTTCCCATATGTTGACATCAATGCCAAAGGGGGAGATTGTTGGATATTGCTAATGCATGGGTGGTGATTGAGACATTTAATATGTTTAATGACTATGTTACTGAATGGGCACTCATACTATTGTCATTTGTGTTTTGTCACTGATATCAACATATACTTCTATGAAGGAACCAGACTGGTAATCACAGTGTACAAAAGGTGTACAGATGTTTCAGATGCTGCGAAGTCAAATGAGAGTTTAAATGGATATTGTGATCTTATATCTAAGATCACATCATTAATGGATGCATATTAAGGAAGATATAATTGTTTTGGTAAAGAATGGTCATTGGATTGTGACAGTGAGAATTAACAGAGTTAGTCTCTGAGTTTCTGGTATATATTTTAGAGGGATTAGACTCAAGATATGTGATCTTGAAGGATGGTGGAAGAGGTACTAATGGATTTTCATTGGTCAGTGAAAGGTATGGAATGATTGGTGACATCATTTGTGGCATGTTCTCTGATGATAGCTTATTATGAAGCCAACTTAGGGAATGAAGCGTGTGTTTGTTTGGCAAGCATAGTTGAAGGATCAATCCTTAATTGTTATAATGTAATCATTATAAACTTGTTTGTGATACCATGTGTATTTTAGCAAGGGCCTATGTAATTTTTTGTAATTAGGAAAGCCTTATGGGCCGACATATTCTTGGTAAAATGTAATAAGGTATAAATAAAAGGTCTTTTCTTTGGAAGGGACATGGATGTGATAAGTGAAAAGTAAGGAGGTTGTGAACTTGTGTCTACTTTATGTTGAGTAGAGGATTATTCATGGACTTCACTGGAACTGATCAAGAAAAGACAGTTGATGGCAAACAGCTCAAAAGATTGTGTATTTCTTCATAGACACCTGTTGCAAACTAGTGAGTTCAGAAGGTGGACTTAACCTTCTTTGGATAGTGAGCCTTGGGCAGTGAGCCCTCTTTTGTTCTTGACTCCTAACAGGGTCTGTCCTCTAACAAGGACTATGTATTGTAATGTTTCAATAAGCTCCTAACAGGGCTATATATTCTAACAAGGATTACTATACTCTTAGTACATCATTAGTGGGTGCTAATTCCCAGTAGGGTTTTTACCTTTAACAAGGTTTCCCCATAACCAAAATATTGTGTTATTGTGTTGACATTCATTATGTTCATTGGATCTGATATTAATAAGCTTAAATATTAAAGTTTAATATTCTATCATACAACTGATTCACCCCCCCTCTCAGTTGTATTATGGACGGTTAATCCTAACAAGTGTGTCCCCACCCCTAATAGGGTTATTGTAAAAGACTCCTAATAGGGTCCAACCCTTGACTAGGTCACTGTACTAAAAGCATTGTAAAGATCAAATCCTAACAACATTGCAAGATCTTCTAATAGGGATCATAAAACACTAGTGTAGTTCTTAGTGGGTATCAATTCCCAGCGGGGTTTTTACCTATTTGGGTTTCCCCGTAATCATATTTGGTGTTATGTGTTATGGTTGTTTATCTTGCTTGCATTGATATTCATTTCAGTACTTAAGCAATTAAGTTAAAGTTCAAGATATCAAAAAGAGTAATAATATATAGAACACTGATTCACTCCCCCCCCACCCTCTCTCAGTGTTCACATTCCTAACAGTTTGATCCTTTTTCATAGATATTCCTATCGATGAACTTCCCATGTCCATCAGTTCCCAAAATGGTCTTCTAGTCATCAAGGAGACCCCCCCAAAATAAATATCTTTTGTTGAACATTTTGGCTACAAAGTTACCCCCTGTCAGCATACGGGACACCCTACCCTTTGGAGAAGCACATAGAAATGCGAGAAGTCATCCCAATGGACACTACTTCATGTACATTTTGGTGAGACTCTCATCAAATTTCAATTTTGTTGGAATGACATGACACATCGGTAAATAGTTCAACGATCATTAATGTTACACCGATGAGCCTCAATTTTGGTGAGACTATCACCAATGTTATCTTTTTCATTATGTGTTGAACTAATATTTATTTAGATGAGACTCTCACTAAAATCATCCCCTTTCATAGTGACATCACCCATTGGGGTATGCTTTCTAATTCCTGACAATCACCCATGTCACTCCAATGTACTGACATTTTGGTGAGACAAACTTGTTGTCTCATCGACATTTTTTTTGAAGCCCAACAACACTACACCATATTTCAGTGAGACTCTCACCAAAATGAAACCTCCTTAATGAATAGTTATTTTGACACAGACCATAAGGATTTCTCATAAAAAATATACTCCTCTATTCAGATGAGCATTTGGTATGGGATTCAATGAGACCTAGTATATTTCTCACTAACATCACCTCTAGAGCCTAAATAAGTTCCAATCATTAGATCTTGGTGAGACATGATGAAGGTCTCACCGACATTTGGTTCCTTAGACTTTGAAGAAGCTCTTGTGTACATTTTGGTGATGCATGAGGAATGTCTCCCCAAAATTTAACTCTGAAGTGTGTTGCACTAGTTATAGGAGTTAAATATGAAAATACAAACATGGTGAACCAAGTATAAAATAACAACTATATTTTATCCCATAAAATATTTCTCAAATCTTATATCCATGATGGGCCAATGGTAGAAAAAATACCCAACAATAACCAAATTTTAGTATTTTAAGAGTTGTTGTTCTAGGAGCAAAATGACCACTAGTTGGTCCATTATGAAAATCCTCAAAAAATTTACTAATGTGATCACCTTCAATACATCTAAACATAACTCCATTTAAATCTTTTATAAATAGTATATCATAAACAAACACATAAGGAAATGATTGGATTCTATAATACCTTTTTTTTGCATTGTCCAAACCACTAGGACACTCACTAGTTTGAAAGTAATGCATCATTTCTTGAATCTAGCTTTTAAGAGGTATTGCCCCAACTAGTTATTCTTCAACTTGAAACACTAAGATAATTTTATTTTCACCTTCTTTTATATCATTTTCATTTCTAGCAAGTTGCTCATGCAATCCCTTATTCTTAATCATCTTTGTGGTTTTAATTTCAATATCATATTTCACTACTTTCATGATCAAAAATGATACTTTGTCATTTAGATCTTTACTTAACAAAAACCCCTTGAAAAAAGGATAAGAAACCAGCAAATGAATCTTATTATTGGAAAGCATATGCCTAAATTTTTTAAGACTCCTTACAATTGCAAACACATGATTTTCAACAAAGATATATCCCATCTCATAATCATGTAATACCAATATGAAAAATGATATTGGCTACTCCAAACCTTCTTCATTTTTTTGGATCTAAATGGTTGAGATGGTATGCACACTTCCAAATGCATACAAAATAAAATCCTTACTATAATCAGGATTTATAAGTGTTGGGGTTGATGCTATGGCCTCTTTTATTTCTTCAAAGATTTTGCTTCCTTCCTTGGTCTAATTGAGACTCGCATCCTTCTTTAGCATAGATGTTAGAGGTTGTAAAATAAAGGAAATGTTTGGAATAAACCTTTTAACAAAATTGATTCTTCCAAGGAAACTTTGAAGGCCTTTCTTATGACCTAGTAGAGGTAAAGCAAGTATAGCACTAATTCTTTCCAGATCTATAGAAACATAATGCTTTAAAACTGTGTGACCAAGTAATTTACCTTCATGGATAAAAACATGCACTTAGGATTTAATGACACTTCATACTCCTAGCATCCCTCAAAAATCTATCTTAAATGCATAAAATGATCCTTATAATTCTTAGAAAAAATACTAATATCATCAAGATAAACTAGAACAAACTTGTACATTAATCTTTTAAAGGTTATATCCATGGATCTCTAAAGTTTTCTCCTCCATTAGATAATCTAAAATGAATTATCTTGTAAGCCATGGTTCCCCATTTTTTGATGAATGTTATTTCATACTTATCTTCCTTCACCAAGATCTAAGTATAACCCTGAAAAACCATCTAACAATGAAAACTTGTTAGATCCATAGACAATTTATAAAAAAATTTCCATAGATGGAAGGGGGTATTGATGCTTAAGAGATCCTCTATTTATATCCCTGAAATAAACACAAAGCCTTATTTCTCAATTTCTCTTTCTTATGGGAAGTAAATGAGAAACCCATTTTGTATGCTTGATAAGAAAAATAATATTACTTTCAATAAACTTACTTAACTCAGCCTTCATCAAGTTCTCAAGATTTGGATTGAAAGATCTTTCCCTTTGTCTCACGGGTTTTGCATTTGGCTCCAACTCAATAGTATTTTGTGCTAAACTCATATCAAATCCCTTCAAATCACCATACTCCCAAGTCATCAAATTCTTGACAAAGTGAAATAAAAACTTGATGTTATTCCTTAGTACATACATTGACAATCTTTAAGAGCTTGCCTTTGAATATTTCAATAGGCTCAAAGTGTTGGTTTTCTCTCTTTTCGCCTAATCATCTGAGTTAAATTGGACTCAAGTGTGACCTAACCATTAGGAATCTTATTTGAATTCAATTGGATGACTTGGTCACCATATTGTTGTTGAAAATTATGTTGGTTAATTCAGCTTCCTCTATCAAAAATTTATGAATTTTTTGATCACTTTCAACTACTTTCCAATGCACATTATTATCAGGTTCTTAGGGCCTAACAAGGATCTTAACATAGTGTTTATGATTTAACTCTTTTTAATGGAAATATACATTGCATAGATGCTTATTTATTGTCATTTATGACAAATAATATCTTTTTATCCATCTGCATGATTCTATGTGATCTAACCAAAAGAATTTTTGGAGATTTGGCTAAGTCGAGTGAAGAATAGAGTATATGACTAGTTTTAATGTTTGGTCTGGTATGGTATCACAGTTTGATATTTTGAGGTGTGAACCTAAAGTAAGACTCATGAAGGTATCTACCTTGGTCTATATTTGTAAGGTTTGATGTTATGTGGAATGTGAGATATTTAATAGATCTGTGTATCAATTTTTTGTAAACAGTGAACAAAAACAATAGTATGATGTAGATCCTTATGTGAATCTATCAGAGAAATTTTGGTGATTATTTTTTATGTTCAAGGATGATTGACCAACATGTTGGGTAATGTGTGATGAATTATTTTTGGTCCACGTCAAGATTTGCATAAATATCTAGCCAACTGATCACACACATTTTATTATTTTATGAAATATTCTTGAGACGACTTGTGGATGATGAATTCTTTTGTAGTGGATATATAAGATCAATTTAGTTGATAATTTTGATATTTATGGTGGGTTTTTATGTGTGAAGTATGTTTATTTGAGGTCTTAATAATATCATAATAGAGATATAACATGAAGTGTATTAATTCAGTGTATTGTGCTTAGCTGAATTTGAACCTTGGCATTTGTATATGTTGTTGCCCAGTTCAATTTTCTTAGTGACATTGTATTTATCATATAGGTAGTGATCCTTTTTGTAATTGAGAAATGAGCTCAAGGAAGTGTACTTCAATGCATGTGAATTCCTTTTGTAAACCTTTAACAGGGTTATATACTTATGTAGAGTATTATTACTTGTGTGCTCCATCCCCACTGTGGTTTCTCCCTTAACCATATTTCCATGATAAAAAATATTGGTGTTGTGGTGTTTTGGACTTTTTTTTTTATGATTTTGTAATTTTTTCTTTATGGTTAAAGAATTAGATTAACAAGGTTAAAAAAATTAGAACATTGATTACCCCCCCCCCCCTCTAAGTTTTCCTTAATACTAACAATTGGTATCAGATCCTTGTGCCTCAAAGGAAGTCTAACAACTTGAGGAAGATCTTGATAGGTGATTTAATGGATTTAGATGATATTCAATAAAAACTCCTTGTTGTACTTGATGATCTTGATCAGTCCAAAGCTGAAGTCTTCAATTTGAAGAAGATTCTTAAGGAAGTAGAAAGCTTCATTGAGACATTGAAAGGGTAGTTGAAAAAATTCATGGATAAGAGGAAAGAACTTGTTCAGTAGCTTAAGTAGAAAGAAAGAAATGATGATTCTCAAGCCTTGAAGGAGAAGATAGATGAATTTGAGCAGCTTAAAAAATATAAATAAGTCTTAAAGAATGAGATGGAATCTGTGATGATGAAGCTAACTAAAGAAATTAGGGAAAGGAAGAAAAATGAGGAGAATCTTGATCGGGCCTTGAAGGAAAAATATGATGAATTTCATAGACTGAATTGTGAGATTGGACAACTACAACTTGATCTAGAAGAATCTAGACATGATGAGGAAGAGCTTGGAAGGGTGAATGATATTTTGAGGAATGAAATTATTATTGCAAATGAATACAAATAGAAGTTCATGGTCAACTCAAAAAATCTTGATGCACTACTTGAAATTCAAAGGATGAAAGGAAACACACAAGGTCTTGGATTTGAGAAAGGAGAAAGCTCTGGATCTAGTCAAAGTAATCCCTCATCAAATAATCAAAATGATATTCCTAAGAGGTCTATGGTAAGACAACCTAATGCTCAAAATTTCAATGGTAGATGTTTTGTGTGCAATAAATTTGGTCATAGAGTTGTACAATACAAAAATAGAATGAATACATCTTTTTTTGGTCAATACTTTAAATGCAACAAATTTGGTCATAAATCAAGTGAATGCAAGATAAATAATACTCCTAAAAAAGGGAATGTTAGATGTTTGATATGCAAGAATTTTGGACATATTGCTAAGAAATGTAGATCAAGAAGAAATCAATTAAATTATAATTTTGGAAAATAAAATGTGGTATGTTACAAATGCAACAATCGTAAACACATTGTAAAACTATGTAGAAGCACAAATGTAAACATGAATAGGAGAGGTCTTGTAAACAACAACATGCAAAATAATGACAGAAGAAAAAAAAGGTTGATGCAAAAGAGGTTAGACAATAGATGATTAAGACATGGGTAAGGAAAGGTGATAGAAATGAAAATCATGAGTCCACACTTGAATCTAGTGTGGAAATATCTTCACATAATTAAGATAAGGCCTTTGGCCTAGGAGGAGCCCTCATAAAAAATCCTAAAAGCCCCTGATATGAGTTGATACCTAAATGTAGATGTTTGATTCAGTTTTATCAAGCTATTTTAGACATTTCTGAAGCAATTCTAGAAGGGAAGTAGATTTGAAGGTCCATAGAGGGATTTGTGAATTACAGTCATTAAAGTTGGATATTTTATGAGTTAGGGAATGGAGAAAAAGGGTAGATATGTGAAGGATTAAAAGGCATTTTTCTTCTTCATTTGTTACTTTTCATTTGAACAAAATGTTGGCAGTGGGCCAGCATCCCTTGCAGGGTTTGCAACATGGATTAACCACATCCTGTGTCTTCTATTAGTCTAGTGGTTGTATCATGCATTAATAGGTCAATCTTTTTGGTGCAAAAACAACCACTACTTGTAGCAAGTGGTATTAGAGCTTGGTCATAGGTTCAAATCCATGTAGGCCATGAAGAGTGACGTTGGAAGGGGGATTGTTGGCAATGGGTCAGTGTCCCTCGCAGGGTTTGTGACATGGCTTAACTACCTCCTATGTCTTCTATAAGTCTAGTAGTTGTATCGAGCATTAACAGGTTGATCTTTTGGTGCAACGAAAAAGACTACTTGTAACACAAAAGCAATTATAGAGATTTGTAAAGCAATTCATGTGAGATCAAAGGCAAAGAAGGATTTTCATTATGTAAACTCTATTTCTTTGTAAAGAGGTATTTTACTATTAAATCTAAAATATTTCACTTTCAATCATGGATACACCTAAGATTGTGTATATTACTCAGCACCCTAGACCTAATTTTAATAAATGCCCATACAAATCCATGGAAGATGATCCACAAGGGGAATTATTGACCATTCCCTATGCTGATTTACATGTTGAATATATTAGGGAATATATCCATCAAAATATAGAAGAGTTATAAAGTTCATAGATGCTAAAATTATATTTGGAAAAACACATAGTTGAGTCTAATCTCAAGTATGAATTCAAGGTCTTAGAGGAGAAGCCCTATAAGATCACTAAGGAGATTATTAAAGCAGTAACTAGTTTTAATGCATTTGGTGAGATCCCTATGTTGAACTTCGTGAAGAACCAAGTTGTAATAGATGCTATCAAATCACAGTTTGACAAGAGAGCCATGAAAATCAATGACACTATATAGATGGATGTGAAATTTTCCCCAATGGTTATAGGATACAAGATTTACTACTCTAGCTAGGAATATTTTATCTTAGAAACAATTATATATACAACATATCATATGATAAAGCAAAATAAAGAATTTGATTGGTGTCAGGATTTGAGAGGTCAATTGATGGAGAACTTGTCTAAGATCAAGAAGGATAGGAAGTAGACTTTTAAATATTGTACCTTGATTGTGTTCCTATTTTTCTATTTCATGAATGAAGTTCCAGGTGTTGGAAAAATTTAGTGGTCTAATGATAGACCTATGGCAATTCAAATCCCAAATTATCTCCTTATGCTTGATATAAAATCTAGGAATAATACTCTATAGGGTTATTTCAAAGATTTCCAAGGTAAAATGTAGCATAGGGAAAGGATTCCTAAATCTATTATGGAGAAGTATGAGGACACCATTTTCTTCATGGTAGAAATGTTAGGAATAACAGTCCACCAATACAATTGAGAGGGGGGAAATTAGTTGTATGAGAGATTATTAAACTTTAAACTTTAAATAGAAGCAATATCAAATCAAATGAACATAATGAGTTCCAACATAATAACAAAATATTTTTTGTCAAGGAAACCTTGTTAAAGTTAAAACCCTAATGGGAATTAACACCCACTAATGATGTACTGAGAGTATAGTATCCTTGTTAGAAGATCTAGCCCTATTAGGAGTTGATTAAAACATTACAATACATAGTCCTTGTTAGAGGAAAGACCCTAATAGAAGTCAAGAAAAGAGGTGGGCTCACTACCCAAGCTCACTACCCAAAGAAGTTTATATCCACCTTCAGAACTCACTATTGGCAACACAAGTGTGTATGAAGAAATACACAATCTTTGAACTGTCTGATAGCAACTGCCTTTTCTTGATCAGTTCCAATGAAGTACACAAGTTATCCTTTTCTCTATATCTAATAGACACAAGCTTGTAGCTTCCACAATCTTCTTTTACATCATATACATTCTCTCCATGTCTTTTCAAAAGAAAAGATCTTAAATATATACCCTATTACAAAATAAATAATCAAGTCAGCCAATTAGGCTTTCCTACTACACAAGTAATTACATAACTCCTTGATAGGATACACATGGTATCTAAAACAAGTATACAACAATTAAAACTCAACAATTAAGGACCGACATCCTTAAATCATGCTCCCCATTCATAATACATGCTACATCTCTAAAGTCAACTTCCAAATAGGTCTTCTCAAGAACACACACCATGGATGACATCATCCTACTTTCCATACCTTGCATGGACAATTGACCATTATTTATTACCCTATATGTCATCCCTTAAGCTCACATACACTGAATCCTCATCACCTATAAGATATTCCCAAAACTCGCAGACTAACTCTGTCAACTTCTAGTGTCACTATCTAGTAACCAGTCTTCACCAAATCTTCTATAACTTAGCCAATATGCAATATTACATCATGAGATCTTATATATAAGATCACAACACCCTCTAGTATGTACAACTAACTTTGCACATTTTGAAACATCTGTACAGTATCTGTACACTATAATAACCAACCTATTCTCTTCATAGAAACATATGTTGACATCAGTGACAAAACACAAATGAAAACAATATTAATTCCACATCAAAAACATCCAAAAATCTCCCCCTTTGGCATTGATGTCAACATATGGGAAAATTCATCAACCCAAAGTTCTGTACAACTTCTCATAGTATCTCTCCATACGGTCTCCCCATACACTAGAGATTTTCTCATAGAATCTCTCTCCCTTTGACAACAATGGCAAAGGGTTCCATAAGTCACCAACTATCTTCATATATGTCCACCAACTTTCTTCATATATGTCCACCAATTGTATTCATCAACCAGGTGCTAAAAAACCCAAATGTATTATGTAAGCCTTCAACGATCACTCCCCCTAAGGAGTAGATCCACACATCAAGTCCAGAATAAGATAGAGCCTTGAATACCTTTGTACTGAAGCATCCCTACATCATTTAATTCTCACAAGGAGGGGCCTACACCCCAAGCATACCTCTAAGATACTCAAAGGCATCATTCAGTATTTGTTTCATCCAAACAATCTGAGTGCAATCAATTGTAGTAGCAACATCCAATAATTCCAACAATTCTCCTCCATTAGTACTCTTCTTGTCATCAATATTCCCTTCCCAATCAACATTAGTATAAGCATGAAATTCAAAGTCATCATTTTTATCATACCATAATCCATATTACATTATTCCTTTCAGATGTCTAAATATCCTTTTCACAACAACTAGGTGTGTCTCTTTAGGTTTTGCCTGATATCTAGCCACAATTCCAACATCATTAGCAATATGCAGTCTAGTGTGAGTCAGATATTGTAATCCACCAACCATTGATCTATACTCAATCTAAAAAACACACTTTATCTCATCATTATTTGTCAACTTATTACCAGTCACCATGGGTGTACCAATTGGTTTACAGTCTTCCATTCCAAAAAAATTCAACATTTCATTAAGATACTTAGTCTGAGAAATAAAAATGTCATTCTTACTCTGATTTATTTGCAATCCAAGAAAGAATTTCATTTCCCCTATCATGGAAATCTCAAATTCATTCTCCATCTCTTTATAAAATTCCTTACACATTTCATCATTGCCTCCAAAGATAATATCATTAACAAATACTTATATTATCAAAACTCCATCTTCACTAGTTCTTAAATACAAGTTACTATCAGCATTACCTTTTCTAAATCCAAGGTGAAGTAAGTATTTGTCTAACCTTTCATACCAAGCCCTTGGAGCTTGCTTCCATCCATATAGTGCCTTCTTCAATTTTCATACCATGTCTTCATCTTTGCATAGAGGAAATCCATTAGGTTGTTCTATATATACTTCATCTTCAAGATCCCCATTTAGAAATGCAGATTTTACATTCATCTGATATACTTTGAAGTCTTTATGTACAACATAAGCCAAGAATAATCTCATAGCTTCTATCAAGATCCACATCATAAAAAAAAAGTACAGAATACCATTCACCGTAGTATGATCTTTTCCTTGTAGGTCCACATAGGTCTATATGTACTAGATCCAACTTTCCTTTTGATGTATATGCTTTACTTTTATAATTTCTTCTAGTCTTTTTACCCATAACACATTCTCTACATACGGTGTTAGAGGGTTTTATAATTTTTGGTAGGTCTCTTACTGCATTAGTCAAGCTTGCCTTCACAATATTATCAAAATTAACATGATAGAATCTTTTGTGCCATAACCAACTGTCATCTATCTTTGCAAAAAAAAAAGAATCTTCAGATGTATTTAAATCAAATACATCACCTCTAGATTTAGTACTGGTTGTAATCAAGTTTCATGTCTTGCCTCTGATAAAAAATTTCCCGTCAGTGAACTTTAATTGATACTCTTTATCCATGAGTTGTCCAACACTCAACACGTTATGCTTAAGTCCATCAACAAGTAATACATTGTTAGTTTTAGTCTTCCCATCCAAAGTAATAGATCCTACTCCTATGATAAGCTTAGGAACATTATCTCTGAATCTTACAACACCACCATCATACTTCATTAGTTTAACAAACTTGTTTTTGTCTTCAGTCATATGGTGTGAGAAACCACTTTCTATAACCCATTCAGATTTCTTATCAACATGTGATCCTAAATATTTTTCCTCATGTACTAGTTTTTCATCTTTAATAGCAATAAATCCAATCTCCTCATAATCCAAATCATCATCATAAATACTTTCACTAGCATAATAACATTCCCCTTCTTCTAAATACTTAGATTTGTACTTAGAAACTCTTGTAGGACATCTAGATACAAAGTGACCTATCTTATTGCATGAAAAAAATTTCAAAGGTAACTTTCCTTCAAATTTACCCTTATCTCTATTTCATGTTCTAGCGATCAGTGCAACAAGTTCATCTAACTTTCTTTCTTTTGCTTGTATCTATTCCCATTCATCAGCATACTCACCAAGCTCTTCTTTTGTGTTCTCACAACTATCAAAATTTTCAAGATCAAATTTTAGACTATCCTTCCTATAGAATTCCATCTTCTAAGATCACCTCAAGTGGTTAAGATTTCTCTCTAAGGATGAGTAACTCTGATACCAATTGTTAGGAATAATAGTCCACCAACAAAACTTAAAGGGGGAATCAGTTGTATGAGAGATTATTAAACTTTAAACTTTGAATAGAAACAATATCAAATCAAATGAACACAATGAATGCCAACATAATAACATAATATGTGTTGTCGAGGAAACCCTGTTAAAGGTAAAACCCCAGTGGGAATTAACACCCACTAATGATGTACTGAGAGTATAGTATCCTTGTTAGAAGATCTAGCCCTGTTAGGAGCTGATTAAAACATTATAGTACATAGTCCTTGTTAGAGTACAAACCCTATTAGGAGTCAATAAAAGAAGTGGGCTCACTGCATAGGCTCACTACCCAAAGAAGGTTATATCCCCCTTCAGAACTCACTATTCGTAACACAAGTGTATATGAAGAAATACAAGATCTTTGAACTGTTCAGTAGCAACTATCTTTGCTTGATCAATTCCAATGAAGTACACAAGTTATCCTCTTCTCTAAATCTAGTAGACACAAACTCGCAACTTCCACAATCTTTTTTTACATCACATACATTCTCTCCATGTCTTTTCAAAAGAAAAGATCTTTCATATATACCCTATTACAAAATAAATAATCAGGTTGGCCAATTAGGCTTTCCTATTAGACAAGTAATTACATAACTCCTTCCTAAGATACACACAGTATCTAAAAGAAGTATACAACAATTACAATTCAACAATTAAGGACTAACATCCTTAAATCATGCTCACCATTCATAATACATGCTACATCTTTGAAGTTGGCTTCCAAATAGGTCTTCTCAAGAACACATGCCATGGCTGACATCATCCTTGTTTTTGTACCTTGTGTAGACCATCAAAAAAATTTTAGTACCCTATCTCTCATCCATTAAGCTCGCATACACTAAATCCTCATCACCTGTAAGATATTCCCAAAACTCAGAGACTAACTCTGTCAGCTTCCACTGTCACTATCCAGTAACCAGTCTTCACCAAATCTTATGTAACTCATCCAATATGTAATATTACATCATGCAATCTTAGATATAAGATCACAACACCTTCCAGTACACACAACTGACTTTACACATTCTAAAAAATCCATACACTATCTGTACACTATAATAACTAGCATGTTCTCTTCACATAAATATATATTGACATTAGTGACAAAACATGAATGACAAAAGTATTAATTCCACATCAGCAACATCCAACAAGAAATAGATCAATGCTTGATGAAAGTAGTAGAACCAAGAATCTCTCAGATCATGTCCATGGGGTATGAGGTAGATGAACATATTATTGATGTTAATGCTCAAAATCTATTGAGAAATCCTATTGACTGTATTGAGAAAAGGTTTGTCACCTTTAGAGAGAAATTTTTTAAGGTGAAATTAGATTTGAGAAGGCTTGATAGAGAAAGGAAGGTTAGGAAAGAGGTAGAGAACCTAGCAGAGAGCATGGGTATTTTAGTAGAGAAAGTAAGGGAAGCTAGGAAGAAGAGAATGGAAGAGGAAAATATAGATAAGGTTGATATTTATATTCAAGATGTGTCTTCATCTAGACCTAGGAAAATTAGAAGCTTTGTACCCTCTCAAAGTCCTCTTAAGCCTATCAACACTAAGAAGAGATAACAAGAAGAACCATTAAGCAAGGAATGAAAGAGAGTGAAGGTAAAAATCACAAGGAAGTATATTTCAGTTAAGGATGATGATGAGGTAATAGAATTAGATGAGAAAGTGAATGAATTGGTTTATAAGGGTTCCAAAAATTTAAGGGTTACCAAGGAAAAGCCATCTCATGAAGAGCAAGTAAGTAAAAATATGAAACTTGAATCTGATAAGCCCGGTATATCTGTAAATAATGTTTCCAAGAATCTAACTGTGCATGGTAATTTGGGGCCACTTATCAAATACTTTAACAAGTTTGATAACAATAGAAAGAAAATACTTGAAGATACCACTATAAAGTACTTGAACAAATACAATAGGGCACTTGTTGAGATAATGTTTGATATACCTAAAGAATTGTATGAAACTTTAGAATGAGAAGGATGAATGCTAAGGCATAGGATGGTAGAATTAGAGAGTAGGCATTAATCATTCTTTGTCTTATTATAGCTATGTATGAAATGAAGGATATCCTCCAAGAGGCTAAGAATGAATTCAAAAAACAAAACCAGAATTAATAAATTGATGATTGGTAAAACCAATGTTGTAAAAGAAATGGGAAAGATTCTAAAAGATATCCTATTAAATAAAAATTTTGATGTTTTTAGTGATGATGTTGATGCATTTTCTCCTAATGTTGAATAATTTCAAATGATTATTTCCACTCCTCCAGAAGGTAAAGGTGAGGAATAAAATAATGAAGACAAATTTATAGAAGAGATGAATAAAGATGAAGGAGAAATAGATAAGAGAGAGAAAGATATTGTGGAGGTTACAATTATGGAGCATAAAGGTGAAATGTAGGTAGGTATAGAGAAGGTGACTGACTAGAAGGTGTTAGAAACAAAAGTTGAGGCAAGAGACACTCCTAAGGAAATGAAGGATTTATTAGAGGAGGATAAGATGGAATTAGATGACCCAGAACTCATCAAAGGTCCTATCGATCTGGATGCTCTTTCTCCCATTCATAAGATGAAGTTTGCTTCATTTTCATATGCTAAAGAAAGAGAAAAAATTTTAAAATCCCATATGGAAGATAGTGAGCTACTTGATCTTTCATCCAATGTACTTGAGAAGATTATGCCTACACATGTCAAAGATCTGTTTGCTACTCCATCTGGTCAGTTGAAGGATCTCATAAATTATGTAAGTACACACTTTGAATCATTAGAGAAGTTTCCTCATATAAAAGTTAAGAAATAATTTGATATCAATTGATTTGGGGAGTTGAAGAAAATGATTGGGAATAATAGGATACTATTAAGTGGTAGTGTAAAGAGTATTTAGGATGCTCTATCAGAAGGAGGTAAAGTATAAAAGGCATGTGTATCATTTCCTAAGTTTATGGATGACATTGAGAAGAAGAACAAGAACAAGAACAATGAAAAGAAGTTATCTGATTTGTCTTAGAATTTTTATCCCTTAAGAACTTCTACTTTTGTTCATGAGAGTCAAGTCATAACTTTGATTGATAAAAAAATATTTTGGTGAATGAGAAGTATAGGATTCTAAGTAGAGTTGGTAAACTTTGGAGTTTGATTTCCCCTAAGTTAGGAACCTTGTTCAGTTCTATGAAGGAATTTGAGGTATCCATGAGTAAAAGTGACCTATCTAATCTTCAGAAAATAGACATACAAGCATATTTATTATGTCGGCATATTTCTATTTTAGAGAATCTCAAATAGGGTTGGGACAACGATATGAGATTATTGAAGAATATTTTTGTAGATATATTCAAAATGATGTAAGTATGTAAAGTCTTTATGTATATAAGAAGCATATATATGATTGGATTTTTGGATGTGGATCCTTACCTTTTTCATTGATATCAAAGGGGGAGAGTAGAGAAGTGAAAAATGTATATCTAGCTTAGGTGGAGCACAAAATTTTGGATTTTTGAGGAGTTAGTATTTGGCACTCATTTTAGACACTTAAGTCATTTTTCACAAAGTGTTGCCATCAATTCCAAAGGGTGAGATTGTTGACAAGAGACACTTCATAGATTCTTAGTTATTTTTATTAATGGAAACTAATATATTTTCATCCATCAGTGTGATGCTACATGAACTAACCGGAAGAATTTTTTGATATTTGGACAAGTCTGGTGAAGAACAAAGTAAATGACTAGTTTCAGTGTTTGGTCTGATACAACCTTATAATTTGATGTTTTGAGGTGGAAACCTAGAGGGAGACTCATAAGGGTATATTCTACGTTATTCCAAATTTGTAAGGTTTGATGTTATTTGGAGTGTGAGATATGTAGATTTGTGTATCAAATTTGGGTAAACAATGAATAATAGCAGTAGTATGATGTAGATCCTGTTGGCACCTAAAATTTCAGGCCAAAATATATAGAAAATTATCAAGGAAGTAAAATATTTTATTTAAAATTTATATTATCTTCCTATTTTCAAAAAAATTAAACAATTAAAAGGGCCTTAATGATTATTATTGTTCCATTTTTATATTCATGAGCAAGACTTAAATATTTTATTTCAATGTGTTAAATGTATTTATATTCTTGAGCAAAAAAGGCGACGAGAGGGAGTTGAACACTCGACCTCTCAAGCCAACCTTTTTCCTACCTATCTACCCTCCTACCCCCTAACCAGTTAGTCTATTTGTTTTCTTTGAGAGGGTTAGGAGAAAATACTTATTTATCTTTGTTTTTATGTCCAGGTGAGAAATAAAGACAACCTCTTACACAGGGAGTTATCTCTTCCCTAATTATTGTTTTTAAATTAAATGATGTGATTATTACTTTATTTATCTATTTATCTATTTTATGAAAAAGAATGGGGAGAGGGAGTTGAACACTCGACCTCTCGACCCATTCCTTTTCCTACCTAACTACCCGACCCTACCCCTACCAATTGCTCTATATTTTTCTTCGAGAGTGTGTATGTAAATAAATGTATAAATTAAAGATATTCTTATCTCATTTGAAATAAATGTTAAAATAAATTTTTTTTATGAGATAGGAATTACATATGTCATAGTTACTCATGTTTATTTTATTTGTAATTTTGATCTACCCCCAAAACCCTAAAAGTAAAATCATGTGATGAAATAAAGATTAAATTTGATGAATATTAACTTATCCGGGGTTTTTATTGTAATGTTAATTCCTTTTCTTTTTTCATATCCTTAAATTTAATTTGGTATTTTCACCTTGATGTATTTTTAACATTAATATTTTTATCTAATAAGGTGAAAATGCTTTTTTATTGTAATCTAGTTGTGAATATAATAAATTGATTTGTTTTTCTTATTTTATTTCTAAAAATTAAAAGCCTTAATTTTGTCCTATTAGAAAGTACTTAAAAACATTAGGATGGTTATTTTGTAAAAGTCAATGTATTTACCCTAAGTGAAGTGATTTGATATTTTGGGATAAATACTTTCCTCTCTTTGTTAGGGTAGATCGTAAAGTCTTTCATCCTAATGTTTTAACACTTCTATGTTACATTGCATTAAAATTGTGGATATGTCTTGAAAATACATATGAGTGCATTACAATTTATTTTGAAAAATAGAGCAACATTATAAACATGAGGTCATTTTGTTTTTTATTTCTTATATTACCTCCTTAATGAAATTTATTATGATTTAATAATTAATGTGACTTCTTATGTTTTTTATAATTAAAGTGGGTGGCCTATAATTATTATTTCATTTTATTTGTCAAATGTACATACTTGAGTTATATTATAATTTTATCAAATTTATTGATTATTAATTAATTAATAAATAATTATAGTTTTTGAGAACCTTATATAGTGTAATAAATTTTATTTTGACTATCTAATGTTAGGTGTTTTGTGCAGGAACTTAAATGATGGGCTATTATGCACACAATGCAATAATCAAAGATTTATTTATTAAGTATATTAGCCTTATGGTTAACATATCATTTTGTAAATATTTATTAATGTTGTAGTTTGTTGAAATTAGATTTTAGTTATGAATAGACGCATTGGTCTGAAGCTTGTGTGCATCCCCTGAACTTTATAAAAATGGGATACCAAGACCAATGCAGACAATTACAAGAATTTCAATTTTCAGAGGATAGGATTGTTCAACAATTGCAACATAGATTGTAGTGTACCAATTTTTCAATATCAATAAAAGATAAGTTGTTTTTGTTTTACATTTGTGCATTGGTTTTCAATTCCCTCAACTAGTCCCTTAGATAAATCAATCTTGATTTCTTTATTGTGATCATTTAAAATGCTGTGTGATTTTATTGCATTTTGATTTATTAATTGGTCTACTCATTTTGCATGGTTAATAATCCTTTTGATTTGTGGCCAAAGTCAATTGGGATGTCATTGAGGAGTTAAATTCAGTTAATTGTCTGTAATAGTTCACACACATTTGAATGCAAATCAAAGTCATGAGTTTTTTATGACTTGTCTTTAGAATCCGATGCATGTTTCAATATTTTGAAAATTGTCTTCTAAATCAAATCCTTCCAATTTGCTTTGAAATGCAAAACTGTCTCTAAGGTTGTACGTAGGGTTGAGGATTGGATTGACTCCATTGCCCAGGGTGAAACAAGCACTGGTCTTGTTGATAAATGGAATTTGGTCATTTAATCATTTGTTGCTAGTTTTGGCATCCTATTCCTTTAATTTCATTTTAAATATCCTATTTGTTATCTTCTTTACAAAGTATTCAATTAGGTTTAGCATTACTAAAGTATTCAATTAGGTTTATCATTACTTTCTAGCCTTAGTTTAGATTTCAAGTTATTTGATGATTAGGATATTAGGTTACTTTATCTTCCAAGGATCGGTAACCCCTTTGGAAGAGATTTTGTTGTTTATGCACATAGTTTTTGCAGTTAGATAGTATATTAAATTTAGGCCTACCAGCCTTGGTTCAGTCAAACCAGAATTGTAGAGGCATCTACTGTGCTTGTCATTTGGCCTCAAAATGGTCAGCATTTTTGAGCACCAACAGATCCTTATGCGGGTCTATCAGAATAGTTTTGGTGATTTAATTTTTTGTTCAAGGATGATTGTATGACATGTTGGGTAGTGTGTGATGAATTATTTTTGGTCCACATAAAGATTTGCATGGAGATCTAGCTGACTGATCACACATGTTTCATTATTTTATGAAATGTTCTTGAGGTCGACTTGTGGATGACGAATTCTTATGCAACAGATATATAAGATCAATTTTGTCAATCATTTTCATATTTATGGTGGGTTTTTATGCATGAAGTATGTTTATTTGGGGTTTGAATAATAGCATAATAGAGATATAGCATGAAGTTTATTAATTCATTTTATTGTGGTTAACTGGAACTAAACCTTGGCATTTAGATGTTGTTTCTCAGTGACATTGTATTTACCATATATTCAGTAAGCCTTTTTGAAATTGAGAAATAATTTCTAGGAAGTATGCTTGAATGCATGTGCATTCCTTTTGTAAACCTTTAACAGGGTTATATACGTCTGTAGAGTATTATTTCTTGTGGGTTCCATCTCTAGTGTGGTTTCTCCCTTGACTAGGTTTCCATGATAAAAATCCTACTGTTATGATGTTATGGATATTTTTTTTATGCTTCTGCACTTTACTTTTCGTTACATGTGCTTTATGGTTAAAGAATCATATTAACAAGGTTAAAATTTTCAAAACACTAATTCATGAAGAGTGATTGTGGAGGTGAGAGATTGATGGAGGATCACTCTATAAGTGGGCATTTTTTTCCATGTATTTTGTGTCCCATCCTACAGGCATTCCTTGGGTTTAGGCTTGCTTGTGGTGCCTCATGTCTCTATTGTGGCATTTTTTCCTTTGGCATTATTAGGTTTTGTGTTCCTTTGTTCTTGTTTTCTTTTTGCGTTGGTCTTTCATTTTTCTATTTTGGGCTCTCGTGTATGCTTTCTTTTCTTTGGCATCTGTCACTTAGGGCTCAGTTGTTCGAGTCATGGGCAAGGTCATTTTTATGGAAGATGTCATCGGTAAGCAAGGAGGAAAGGATGACACTAATCATAGTGAGGAGAGGTAGGGTGATTCCATTCCAAAGAATGATGGTGGAGATCATGGTAATGGAGGTTTTAAACCATCTTTCAAAGCAGTGGTGGCTGATGAACCTACCACCAAATGCCTGGACTCTACATTCTTTGAGTGTATTTCTATTGAGGGTCATGCTACAAACTAAGGAAGTTCTCCCAACCCCCATGGAAATTGACAAGGAGTCAACAATATCTTAGGTAGTTCCAGTGACGTCTGTGGAGGAAAAGGTAAGGCCTTGAACCTTGCTGGTAACATTCTTTCTCTAGATCCAAATGTAGGCATGGTGAATGCTATCAAAGATGAACAATCTAGACTTAAAAATGTTGTCATCTTCTTTATGTGTATGGATGTTAAGTTTCTTCCTCCACGCAAGTTTCTTGATGATTGGATTAACAATGTTTGGGGTAAAAATTTGGCATTTTTGTTAACTTTAGTAGGATGATCCAAAAAGGATTGTTTGTGGTGTTTTTTAAAAACCATACTATGCAAGAAAAAAATTTGAGCAAGATTTTTTGGAATGTTGGTCAAACTATGTTTAGAGCTCTACCTTGGTCCCTAAAAGGGATTCTTGATGATGTTGTTTCTCATGCATCCCCATTTTGGTTGGAAATTTTAGGAGTTCAACCTAAATTTTGTCTATTCTTGCCACACTTGCTTAAACCTCTTGGGTATGTTCTATAAATTGAAGAGACTAAGATTACCCCACCCCATCTTAATGCCTGGATTCTTCTTGCACCAACTCCAAGAGTTTCCTTTCCATATAAAATTTCTTTAAAGTTTGAGGGTGATTTTTTCATTTGGAAGGTAGTAAGACTGGGTGACATTGGATCTTTCTTTCAGTCCAAGTTAAATGGTCATAACAAAAAAGAATGCCCATTGATTACGAATGTCTCTAAAGATTTTCAGGCTGCTAACCCTAAGGGTAGCAGTCGAAACCCTATTCATGTTAACCATACTATTGATACCCAAGCTGATGGTTTTGTTACTCTTAATAATCCTCTATTTGAGGGGGACTTTGAGGTTAGACCTGCTACTAATCCTGAACTAAGAGATACAAATTCTTTTATCCCTTAGTATATCCTGATTCCTAGAGAAAAAGATGTTGATGTTAACAACAGCAAGAAAAATGCCCAACAGATTGCATTGGAAAAAATTAAATTTTCTGGTAAGGAAGCTAATTTGTCTTCAATCCCCATATCACCTCTAGAACATAGGATTGGCTCCCCATTGACTACACCTTTACCACAGAACAATGAGACACAAGTCAAGGTTGAAGTCAATATTGATGTAGTACTTACCAGTGAGGGATTCACTGAAGTCCTATCTAAAAAAAGAAAAGGAAAACATATGACAGAAGAAACATCTTGAAGAACAAGGATAGGGCTAATAAGAATAAAGGGAATGAGATTCTATATTATGCAAGATCACTACACCCTCTAATTGTCAATAATGGAAGTACAAATTCATAGTTGGAATGTTAGAGGGTTGGAAATGTTAGATAGAAAGTATATTGTTAGAAGATGGTGTAATAATCTTTAAGGAAAGGATATTATTTGTTTGCAAGAAATTAAACCCATTGGATATAAGGCTTTTAATGTGCTAAAGTTCATTTGGGGCAATTCCAAATGCTACTATTCTAACCATGTTAGAGGTAAGGGGGGTTTAGCAATCATTGTCAACTTTTCTTGGAGTAAAAAAATTATTGCTAATGGGTTGTCACCCTACAATAGGGCACTATGGATCACCTTCAAGTATAAAGATAAAACTATAGGAGTCTATAATATTTATGCCTCAAATGATTATAGGGAAAGAGCCAATTTATGGGAATGGTTAACAATCAACCTTCCCATTGCAGCATGGACCTTTGTTGGTGATTTTAACATGATTGAATGCCCTAAGGATAAATCAGGAGGAGGAAGATTTGAATGGAAAGGAAATGAAAACTTCTTTTAGACTAGGTTCAAGAGACATTTTTCTATATATGATCCACTAGAGGGTCTCAAAGGTAGTCATGAAGGAATATGGTTCACTTGGTACAATAATCAGGCTAATAAATCTAGAATCTATTGTAGACTTGATAGGGTGTACATTAACAAACATGAATTCAATTTGGTCCATAAAATAGGGCACTACCCCATTAGTGTCACTCCTGCAAGCATGTTTGATCACTCCCCCATCATTATTTGTATTTGCCTCAAAAGTCATGAGAATTTATCCAATGGTAGCCTAAAGAGATAATTATTTAAATTGAATATCTCTCTTCTTAACAATCAAGATAATTTGGATGCCCTCAAGATGTCTACTATCCTCTCCAAGTTTTAGTTTGCAGACTCCTCTCCCATTGAGAAATGGAATCAGTTAATAGATACCTAGAGAAAGTTGTTCCAAACTATAGGAACCAAAGAAGCCAAAGATAGAAATTTTGAAGAAAGATCCCTCAACTCCAGTCTCTTAAAAATTGAGGTGGATCTCCAAAAAAAAGGGAGTGATATGGATCTAGAAAGAGATTTGATTGATACAAAGGGAAATTGAGAACTATTCAGCAATACAAAATATAGGGCCAAAATGTTAGAGCCAAAGCTAACTAGATCAAAGAGGGTGATAGGGAATCCAAATACTTCTTCAACATCATTAGAGATAAACATTGCAGAGAGTAAATTATTGGTATTCAAATTGAGGAAGGGATTAGCACTAATAATCAGGAGATCATGAAAGCCTTTGTGGAATTTTACAAAAAACTTTTCACATCTTAACATAATGAAGGAAATCAACTTTGTATGGATCAATACATGAGTATCATTCCTAATAAGATCAATAAGAAACAAGGAGAGATGTTGGGAAAATAAATATCCATTCAAGAGATAGAAGATGCCATAGGATCATTGGCTAATGGTAAATCCCTAGGTATTGATGGCTTACCGGCTGAACTATATAAAATTAACAAGGATTGGATCTCTATTGAACTTTTTGAATTATATAGATTTTCTTTTGATAATCGGACCTCGGGAGAAAATTTCAATAAAGGTCTAATCAAACTTCTCCCCAAGGAAGAGACAAAACAAAAGTCAAAAATTGGAGACCAATCACTCTTTTAAAGATGTCCTATAAAGTGATAGCTAAGCTTCTAACTAGAAGAATTGCTGAAGTTTTAAATGATATTATATCAGTGACTCAGACAGGTTTTATCAAAGGTAGATTTGTCTTAGAGAATCTAATCACCAATTCAAGGACCTCACTTAGTGTTGTTACTCAGTCCTTATTACTCAGTCCTTGACAGGCCCTCACTCAGTGTTGTTACTCAGAATTCCTTATTACTCAGTCCTTGACAGGCCCTCACTCAGTGTTGTTAAGCTAAGTGTTGGAATAACAAAGGTATCTCCCTCATTAGTGATATACTGGTTGATAACAAAATATCCTCCTGGGAAGAATTAAGAAGTAGATTTGATATTCCTCCCTCTCAAAAAAAAACATATACCCTCATTACAAAGGTAGTGGGCAATTGGTTTCCTATTTTGTGGATTAATTCTATTCAAAACCCTTCATACATTAAATGGAGTGATGGTAATCTTCTTGGTAATTTTTCTTGCAGGAAAATTTATAAAATGCTTATCAACAATGACAATATCTTTAATGAAATCAACCAAGCCTGGGGCTTGAACTGATCATGCAATAAGTGGCATCTAGTCTTTGATTTATTATGGCATTCTCATGTTGAGCCCAAAAAAGTTTGTTTTAAGTGGAATTTTCTATTTAAAAAGCATGTTATTGGCTCTTTTGTGTCTCAAGGTTCTAAAAACACCATTTTTTTTTTTCTATTTGCAATTGGATTGAGTCTTATGAACATCTTTTCTTTGAATGTCAATGGGCTATCAATATTTGGTCTTCCTTTTTTGATAGTAATGTCTTGAGGAATTTTTCTTTGAGTCTTTCTTGGCATGAAATTTTGGCTGGATATGTGGAGACCTTTGACAACAAGCTTAATGACTTCTAGATTACCTTTACTACTGAAGTTCTATGGCTGATTTGGAAACATAGAAATTAAGACATCTCCCAAGCTAAGAGGAGGGACTTTACTGAGTTTAACTCTAAACTCACATATTTCACTATCTTGTCTCAGGTTACTGCTACCATCCAAATCTTGAGAGATAGGTTCCAAAGTCTGATTAAGGAAGGGGCCACAGTCCTATTTGAAAAAGACATCCAGAATATAACTGTTCCTGAACTTACATACAGAGAGATTCAAATTTATGAAGATCACTATGGCAGTGTTCCATCTAATCCTAGCATCCAAGGAACTTTGCAACTATAGGACATCAATGACATTGATAGAAGGGACGTTCCAGATAGCAATATAGATGGTGGAAATGTTGAAAGCAGTGAAGAACAGGGGAGATCAAATGAGTACAACCTAAGTAACAGTGAAGAGGACTGGCAAGAAAAAGGCTGGGACTGATAAGTCCTAATAGGATGATCCTTGTGGTGTTTTTCTAGTACATAATTTCTAGAAGGAACTTTGATATATTTTGTTTTTATGTTGGCTCAGTCCTTGTATTGCTTTGTAAAAAGTTTTTTTGTAACTATGTTAGATACTTGACATATAACTCCTATGTAAAGTTTTGATAGTCAGTCAAACTATGGTTGTATTGAACATTTGTACTCAGTTGATTCTATATTTTCAATAGAAAAAAAAAACACTAATTCACCCCCCCCCCCCCTCTTAGTGTTCCTTAATACCAATACTTTTACTGTAGCTGGAATATCAAATTAAACACTCATCAAAACTAACTTATCAGCTTGCTTATTATAATTTCTTGATATATATAAAAATTGAAAGCATCAATCTCTTCAATTATGTCCCAAATTTTGTTCTTATACATCTTCAACAAATCATTCTTGGTGACACTCACATTCTTCACCTGACTAACCACTAATTATATGTCTCCAAACACTTGATATTCCTTTTTGTAGACTATTATAAGCTATGAATTGAAGCTTCATACTTTCTTCTATTATTTGAATAACTGAAATAAAAGTGAACAATAAAATAATGTTTCTCACCTTTTGGGGATACAAGAAATGCACATCTTCTAGAACAAACTTTGGATCTTGACCCATCAAAGTAAAGACTCCATGGTTTGTCCGATTGTTGTTCTAGTTGCTTCTCTTCTTTAATCAAGTTTGGTATAACAACATTAGAATCACATAGATACTAAGATCTACTTGTTCCATGTGTGCATATATACCCTTTTCATGATTTTCAACATCCCACTAATCTAAAATCAGATTTGGAATCCTTCTAATGCGGTATTTGGATTACGAACAATAAGTTTCTCTTCTAGAATTTGTTCATAATAAGTAATATTGGCATTGGTGGGGTTAGGAATATAAAGCTCAATGTGATCCTTAGCTATTTGTTTTGATTTTATGGTAACTCTAGTCCCATACCTTTCTCTAAAAACAAATTTGACCAATCATATGAAATCTATTTGGCTTTGAAATCCCTAGATAAACATAAAGAAAAGTGGGAAGGAAAGTCTATAACATAGATATCCCGAGGAATGGAAAAATTAGGACAAGAATGAAAATTTAAGTTAATATTTTTTATGATTCCTATTGTATTATTTTTTTTCCCATCAAGTTGAACCACCCCTTTTGTGATTGGTTCATCAATCAAATCTAATTGATCAACAACCTTCTTTGGCATTACAAAATTCCTAGCCGTTGAGTCAATCATATAGTTATGAGCTAAATGAGGACTAATTATTAGTGAGACATGAAATGGTTGAGGTTTAAATTATTTTGGATTCTCATCAACCTGAGAGGTGTTCACCATGGCTATCTTAGGCATACATCTAGAAGGTTGTCTTATTAAAGTATAGTTAGAAAGGGCCTCTTGCAAAAGATTCTTTTTACCCCAAAGGGGATAGGGATTCCCACATTGAAATACTCACATTTTAATTCTTTATATGCTTCAAAACATTAAAGTAATATAGGCTCACCTTTAGTTTTATTTTAGGCACAATAGATTGTCCTTTTATTTGTGGTTCTTGCAACTGCATATCAGGTTGATCTTTGGAAGGTAGACCTTGTCCTCTTGGAAAGATCTAAACATTTTGTATTTTAGGAGGTGTCTTAACTGCTTGTTGGCTAGAAGAGGTTCAACTCTTGCTCAAATATACTTGTTGTCCTTAATATACAACCCTCTTCTTCAATCTGGTGTTGGCTTAAATTGGTACATAGGGTTGATGTGGAGTAATGTTATTAACTCAATAATAATATTTTTTTAGAAATTCACCAAAGCCACATCTTGTTTAGTTACATCATCATGTGTACCTCATTGACCATTACCTTCTTGGACCATATTTTTTTTGGCAACAAAATTGTCTTGAACCATAAGAGCTTGACATGTCATGGCATTGGATCATGTTTCCTAATTATGGGGTTGGTTGCAAGGGTAGCACCAATCATACTATTGGGCATACCTATTTTGGATAGGAAATATCTCTCTTGAAGGTCTACTTACATTAGGATTATAAGGCTGATTTGGCCTAGCATTTTAATTAGGATTATAATATATTCTTTGGATTTAAGGTCTTTCTTGGTTGGGAAGCACATTATTCTTATAAGTAGATATTATAGGCATGATATTTTGTGTTTTTTGTCTCTCTATGCTCACCAACTTGTTACTAAAAACATGTAGTAGATTCTTGATCTCTTGGAGCTCTTTGTACTATTTGAACAACATTATTTTGAGGTGTATCCTAATAACTTGGAGTTGGGATAGGTGGAAGGGGAGCCAAGGCTAGAATGTGTTCAAGGATAGACTGCACTTTAGGAAAAATGATAATTGGAGGCCTACGTGAAATCTTCCCATCTTGGATAATATTGTGATCAACCCTTATTGCAATATCAAAGGTTGTTGGTAAAGAAAATCCTCCAATAAATTGAATCATAATTGAAATGTCACTATTAAGAGCTTTCAAATAATACAAGAAATAATAATCATTAGAAGGCCTTACCATAGTTGGGACTCTATTCCAAGTCTTCTAGAATGGAAATTTAAAATCCATCATCTACTTGTGGGGTGCTCTCTTGATGGTGCTCTTCAAACTTCCTTTTCAAAGATGCACCTAGGGGATCCCATGTTGAAATGGGATTAACTAGCAATCCTCTAAACCACTGAAGAGATTTACCCTTAAAATAAGTTCATAGGATCCTCACAACTATATTTTATTGAATAATATTGTGAACTTCACATAAGGAGGCCACAACTCTAATGTGTTCAATGGTTGTAGTTTGATCCTATTGAGTTAAAAATGGAAAAATATTAAGGAGTGCAACTAGAATACCATCATGATGGTTCAAGTTCAAAGGATGACCCTAATTCAAAGGAAGAAAAGGTTGGTTTCTAGGTAATGCCATTAGATTTGGTGGTACTTTAACAATAGGATTTTTTGGTAATGAATTTGTAGGAGATAAAATTGAAGGACCTAAATTGGATTGTGCAATGTTTTGTGGATTAGGAACTCTTCTTACTATACTCTTTCTTTTGGATGGTTCATGTTATTTGACAAAATCCTCTGCAATTTATTACAAGTTCTTAATGAATATTTTGCATATAGTTGTCATTGCTGACAAATCACATAAGAAAGGTAAATCATAAAGAGGTAATACAAGTCAATAATATAGGTAAATAGATAAGTTATATTGGAGAATTGAAGCTACTATCAGTAACTACAAAGAAGGAGAATTTTATTGGATAGTTCTACAATGTTATCGGTGCAGATGATATGAACATAGCTAATAGGAACAAAGAACCATTGTTAGTGAACTATAGAATGGTAAATCAGTAAATGAAGGAATGGATTGGTACAATAGAGACATGATCAACATAAAAGGAGATTCATTGAATCTAGATGAAAGACAAATTAAAGGAAATGAGACAAGGAATCATGGAAAATGGTTTATAGAAAAATGTGAAGAGATTTGAGTATGAAATCAAAAGTCAAAATAGTTTATGGAAGATTCAAGAGGAAGTTTTATGGAACCCTAATTAGGTTTAGGGAAGTGTTAAGTACAAGGAATGATATATATATATATATATATATAGGGAGAGAGAGAGAGAGAGTTGTTATTGTTGTGCATTATCAAAAATTAGAAAAGTGAAGAACTAAGTTACAGAATCAAAGAAGAAGAGAAATTGAGAAGTAGAGAAGGAGATGAATGGATCTGACAAGATTTAGGTGAAAGAAATCACAGGTCAACCTCTTGTTGATTTTTTCTTAACAATCTAGCAACAAGATTGTAAAATCCTTTAACCGGTTAATATTTAATTAGACTTAGAAGTTCTATTTGGAACTTATTATAAATCCCTTAACAAGATGAACACTGCATAAGTGGGATAAAATATATTAATAGAGTAGTCTCTAACATGACTCTAGATACTTACAACAAGCTATCAGTCACTCATAATAGGGTGAATTCATTTAGAAGATGATATTATTGTAAGCTCTTATCTAGGAACCTTATTACTACAGTGATGAGTTATGGATACCATCCCCACTGTAATTTTTCCTTCTAACCAAGGGTTTTTTGTGAGACCAAAATAGTGTGTTAAGTGTTATATGTGTGAATTTTTATGTTACATTTTGATTACTTTGAAAAGCTTTACATTTCAGTAATAGGTAACAAGTCATTTCATATAGGTACATTAACTGTTGAAATAATAGATATCGATGAAAGTGAATTATAGTTTATTAGTTTATGATTGAAAGGCTAAAACTTGTGACAAGTGTATGGTACTATTTCACCTCCTCCCCTTAGTACCTGACCTGGATCTTTCCAACAATTGGTATTAGAGCATTGGTTCTCTAGAGGAAAGTTTGACTACTTGAGAGTAGATTTGGGATTATGGAAAGTTAAATGTATCCAAAGAAACTAGAAGAATCCCTAGAACATGGCAATGACCAGATACAAGATCTAAAGATCAAAATAAAGACTTCATTTTCAAGAAGAAATGAATTATCAGAAAAGTTACAAATAAGCCTTCATGATCTTGAAAAACTATCTAAAGGAAATTTTAATTCTGAGGAAGTTGATGTTGCTATTGAAGATCTGTTGAGAAAGAACAATGAACTACTTGATGAGATTAACCAAATGAAGAAAGAACATGATATTCAATCCATAAGAATGATCAAAGTATTAGAAAGGATGAGATCTATTGAAAGTGCCAAAGAAATCCTTGAATCAGAAAAAGGAAATTTTGAAGAAACTATCAAAAACAAAGACTCACCCTTGCAGAGATAGACAAGAGATCTAAGAACAAATTGAATAGTTAGAAGGAATAGGTGATAGGAACTTGTAGTTAGAAGCTGAAAATCAAATACTAAATCAAGATAATGGAGAACTGAAGAACAAACTGAAATTTGAAAAGGAAATCAATGAGATAATCATAAAGTTTGAACAAAGCATGTAGAAAATTGATGAGAAACTAAAAATTCAAAGGGAACTTCATGATACTATTGGATTAGGACATATGGGAAATAATAAACTAGAAATCAAAGAATCATCAAAATTTGGAACTGAACAACAAACATAGATCCCTGAAGAATCCAATAAAGGTAAGAAGCCATATAAGCCTACCTTTTATAATTGTGGAAAATTTGGTCACACTGCAAATGCTTGTAGAAGAAGACAAGTGAACACTTCAAGAGGTACATCTTTTAATGGTTACTGTTACAATTGTAATAAGTATGGTCATAAAGCTTATGAGCGTAGACTAGAACAGTCGGTATGATATCTAAGAAAATATTTATTGGATATTGTTATAAATGCAATCACTATGGACACAAAGTTGAAGAATGCATAACTAAGATGCCACTGACAAGGAAGTTTATAAAATTGGTGAACTATATGAGAAAAGAAGGTAACAATCCTATTATGTGTTTCAAATGTGGAAAAGGACATCTAACATTAGAATGCAGATTGGGAGATACTAGAAGAAATTTTGAACCCTAGAGAGAAATGGGATTGCCCTGCTACATTTGTCAAAAATTTGGTCATGGTGCATACAATTGAAAACATTGGTTCACTACTGACAAGGATAACAAAGGAAAGGGAATTGCAATTCAAGAACAAGTCAGAGAAGAAATGAAGAAAATAAGGGTAAAGAAGGAAGAAGATGCTACTTCAATGAAAGAACCTTTTTCATCTGGCATGGGGAATTCATCCACCAACTAAGAAAGTAAGTAAACTCTTAGGGACTTATAATTTCATTGAATTATCATTTAGTCTCTTAAATCATGTAAGCCATAAAATATATCAGCATAAATAGATGCATTGGTAATAAGAATAGGAAGCAAGACAAATATGACTACTGTAGAATCATAAGATTGGAAGTACGCTCTTATCAAATAAATAAATGAACTATCAGATTGAAATAATACTATCGGTAAAATGAGTTATTATCAGTAATAAATAATCTAGTTGGCTAAGAAAATTTAATAATTGGTACACATAGTCTTTGAACACCTTTGGTTACTATATACAAGAATTTCTATTTTACTATCACTGCATTATTTCAAAGAGCTAATGTGCGAACAAAGATCAAGTGTGCAAATATAGACTAGTAAGTGATTCATCATACAAGAAAGAATTTCAAGGTATTAGACTGATCTAGTCATAAACCCTAGTTGTATAGAAATTTTTGGGAAATTAAAGGAGGAAAGATTGATGGTTGTGAACACAAACACACCAGTACTAATTGAGAAATTATAGGAATGCAAACTTCAATACCATTTGCACCAACTGAATGATACCGAGGTGAAAAAAACTAGAGCTTTATATTAGATGCCACCAAGAGTCATGTTGATAGAAGATGTTATAACCTTTACTCATTGTAAATTGATTGAACTTGGAGATGTGGAGATGATTGGTGCCTATAAGGAACTGTGTAATGAATATGGAAATTTGAAGGAAGAATTTCATCATTTGGAAATAAAAGGATTACCTCATATGGTATATTTTCCCAAGATATTTGTTGAAGAATGGATCATATATGTGTTGAGTCGTATCTATGGAGAATGTATTTGGATGGAAGGAGACAAGCCAATTGAAATAACTAAAGATATCATTCATGTGATAACAGGTTTATCAACTGCTAGAAGAGAATGTATTATGAAATTAATTTCCAAAATAGAAATTGAAGGAATAGCAAGCTACAATAAATATCATAGAACAATTACTGTAAGAAGTATTCTAGATCAGGAAGTAAGATTTACATCAATGATTATTAGTTATAAAATCTATCATTCAAGCCATTTGGACAGCATACCAGGAGGTGCACTACAAGTTTCATATGAAATTGTTAAACGAGGAAACATATTTGATCTAGAAAATATGGGGAGGAATCAACTGATGTTGAACTTGAGAAGAATAAAACTAGCCAAGAGGTAAGAATTGTAGTTTGGAGCATTATTGGTATGTATATTTTTCTATGTTCAAGACTATTTTTTGGGTATTGGTAAAGTTAATTAGAAATTAGACAGACCAATTATTTATCAAATCAATGTCCATGGTTAATTGGGAGAAAAATACAATACAGTTATGTGGACATATTGCAAAGAATTTTAGGAGAAAATGCATAAGAGAAATAGGATTCAACCTCATATTTTGGAAAGGTATAAAGATGATATATGCTTTATGATGAATATACATTCATGTATAATTAAATTCATAGAGCTAAGAACATCATGGTTACCACCCCTAGGCTAAGAAGTAAATCAAAATATTGAATAGTTATTAAGTCTACCAAAAGATTTAGAAGAAAATATATTTGGAACCTATGAGGAAGTTTGCATAAAAATAATCTCAAAAAAAAATAAATCACAAGGTGAGAAAGGTGAAGACAATAGAAAACCAATAAGACAGAAATCCACAACTACACCTGCAACATATGAAAAGATAAAGAAGAAAATTGCTAAAAGGTAGGCTACTGATAAAGAAAATGGAGATACACCTACAAAATGAACAAGGTCAAGGACTACAAGAGCTACCACACCACAATCTAGAAGAACAAGGAGCCAAACTAGAGCAACAACTAGTAAAGGCAGTAGAAGGAAAATCAAGAGTGATGATGTAGAGAGAAGTAGAGAAATAGTAAGAACATTGAGAATAGTTGCACACATTGTTGAATCAATCAAAGAATATAGAACTATTGAAATAATAAGTGAACTTAGATATAGAAGATGATCTAATAACGATAAAAAGGTTGTAGAAGATGCAATCATATTTCACTTTTACAAATTTAGAAGATTTGCAGTTGAACTTAAGCATGTTGTCCCCAAGGTATTATTTGAAAAAAATAGTGGTTAGATGGGAACACTAGTACATTTGAGACCTTTTTCTAATGGTAGGTCATCTAAATTGGGACGATTTACCATCAATATAATGACACCACCCAACGTCATAGTTTTGCAATTAGAAAAACTAACAATTTTGATTGGTATCATAATTATGATGACAATGGACGTCGCAAGAAGGGGGTGCCAACAAGGTGAACCTGGTGTTAAACCTATTTTTGGTTGTCCCAATTGTGATGCCTATCCATCGCAAAAAATAAAAATGACAATGACTCATCAGAATCTTTCAACGGGTTGTCATCATTTGTAATTTGTTTGCCAATAGAGATGTTGTTAGTGAGATGGATATCCGTCAAAAGTGTATGATAGATATACGTCATTTGTAGTTTTTAATGGCAGTGATGTTGTACATGCGACAGAGACCCATCAAAATTTTACGACGACTATCCATCTTTTATAGTTTTTTATCGATAGTGATGTTTTACATGTGACGGTTGGATGTTGGATTGTTTTGACAGATAACTGTCATTGTTTTATGGTCATCACAATTACGACGCAAATCATTTTTCTAAAAATATATATATTTGTCAATCGGGTTGGTATCGATTTAGAAGGGTGTTCTTGCAGATCTAGTTCTTGCTTGTGATTTGGTTATGGATCATTCAGAGATGAATTTTTTGTAGATTCGGTAGTGGCTCATGGATTATTGAGTTAGATGTGATGTCAAGAGAGTGACATGCAAAACTTGCACATTGGAGATTCATAGATCACTATGGTGTCTGTGATGACTTAGGAGAAGTCTTCTTCTTGGTGAGCCAAGCTGAGAGACTTAGATTATAGAAAGTGGGTTGTTTGATGTGACTTATGAGACATTTGATGCCTCTTCACAGTGGGTTCACAGTGTGGTCTGTGGTGTTTCTTTATGACTGGGCTCTTGGTAGAGATCTGTTGATTTGGTAGCCATTGAGATGGATCGATATATATTTGTTGTATGTGGATTGAGATCTTAAATTATTGAGCTTCTCTTTCTTTTGAGAATAGTCTAACATTCTCTACTTAACAGGGCCAACCACGTGAAGGTGGAAGCTCATCTGACCCTTCCTACGAGCCTCTTATGACCTTTTATGACATTTTAAGACCTCTAAGATGTATTCTTAGGGATCGTAAAGGGTCGTAAAGGGCCATAAGGGGTCCTGGGACACAACAACTAAGAAACATAAATGTAGGCATCATGGTCACAATTTTTTGGAAACACAACATAATTGAGTGGTATACGCAAATGTGTTGCATCGTCTGGGTATACCATTCAATTATATTGTGTCTCCAAAAAATTATGACCATGATGCCTACATTTATGTTTCTCATTTGTCATGTTTATGTGCATGTTCTTTATGTGTATCTACTAGAAATTCTAAAAAAAAATTAGTATCTACAATAGCCCTTTGTTAACCACATTTACGCATATGGTCCCAACAAAGTAGTGCACAAACTACACAAAGAAGGCATCGCATAAATATGATTTCTACTTTCTCCATTGAAGCAATCTTAGCGACACTAGCTGCCTCTCGAGCCTTGCACAAGTTGCACTCATTTCCTACATCAGGTATAGATGTAGATGGGGTAGATGTAAATGTGGTTTGATCAACCCACTAAAAGTATTCACATCCACTATATCCCCACAATACCAAATGTACTTTAGTTCTTCATAAAGTGATTAATTAGTTGTCACATTATTTTTAAACATATAATATAATTACATATCCAGACCTTTTTCCTATTTGGGAAAACCCAAAATTGACACCCAGGATTACTTGTTGTGTGTGACATCTTCAACATGCATGGGCCAACACCACATTGACACATAGGCATATTGACCAAAGTCATCAACGTTATTTCAACAAATATTGCATTATCACAAATATTGCATTGTCATTATTTTGTTCATTCATACTAATTATAATTACAATAAAAAGAAACATACTAATGTAGACTTGCACATTTTTTGGCTAAGTCAAAGTCTTTGGTTTAAATCACTAGACACTCAAAACAAAATGGCAAACCAAAGACAACAATGCAATAAAAGGCAATTGCTAAGAAATTCAGAATTAGCTCACTCCATTGCAGGGAACAAAGAGAATCCCCTATGATTTAATATCATTGATGTGCAAGGAAATAGAAAATTAGCAAAAGTAACTCTCACATAAGTAGGACATATAAAACAAGGTGAATAAGAGTAGTACATATAAAACAATCATTAGAACATGCCAAACATCTAGCATAATTATACATTTCATTCATGTCATTGATATTCTTCTTCATCCATCTCATCATCAAGATCATCATCATTGATGACATCATCACCACCACTATTGTCATCATCATCATCATCACCATCAGCATCATCATCATCATCATCATCATCATCATCCTCATCATCATCGTCATCAGTAGCACCATCATCATCATCTTCTTCTTCGTATTCTTCTTCGACTAGCTCTCGATCACGATCGTCATCTACATCATCTTCCACTTCTTCATCTTCCTCGGTATCTTCTTCCATCACATTATACTTTATCAAATTTCCTCTTGGATCATTTCTAACAACAAATGACCAACCAAGTTTATGTGGAACCTCTGAGTAAAATACCTGCTCACATTGGCTTGAAAGAACATAGGGCTCTTATCCAATTGGATCAAACAACCTTGTATTAATCATTGGAAATCCATTGTCATGTTCAATAATAGTTCTATCAGGATCATTTTTATTGAGTCATAGTTTGTACCATTTCACAATGAAGAGAACTAATTTGAAGCAATTAAAGTCACAATCAAGTATATCAACTAAAATACCATAGTATTGATTTTGTGACTCTCGAGGATGTAAGTCATTTCTAAATGAAATATAAGTCACCTAGAACACTGCACTTATCCCAGAATCACAAGGTCTCTTTGTGTCATCTAACTTTTTGATGTGAAATTTATAACCATTGCAATTCATAGCCTTGTGGTGTTTCACCTGCAATAATGTCAAACATGTATAAATTATTGCATCATGAGTTGAAAAACATACGGTGTATTAATTAACAAATTTATAAGTACATAGTGATCTCTTAAACCATATGCTAAATCTATTTCCTTTTGTGTAACATAGGGATCTCCATTATGATGAGTTTGTATAACCAATGAAGACATGGATTCCCATGTTAATCTATGACCATCATGCTAACATCATTCAATCCATGCCGTCATCCAATCTTGATTATTTGCAATAAACAAATCTATTGCATCCCACTCTTTAGAAACTGTACAAAAGTAAATAGATGACTTACAACGGATTTATTTTGAAGATTAAGAATTAATTAACTACAATAACATCTCATAATTTATTACCTTTCAGTTTCATGAATCTACCGTTTCCCACCAAGTACTCCCCTTCAAATTTTTTTAATTGAGTCAAGATCTCAAATGCAATCTATATGGGTCTTTGCAAGAAGATAAGGAAGATATTTAGTAACATACACCATCATCTGGTATACCATATATCCCTCAACCATAAAGCCCTTAGGATGTGCTCTTTTTCCTACCAAACCCTTCAAAAATTTCAAGTGTCTCTCAACCATCCACATTGACCTAGCATGTATAGGTCCACACAATTTAATCTCCTCAACTTGGTGTATGAGGTAATGTTCTTATGCATTGAAAAAAGCTGGAGGTAAACACTTTTGCATTTCACACATTAATTGACAAATTTTTTTCTTCCAATATTTTATATCTTATTTATGGATTTCTTTAGATGACAACCACCTATAAAAGATTCAAGACATAAATATATAAATATGAGACTTTACAATATATTACTTGTTTGATATTATTGTTTGATGTATTGAACAAATATCACTACTTACCTCATGTATTTTCCAAGATCATATATCACTTGTTTGATATTATTGTTGAAGTTCTCTGGGAGAGATAGGGGTAGAAATTATTGCAACAATTGTCAACTGATCATTTCATACAATGAAAATTGAATGCAATTACATAAATATATTGTAAATACAAAATACTATGACTTACCTTGATGAAGGTATGCCAATCATGCATTTTCATCCCTAGCCCAAAATCATTTTTCTTCGATATGAGATTGCTTATATACACAGCAAATCCTGTAGGAAATCAAATTTTTTAGATCACTTCTTTTATGGCATTACTTTATTGCTCTATTAATAACCAAGGAAGAGCACTTGCATTAATCTGATCTCCATTGCTATTTGATTCAATGATATTTTTCATTGCATGATTAGAATCATGAATGTCACTACAAATTTTTCCAAGTTTTTCTTTGTCACACCTTCCATCTAATATTTTCCACAGTGTCTCTGTTACATTCTTTCCAATATGCATAGTATCAAACAATAGATTCTCATAGTAGGGAGGCCTACTAAATTCTCTAGGATAACATTTTAGTCCCTTTGGAAGTTGGTCGGTGATGCCTTCATGACCTTCAAGATCATCAACTACATAATTAGCCAACAAAACACAATCAAAATATATAATTTTCAAACATCGACCATTACGTGGAATGATATTACCTCAAATTCTATTATATTCCAACTATGCCATTCTTCGGGGCTTTGATGTAGTCTCTTCTTTCCCATTGAAAAGATGTCTTTCTACACTTCGATACTTATGATTTCTGGGGAGGAACTGCCTATATTCATCAAACACCTATTTTTTTAAAATTTTGGATTCATGGGATTTCATCTTTGGACCACACATTGGACATACAAATTTTTCCTTTGTTTGAAGACCAACAAGATAATGATAAAATTGGATTAAATATGTATATTTTTAGAATTTGAATTATCACGTACAACTAGAATTCACCATAACATACCACATAAATGTGTCAACCCTAGAGCATCATGAATTATCCACACAAGCATTGCATGAAATTGAAATTTTCTTTGTCCAATTGGTTGGGAGATGTCATACATAGTGAAACCATTCCATAACACAAACAACTCGTAGATAAGAGGTGCAATATTTATGTTCATATCTTTCACTTGGTACTTACCTAGTTGAATGAACAACAACATCAGATAATTATTGTTGTCGTTTCACTCCAAGAATTATAATTACATGTAGATAACTATAAAATAATAAGATACCTAGAACAATCATTGCCAACATAATGTGCTCCCTCTTTATTGACATCCATGGAGGAAGGTTATTGTTTATAACAAAAATAGGCCACACCGAGCAAATGGATCTCATATCTCCATGTGGATTGACACCATCTACTACTAGAGAAAGCCTAAGATTTTGAGGTTCCTCTTTAAAGTGTGGCCACTTTTCCTCTATATCCATAAATGAAGAACCATCTATTGGAGATTTACCAACAGGCCAGTACTAATTGTATGCTTGTCATTGATGAAAACATATGGAAAGTAGCATGCATGGAAGTCTTATGCAGTAAGTGTTTAGTATTGTAGCATGGACATGATATCAGCATGATATCATGGGCGTAGAGGTTAACTATTAGTACAGACAGTTATATAGTAGCTTGTGTCAGTAGTGTTCCTGACAGAGTAACAGGAAGTGTTCTATGTATGGTTGTTTGTACAATTATCATGGATCCTTGCACACTTGGATATATGTTGTAGACATGTTAGTGATGTTTAAGTTATAGATGCATAGTCTTTTGATGAGTAGAAGTGAATTTATGCAGTTTCTATTTACCAACAATAGTTTCCTATGTTTATTCAGAAGAGCCGACAGGGATTTTATTGGTTCTTGAGTTCTGCCTATCTTTATGGTATGCACCCTTGGATTTAAGCTTGGAAGAGAGTTATTGATGTTCGGTTAAGACTGCATGAGTTAATTCAGATTACAGAGAAAGTTCTAGTTGTTTTGGTAGAGCCGATAGTGTGTAGCGTGTGTCTACAATTATCTTATTGGATAGGTCCCAGAATGAGTTGCGTGCATAGTAGAGCTGACAGAATGTTTATTGGAGTTTTTTATAGTTTCTCTAATATTATTTCAAGGTGGTTCTAATAGGCTGACTTGATTATATCATTTGGAGGAAAGATATTTATAGGTAGTCATTTGTGATTTCTTAAGGGTGGTTCATAGTTGATTAAGCAGAGCAGAGCAGAGTGTATGAAGTGTTGAGCCATCAAAAGAAGGTCTATATGACCAAGTAAAGTACTTGTTCTATTCATTGGAACTGATCCTGATAGCAGGTCAAAGCACAGTTCACCAAGATCTAGATATAGTGTGTATCTATTATTCAGAAGGTTGTAGCCTTCACCCATTTGAGTAGTGAGCTCTCAGACAGTGCATCCTCTCCCCTAACAAGGAAAATTGTAAAAGACTCCTAATAGGGTCTGACCCTTACCAGGTCTACTGCACTTAATATATTTTAAAGCTACTCCTAACAGGTTAAAGGATCTTCTAACAAGGATCATTATACACTAGTACATAATATTAGTGGGTATCAAGTCCCACCAGGGTTTTTACCTATTTGGGTTTCCCCATAACCAAAATATTGGTGTTGTGTTCATGTGTTCTTTCATTATGTTTATGCTTTATGTTTAAGTATACTTAATTGGATAAAGAATTGAATCTTGTAGATAACTGATTCACCCCCCCCCCCCTCTCAATTATCTCTTGGGACTATTCCTAACACCATCCATAGGCATTCAAATAATTTCATCTCAACTCTTGTCGTGTGCATGGTAATCCATAAATTGTGCCAAGATATTGCACCTAAATAATTTTTTTAGACGTGGAATGATGGGGATGTGATGAAGAACCTTTCGAGGTAGCTTTTTTATCACTTGATCATCTCGATATCTGCTTGTATGGCATTCAGGGAATTTTGTTGCATTTTCATGTTCTTTATAATAAATAATATGATCTTTAGGACAAGCATCTATTGTTTGATACTCCATTCCAATATGTTTCATAGTGGCACATAATTCTCGGTACGAGCGATGGAGAACATTTTATGGTGGTAACAGAAAGTCACCTATCAATTAGCAACAAATAATATAAGTCATTACTATAAACAATCTTAATGGTATATGTTTCATCTTTTATAAACTATAATGACATATATGACAAACCTTAACATACATGACATTGCTATGTTGGATAAACCATTCATAACCTTCAAACTCACCAACAACAATACAACAGAGAAAAGAGTAGATTGGGAGCCTTCGTAAAGGGTCGTGTCTACCTTCTCAAGTAGAGATATATCATGGACATCGGCAATGTCATCCTCATCATAATCATCATCATCAGCACCAGCACCAGCAGTGCTAATACCAAATGTGCCAATGGTCAATGCATTCATACCATCATCTTTAAATGTGTTTTCTGGTGCATGATCATCATCTTCGATGGGATCATGATCTTCAACTTCAATAATCACACCTCCATATTCCTCTATATTCACACTGGGGAGATCGACCTATATAAAAATGATGATAATCAAATGCCCCTTCAATGTGATAATCAAACCTCCTTCCATGGTTCATATGTATATTAATTGTGAAAACAATATAACAAACAACTTACCACTAGATTATAATCAAACCCCCCTTCAATGTGACCATTCTCCCTACAATGTCTCTTTATTGTTTTGATTTTGATTCTTCTTATCTTTAAGTCGTTACAACTCTTTCATGGACAATAACATTTTTCATTGCCTTCTCTTTGAAAGTTAGACAACAATCTAGCGATTGTCTCCCTATTTTGATCAAATTCCCTTATATTATCTGACATGATCCTTAATGTGTATATCTACAAAATAAATTGGAGATTCCTCCTTTCATTAGCTTCATGTCACCTTCTCATAGCTTCTCATTTTTTGACAGATTTTGCCAAAGGCTTTGTAGGAAACCAAGTAAGGGGTATTCTTGAGTTCAAACACATTGAGTAGCTACAACTAGATTATAAATCATGAATTCACTATAAATTAAGGGGCATTATAAATCATGAATTTGCTATAAAATTAATGTATTTCTCTATATTTCATATGGACATTTATTCAAATGGAGTTATATCATTTGGAATGGATATATGATAGGTTGATATCAAATTTTATGTCCCTATTTGATCTAATAGCATCAATATAACAAATAGAGAATTGACCAATCAAATAGGGACATGAGGTGCTCAAACAGTGAGCTCATAAAACAATATATTTAGTCTTAATAAAATATTATAAAACAACATATATTGTGTGAAGTGTTTGATCTCTCTTTATTTGTTTTTTTATTTCGATATTCACTATGTGGTACTCCCCATATGATCATTTCATGAGGAAATGTCTTGATGGCTTGCGGGCTACAAGCCAAGGCATCATGCATTATTTATGAGCTCATAGTTTGAGCACCGGCCAATCAAATAGGGACATGAGGTGCTCAAACAATGAGCTCATAAACAATGCATGATGCCCTAGTTGTAGGTAGTTATCTCTTCTATAATGATGGAGTGAAAGGTAATGATCAATGAGGTTGCTGCAATTAGATCATACATTAATACACTTACTATTTTTAATTTGAGCTCGGGTATCATGCAATGTTACTGTTGTCATTGCATGCTTGTTGTTGTTGTGCACTATATATTGTTTTATACATTGTTTATTTCATTGAGACCATGAGCTTGGCATTTGTAATGTATTTTCTATTATTGGATCAATGCTACCATGTTGTTGAGTTTGTAGATGCATTGAATCACCACTTCCATTCTACTTTGATAGAAGCAATATAACAAATAGAGCACCCTCCAATAAAATAGGGACATAAGTAAGACATTTAATGCATTATTACTTCATCATGATGATAAAAATTTCATTGGCTCAAAGCACATAGAAATTCAAAATAATAGGATATCTTAATCTTTATGAGCTCAAATTCAAAATAGTAAGTGCATTATTTTATTACTGATGTCCCTATTTGATCTAATAGCATCAATATAACAAACAAAGCACCAACCAATCAAATAGGGACATGAGGTGCTCATACAGTGAGCTCATAAAACAATATATTTAGTCTTAATAAAATATTATAAAACAACATATATTGTGTGAAGTGTTTGATCTCTCTTTATTGGTTTTGTTGTTGATATTCACTATGTGGTACTCCCTATTTATGATCATTTCATGAGGAAATGTCTTGATGGCTTGCGGGCTGCAAGCTAGGGCATCATGCATTATTTATGAGCTCACTGTTTGAGCACTAGCCAATCAAATAGGGACATGAGGTGCTCAAATAGTGAGCTCATAAACAATAAATGATGCCCTAGTTGTAGGTAGTTATCTCTTCTATAATGATGGAGGAGTGAAAGGTAATGATCAATGAGGTTTCTACTGTTAGATCATAAATTAATACACTTATTGTTTTGAATTTGAGCTTGGGCATCATGCAATGTTATTGTTGTCATTGCATGCTTGTTGCTGATGTGCACCATATATTGTTTTATATACTATTTATTTCATTGAGACTATGAGCTATTGTAGTTAATTATATTCTTTTGGGGTCTGATCTATTGTAGTTGTTTCTTTTTTCTTTGAATCATTGTTTATAATTACTTTTGATGCAATATTTGTGTGAAGAACAAGAACAAAATGGTGAATGAGTGTATTTGACAAAGATAAACATGACACATTTTGTTGGGCTGATTGGGTTGGCCTGGTACCATTTACATTGGCCAGATACTAAATAGTGAGCTCATGAACAATGTATGATGCCCTAGCTTGTAGCCCATGAGCCATCAAGACATTTCCTCATGAAATGATCATAAACGGGGAGTACCACATAGTGAATATCAATAGAAAACCAAATAAAGAGATATCAAACACTTCAGACGATGCCTTGAAGGTAATAGAAATGATGCCCTAGCTCGCAGAGCTCACAGGTCATCAAGCATTCCAAATGAAAAGATGTAAACAATGACAGTATTAAATAGTGAGCTCATGAACAATGTATGATGCCCTAGCTTGCAACCTGTGAGCCATCAAGACATTTCCTCATGAAATGGTCATAAATAGGGAGTACCACATAGTGAATATCAACAACAAAACAAATAAAGAGAGATCAAACACTTCACATAATGCCTTGAAGGTAATAGCAACAATGCCCTAGCTCTCAAAGCTCGCGGGTCATCGAGCATTCTAAATGCTAAGATGTAAACAATGCCACTATTAACATTCATATTGTGCCATTAAATCAACAAATGCCATCAAAATTAAATTGAGGTGCTCAAACAGTGAGCTCATAAACAATGCCCTCTTCACAACATGCAAAACTGTAGTGTCATCTTCGCGGTAGCTCTTCAAATTCACAAAAATTACAAATGACACTTTCTTTTTGAAAATTACAAAATTACAAAAATTTCATTGGCTCAAAGCACATAGAAATTCAAAATAGTAGGATATCTTAATCTTTATGAGCTCAAATTCAAAATAGTAAGTGTATTATTTTATTATTGATGTCCCTATTTGATCTAATAGAATCAATATAACAAACAAAACACCAACCAATCAAATAGGGACATGAGGTTCTCAAACAATGAGCTCATAAAACAATATATTTAGTCTTAATAAAATCTTATAAAATAGCATATATTGTGTGAAGTGTTTGATTCTTTTTATTTTAATTTCTATTTGCACTATATCAATTTTATTTCTTTTTATTTTTATTTTATTGGGAGTGATGTTTCCCCCCCTTCTTTAATTATCATTGGTTGTAGGTCTTGTCATTGTGGATCTTCATGCACCTGTCTTCTCTCTCCCCTCTTCCTCTCTCCCTCCTCTTTTTATTGTCTTCCAGATCTGCAACATATCATTTTATGTTCTTTTCTCTCTAGCATCCTAATGATGGATCATGTAGTATGATCCGAAACATTGATGGTAAAAAAAAATGCTACACAATTGAATCTAGAAACTAATACTTAAACAAATTATCTTCTATTTGTCTTCTCCTAATGTCATTTGATATTTATTTTTAAGTGAAAACATTGAGAATCTTGAATTAAATCTCCATCTATAAGATGTGCTTATGTCAATAATAACACAAATTTTATTGTACTTTAACATATTTACTTACAAATATTGTCTATCAGTGTAACCCTTGCACCTCTTTTTGGTACAAGTACTAGTATATAATACTATCAACATAACTATTGCACTTTCTTTTAATACAAACTTAATATAAAAATATACCATCTATTCAAAATGACCCTAAATAAAAAAGCACATGATATGAAGGGATGTACATTTTGTAGGTGTTCCTCTTGAAAGGAAACACTTTCAGAAATAGGGATGAAGTCACTGGTAAGTAGTTAGGTATGCTCCTCATCCTTTCGTGTCGAGGAAGACAACATTTTTTGGAAAGAAATAGTGGGGAAGTAAAGAGTAATATATAAAGTTGGTTGAATAGTCTCAAAGTTTAGAGTATAAGGAGATTGAAGAGGCTCTCATATTGTTGAGATTGTTGACTTGGTGGTCAGCACCTCCTTGGAGATTTGTGACATGGCTTAACTACCTCCCGTGGATCGGGTTAAATTTGGCATTTGTATCAAGCATTGATAGTTTGAGCTTTTGGTGCAATGGCAAATGATTTCAACAATTGGTTTCAGAGCCTTGGGTCATGGTTTTGAGTCTCCCTTCAGTTGGAGCTGAAGGCTCAGTCGGTGCTGAGGGGGAGATTGTTGAGATTGTTGACTTGGTGGTCAACACCTCCTTGGAGATTCGTGACATGGCTTAACCACCTCCCATGGATCGGGTTAAATTTTGCATTTGTATCGAGCATTGATAGTTCAAGCTTTTGGTGCAACGGCAAATGATTCCAACACATATATCCCACTAGAAGCATATACATAGAGCAAAGAGGGGTGTCCTTTAAAGAAACAAGGGAAGAAGAAGAAGAGTGGCCTGGCAGAAACAGAGGAAGATGGATGTGATAAAGACACAACAGATCTCAACAAGGCCAATTGAGAAAGTAGTAGTGCATCCTCAAGTATTATTGAGTATCATGGATAATTACAATAGAGTGGCAAGGGACACTAACAAAAGAGTTATTGGTGTGCTTCTCAGAACAAAATTCTATGGAACAGTAGATGTCACCAATAGTTATGCAGGTATTCAGTTCTATTCCATTGAATGTTTTATATCGTAGTGAATGTAAATCTCACAAATTTTCATTGCTAATTGTAACAGGTCATTTCTTGCACTATAGTAACATCAGCCTATCTATTTAGCACTACCCATTAGCCCAAACCTTCCCAACTTTTTTATTAACAATCTTAACTGGAAATCAATTCTAGGGTTTTGGTAAAATTTGTTCTAGAGCTTCATTAGAGAATTTTAAGGACACTCTGGAGTTTCTACACTGTGTGCCAGTGGATTGTTATGTTCAAACTTTGCATTGAACTTGTTCATGAGGTCAAAACAAAAATCTTGTGTATCAAACGTTAAAATATGTGATGATTATTCTTCTTGTTGTAGGAGCATCCTGGGTGTAAGAGCAATCTTGCAATCTTTATATTCAATAAGGGCTATTTTGTGCAGAGCTGCTATTTATGGAAAGTTACTATTTTTGGTAATTTTTGTATGTACTCAGAATGATCTGATTTCTTTCTTGGAGGTTCATTTTGGTCATATAAGTCTGCCAGTAAAGTTTCATTACCAGATCAAGTGTATATTGGAAGATGTTAAAGATTTTTGGTATTGGCAGCAGGGTACAAAAACTTTGAACTCAGTTTTGAAGGCTTTAGAGGCCCCGAATGAGGTCAAAAATTTGGGTGACAAGTGCTTGTGCCGGTCAAGCTTGTAGAGCGCTTCGTGGCATTTCTGAAATGGGGTTATAATAACCGATCAGGTCAACTGGTGATGACTTATGGTGTTCGGAAGTTGGGCACCTGAAATGGCAGAAAATAATTTTCTTCAAAATTTTTGTTCGGGTTTCAAAGGTTATCTTGAGCCGACTATGATGTAATAAAATGTAAAATAAAATAATTCTAAATTTGGTCGGCCTTATTGGCTAAAATTCTGGAACCTTCCCAGGCGGTGGAGAATTGCCTATATAAGGAAGGTTGTATTATTATCTTAGGTAGTTCAGAATAGTTCTAGGTAGTAGATCTGGGTAATAGTTCGAGGCTTTGTCCTACATAATATTGTAAGGGAATACCCATGTGGCTTTGCATGTTGTAATTCTAAAAATTTGTAATTCCACATTTGTGGAGATAATAAGAAGCCAATTTTTTGTTCTTGCATATTGTTGTTGTTTCTCTATTTCTGATGTGTGTTTGTGGTATTAAGGGGACCACCCTTCATCAAGTGGTATCAAAGTAGGAGTTCTTGAGTGTGTAAACAGATCACTAACTGTGAGGCAGTTTGCACCAGGACCGTGGCTAGGGTTTCAGTGCGCATCACGAAAATGCCTCCACGAAAGGAACGTGGTGAAAGAGCTGGTGTTGTAACACCTGAGGTTAGAGAGCTGTAAAGACAAGTGCGAGCATTGCAAGAAGAGATTCACAGAGGAATGAATCTTAATATCAGAGATGAAAGTGAGGATGAAGCCAAAGAAGAATATCAAGAAGGAGAAGCTGAAATTGTGAACCAGGAGGAAGAAAGACTTTTTCGAGCGATTTCCAAGATTGGGAAAAGACCTAAGATTGAGGTTCTTATATTTTCTAGATATCTTAACCCAGAGAAATTGATCGACTGGATCAATAAATGTGAGGAGTATTTTGAGTATGAAGATGTTGAGGATCCTGATAGGGTCAAATTTGCGAAGGCCAGACTGAAAGGTTATGCGAAGATATGGTGGCAAGAGATTCAGTTGGAGTGAAATAGAAGGGGAAAGGAGAAAATTATGAGATGGGATCAGATGGTGAATAAATTGAAGCGATAATTCATTCTTGTTGATTATGAGCTTGACCTACTAAAGAAAATGCAAAGTTTGAAGCAAGCAGGAAGATCTGTTCAGGAGTATACAGAGGAGTTCTATCGACTCTTCATCAGAACAGGCCATGCAGAAGCTGATAAGGAGAAAGTTACCCGATACCTTAATGGGTTAAGGCCAAGCATTTAGGAGGAGTTGAAACTGGTTCGAATGAACAGTATTGAGGAGGCATACTACTTTGCCCTAAAATTAGAGGAAAAGCTGAACAAGAAGTTTGAGAGCAGACAAAATGGAAGAGGTCACGGTGGACGATCTGGTGGACGATCATATGGTGGCTGAAATGAAGATTCAAAAAAGAATGATGAGGCCAGTAGCAGCCAAAATCAAAGAGGAAACAATTCTAATCATTATCAAGATCAAAATAATAGAGATCAGAGGGGAAGAGGAAGAGGACAAGGTTCAGGAAGAGGAGGCTTCCGTGGAACATGTTTTCACTGTGGAGAAGAAGGTCATAGGGCATTTGAATGTCCTAAGTGCCAAGGCAGAATAGAAAGGAGAAATGAAGGCCAGGCTAGAGTTGCACATGTAGATGAAGATGCCAGATCATCAAATTCTAAATATGCTAAAAGAGGAAAAATATTGATTAACAGAAAAGTCCTGTTGAGTGGTGAGAATGAACCTCAGCAAAGGAGGAGCCTGTTTCGCACTAGGTGCAAGTGTGAAGGTAAATGTTGTGATGTGATCATTGATAGTGGAAGCACTGACAATTTGGTGTCAGAAGAGATGGTGACAAAGTTGAAGCTCAAGAGACAGAAACACCCACATCCATATCGGATTGCCTGAGTAAAGGATGACCACAAGGTCATGGTCAACGAACAATGCCTAGTGAAGTTCAAGGTTGGTGGATACCAAGATGAGGTATTGTGTGATATCATATCTATGGATGCATGTCATATGTTGTTGGGTAGACCATGGCAGTTTGATAGATGTGTTGTACATGATGGTCGTGCGAATACCTATTCCCTGACAAAGGATGGAGTGAGACATAAGCTAAAACCATTGAAGGAGACTAAAGAAAAGGTATGTGGTAATGCAAGGATAACTTTTGTTGATGGAAGAAATTTTGTAGATGGTATGAGGCATGAGCATGTATGTTTTTCTTTAATTCCAAAAGCTGGTAAAGAGGAAGTAGAAGATGTTCTTGTAGAAGTTGCAAATTTGTTGAATGAGTTTCAGGATATTGTATCCGATAACATGCCTGATAGATTACCACCAATTAGGAAGATCAGTCATCAGATGGACTTGATCCCAGGAGCGAGTTTGCCGAATAAGGTAGCACATAGAATGACACCTGCAGAAAGTGAGGAGTTGAACAGACAAGTACATGAGTTGTTACAGAAAGGATTGATCCGTGAGAGTCTGAGTCCCTTTGCTGTACCAGCAGTATTAGCACCAAAGAAGAATGGAGAATGGAGGATGTGTACAGATTTTAGGGCAATAAACAAGATCATAATCAAGTACAGGTTTCCATTGCCACGAATGGATGATATTATGGACTGTTTGAGTGGAGCTTTGTATTTCTCAAAGATAGATCTGAAGAGTGGATATCATCAGATTTGGATCAGAGAAGGAGATGAATGGAAGACTACCTTCAAGACAAAGGAAGGACTATATGAGTGGTTAGTCATGCCTTTTGGGCTAACCAAGGCACCGAGCACTTTCATGCGGCTCATGAATGAGGTTTTGAAAGAATTTTTGGGTAAGTTTGTCATTGTTTACCTAGATGATATTTTGATCTTTAGTAAGACATTGGATGAGCATATGATGCATATTCGTATGGTATTTGAAAAGTTAAGAGAAGAGAAATTGCTGATTAATTTGAAGAAGTGCAGTTTTGTGAAGAAAGAGTTGGTGTATTTGGGGTTTGTAGTTTCAGGAGAAGGTCTAAAAATGGACCCAAAGAAGGTACATGCTATCCTTGAATGGCCTACTCCAAGGAGTGCTACTGAGGTAAGATCTTTTCATGGTCTAGCTAGCTTTTACAGAAAGTTTATCAAAAATTTTAGCAGTATTTGTGGTCCCTTGACTTAAACAATGAGAGGGGATAGAAAAGAGTTTAAGTGGACTAATGGGGCAGAAAAGAGTTTTCAATTGTTCAAACAAAAAATTACAGAACAAACTGTTTTAGCACTTCCAGATTTTAATAAGGTGTTTCAAGTAGATTGTGATGCTAGTGGTACTACAATAGGAGCTGTTATGAGCCAAGAAGGTAAACTTGTTACTTATTTCAGTGAGAAGTCAAATGATACCACGAGGAAATATTCTGTTTATGATCAGAAATTTTATGCTATAGTTCAGGCATTAAAGAAGTGGAGACATTATCTACTTCCTAAGGAGTTTTTTTTGTATACTGATCATCAAGCTTTGCAATATTTGAATAGTCAAGGAAAGTTGAAATGGTTTGAGTTTTTATAGAGTTATACATTTGTTTTGAAACACAGGAGTGGAAAGTCTAATAGGGTTGCGGATGCTCTTAGCAGAGGGCAACTATTGCTGATAGAAATGCAGATTGAAGTGGTTGGGTTCAAGGAACTCAAGAATTTGTATCCAGAGGATCCTGATTTTGGTGAAGCTTTGAAAGCTTGTATAGAACTTGTTACTCTAGACAGGATGAAATGACTAGATTTCATCATCTAGGATGATATGCTATTCAGAGGGAGTCAGTTGTGCATTCCACAAAGTTCTATGAGGGAGAATCTCATCAAGGAGAAGCATAGCGGAGAATTGGCTGGACATTTTGGTCATGACAAAACCCTTTCTTTGGTTAGTGAGAATTATTATTGGCCACAGTTGCAGCAAGATGTGAAGAAGTTTGTACAGAGTTGCAATTATGTCAGATGGCGAAAGGAGTGAAGTAGAATATAGGGTTGTATCAGCCATTACCTATACCAGAGAAGCCTTGGGAGGATATCAGCATGGACTTTGTCCTTGGTTTACTGAGGACTCAGCAGGGACATGATTCAATTTTATTGGTGGTTGACAGATTTTCAAAGATGACACATTTCATTCCTTGCAAGAAGACTAATGATGCTGTTCATGTAGTAGAATTATTTTTCAGAGAAGTAGTGAGACTTCATAGTTTGCCAAAGACCATAGTTTCAAATCGGGACACTAAGTTTGTTAGATATTTCTAGCGTACATTGTGGAAGAAGTTGAAGATAGATTTGAAGTTCAGTTCATCACATCATCCACAGACTAATGGACAGACAGAGGTGGTGAATAGGAGTTTAGAAAATTTGCTGAGATGTTTGGTTGGAGATAAGCTAACAGGATGGGATTTGATTTTACCACCGGCGGAATATGCATATAATAATTCTATCAATAGGAGCACTGGTAAATCACCATTCCAGATTGTATATGAAAGTAGTCTAAGAAATGCATCTGAATTGTAGAAGATAGATAAAAGAGAAATAAGTACTGCTAAAGCTGAAGATTTTGTAGAACACTTGAAGAACATCCATGGGGAGGTGAGGAAGCATATTACCAAGATGAACGCATAGTATAAGGCTAAGGTAGATGAGAAAAGGAGGTATAAGGAATTTCAGGTTGGTGATGAAGTCATGGTTCATTTGCAGAAGGAGCGGTTTCCAGTTGGTACATATAACAAGCTGAAAATGAAGAAGTTTGGACCATGTAGGATACTGAAGAAACATGATTCAGGAAACGCATATGAGGTAGAATTGCCTACTGAGCTAAATATTTCACCAGTGTTTAACATTTTAGATCTAACAGAGTATCATGAAGGAGGTGTTGAAGATGAGATCACAGCAACACAGTGGAGTATTCCAGCAACTAGTTCAGACACTAAGGAGATCAAAGATATACTGGACAGTCATGTTGGTAGAAGCACAAGGAACAGGACATATGAAGAATATCTGGTTAAGTGGAAAGGATGACCTGTTGAAGATTCATCATGGCTAACAAAGGAGGAGGTTAGCCATCTTGGTTTTCCTCTACACACCTGAGTTGTGATAGGGTCACTTCTCAAATTACCCTGGGTGTCTGATGCAGGAGCATCCTGGGTGTAAGAGCAATCTTGCAATCTTTATATTCAATAAGGGCTATTTTGTGTAGAGCTGCTATTTATGGAAAATTACTATTTTTGATAATTTTCATATGTGCTTAGAATGATCTGATTTCTTTGTTGGAGGTTCATTTTGGTCATATAAGTCTGCCAGTAAAGTTTCATTGCCAGATCAAGTGTATATTGGAAGATGTTGAAGATTTTTGGTATTGGCAATAGAGTACAGAAACTTTGAACTCAGTTTTGAAGGCTTTAGAGGCCCCAGATGAGGTCAAAAATTTGGGTGACAGGTGCTTGCGTTGGTCAAGCCTGTAGAGCACTTCGTGGTATTTCTGAAATGGGGTTATAATAGCCGATCGAGTCAACTGGTGATGACTTATGGTCTTCGGAAGTTGGGCCACCTGAAATGGCAGAAAATAATTTTCTTCAAAATTTTTGTTTGGGTTTCAAAGGTTATCTTGAGCCGACTATGATGTAATGAAATGTAAAATAAAATAATTCTAAGTTTGGTCGGCCTTATTGGCTAAAATTCTGGAACCTTCCCAGGTGGTGGAGAATTGCCTATATAAGGAAGGTTGTATTATTGTCTTAGGTAGTTCAGAATAGTTCTGGGTAGTAGATCTGGGTAATAGTTCGAGGCTTTGTCCTACAGAATATTGTAAGGGAATGCCCATGTGGCTTTGCATGTTGTAATTCTAAAAATTTGTAATTCCACATTTGTGGAGATAATAAGAATCTAATTTTCTATTCTTGCATATTGTTGTTGTTTCTCTATTTCTATTGTGTGTTTGTGGTATTAAGGGGAGCACCCTTCATCACTTTTGAAGGAATCTAAAAAACTGACTCAAAACCACTTGGGTGAATCCGAAAAACCATCACATTTTGATCCACTCTCTAAACATCACTTAAATGATAAATTGTGACATTGGAATGAGGCCGAGGGGCATTGTGTTCTCTTTCCTTCATTTTTTTACCTTTTTTGTGCAATTGAGTGCCTTCAAGACTTTCAAGTCTCTATCTCCGCACATGTTATTTTATGCTTTCTTGCCAGAGTAGACAAAGCCTTCCAAGTTTAATAATGGCATGGTTGAATCAATTTTTGGTTTTCAAAAAGATAAAAGGGTTGTATGATTTAATTTATGACTGAAGTATAAACAAAATTACTTGCAAATATTAGAGTAGTGTAGTCTACTTGCAAATATGATAGTAAATTAAATTACCTTAGATAAAGTAAATTACTTGCAAACTTTATGATTGGCCCAAGTTATTTGACTTTAGTGCTATCAGAGATCACCATTGAAATCCTATATAAATTTAAAAGTAAACTTATCCAGATCATTATCAAATGGATATCATGATCAAATTGAATCTTAAGCATCCAAATTTATTTTAATTTACTAGGCCATGTAGAATATCCCTTTGTCCGACATTTCTAATGTAGTGCTCACAATGATAAATAGAACTTTATATTGTCATTGTAGACATTTTTGTTGTCATAGCAATTTTGTCATATTATTTTTGATACTAGAGATTTAAGAAAATCAAAGGCCTGTGAATATTTACTCATTAATCCTAATAAGGTATTTTGTCTTTCTCTGGTAACCCCACTCAATGAAGTATTGTAACTTTTCCTGAAACAATCTTGCCCTCTTGAGAAGTGCACTTACGTAAACTAGGGAAGCATTAGGCAAACGGAATATAGGGAGTTCTAGAATCTTTTGCAACTCATCTTATTAATGGAGGGTGTTAGCTTTTAGTTTGATTGATTTTTTGGCTTGGGGCTTCCTTGAAAATCTTATAAAAATTCTTTAATGCATTAGTCTCTTGATATTTTTTTCTTGTTCAAAAACAACAGTAATAGTATATGTAACAAATGGGAGACACATTTGAGAAGTTATTATCTCAGCAAACTTGAGACCTAATAAATTGTTTTTGTGACACACTCTATGCGGTGTGCTTCCAATTGCTTTTCCTATAATGATAAATTGAGGAAGAAGGGCACCGGCCCCTGGATGAATGAAACTATGCTTAGGCAGTTGTCTTAGAAACACTGATAAAGTAGGTTTAAAATTGCAATCAAAACTATGCTGAATAGAAGGGAACTAGCCCCTTGATGAATGAAACTATGTATGCTTGGGAAGTCATTTTAGAACACCAATAAAGTAGGTCTATAAATACAACCAAAAGTATACTGAATCTAAATTGTGAGGAGCTCAACATTTTGGTTGAGAATCTAACTGCAAAAACTAAAGTCTTCAGGCATGTGGATGATTCCCTGGTCAAGTTTAATGTAGTCTGGTATTGATAAAGATGTTATTATAATGAAGTCCCACCTTTGAGAATGCGAAATTGCTTGAATTGATGGGTTGACATTACCTCCAATGAATTAGATATTTAGAATTTTACTAGTTTTTTTTTCACTTCTAAATGACTCGAATCATTTGTCAAGTGTATCTAGGAAAGAAAATTTCTTAAGAATAGTTGAAAAACTAAGACTTGACAATTGGTCAACTTATTAAAAAAATTAAAAAATTTGGGACAAGGCAAAAAATTAATCAAATTTTCTGAACATTAAAAGTAAAAACACAAATCTGTAAAGTGTGAACATATTCATCAAAAACATGCTATTTTCTAAATTTAGGGAACATATTATAGATAACCTTTATATATATTCAAAATTAGAGCTCAATGCATTTCATAAACCAAAGAAGAAGCTCAAAATGATCTCTACCTCTATTATTACTATTTAACTTGAGCCCATAAAATTTGAAGGTTCAAGAGAAAATAGGAATCTAAAATTCAAATCTACTTTAAATGTTAATGTAAATGTAAATAGATTATAATTTTATTAAAATGGTTTTGGAAAAGTAGTATAGAGAACACATAGAAATAAAATATTATAATGATATTAAAATTATTTTAATCCATTTTATTATGTAATAATCCTATCACATGATGTCCTTCAATGCCAGTATTAAACAGTGAGCTCATGAACAATGTATGATGCCCTAGCTTGCAGCCCATGAGCTATCAAGACATTTCCTCATGAAATGATCATAAACAGGGAGTACCACATAGTGAATATCAACAACAAAACAAATAAAGAGAGATCAAACACTTCACACAATGCCTTAAAGGTAATAGAAACAATGCCTTAGCTCTCAAAACTCGCAGGTCATCAAGCATTCCAAATGAAAAGATGTAAACAATGCCAGTATTAAACAGTGAGCTCATGAACAAAGTATGATGCCCTAGCTTGTAGCCCGTGAGCCATCAAGGCATTTCCTCATGAAATGATCATAAATGGGGAGTACCACATAGTGAATATCAATAGCAAAACAAATAAAGAGAGATCAAACACTTCACACAATGCCTTGAAGGTAATAGCAATGATGCCCTAGCTCTTGAACCTTGTGGGTCATCAAGCATTCAAAATGAAAAGATGTAAACAATGCCAGTATTCAATAGTGAGCTCATAAACAATGTATGATGCCCTAGCTTGCAGCCCGCAGGCTATCAAGACATTTCCTCATGAAATGATCATAAACAGGGAGTACCACATAGTGAATATCAATAGCAAAACAAATAAAGAGAGATCAAACACTTCACACAATGCCTTAAAGGTAATAGCAACAATGCCCTAGATCTCAAAGCTCATGGGTCATCGAGCATTCCAAATGCTAAGATGTAAACAATGCCACTATTAACATTCATTTTGTGCCATTAAATCAACAAATGCAATCAAAATTAAATTGAGTTAATGAGAAGATAAAACTCAAATGCCTACCTCAAGTGCTGGTGCACTCTTCCCACACAGTGTCAGCCTCTTCACACACGCCAAACTCGAATGCCCTCTTTACGCCACGCAAAAGTTCAAAGTAATCTTCGTGGTAGCTCTTCAAATTCACAAATTACAAATGACACTTTCTTTTTCTTTTTTTTGTCGCAATTATGATGTCATCATTGCTATTACGACACCATCAAGGGCACTTGCAAAAAAACACAAAAAACAAACACAAATTGTAGTGGTGTCACAAATTGGCATCGAAATTTGACCCCAAATGTTGTAGTGGAAGAAGTCACAGTGAAAGAGAAGAAAAATAGAGAGACGACATTGATTCTTACAAAACCTAAGTGTTAGGGTTAGTTAGAGTCACCTTGTTAAAGTGTCTTTGACCCTTACTCTTTGGTTCATTTAGAGTCTGATTTGGCAATTTCTGTTCTCCATCTTTTTCATTGCTTCAAGTTTGCTAGACGCTCAAATCATTAAATCCCAGCCTCCCAATTCATTTACATCAGAGTCGGTCCCCTTTGGTTAAGTCTTTCCCAAGACTTTTGTTCCTTATGAACCACTTCGAACCTCTTTGAACTCTAGTTCAAAGTAGTTCAAAGAAATTCAACCAAAGTTTATTTTTCTAATGATTGGTTTATGCAGGTGGGCCCCAGTTTGCATCATCCTTTAGAAAGGAATCACATTGAACCCCTTTGAACTCAGGTTCAAAGGAGTTCAAAGGATTTCAAAGAAAGAAGGTACTGAAATCAAAGAGTGATGTGACAACTAGAACCTCAAGTGATGTCATCGACGGTGGAGTTATTGCAAGGTTTAAATGTGGACAATCATGAAAAAACATCAGCCACGAGTAAATCCGATGTGGAGAATCTAAGCTGTGGGAAAAGAAATCATTAACCTGAATAGGAGATTTGATTTAAAGAAAGTTAAGGTCATTAATGAAGATTGTGGTTTTCAAAGACACCCCATTGTCAAATCATCATTACTCATTTTGTGCGAATTAATGTTTCCACTTAATGTTCCTTAAGGTGATCTTCTATGGCATGATTTCACAAAATATAAGTATCTCTGTAAACCTCCTCATTTATGTTATAATTCTACGGAGTCTTGGTTGTGGAAGAGGAAATTATTCTGAGTCTGTAGAAAATAGGTAGCTCCTAAAAGCTCTCTTTCATTTCTTGTTGTTGTTTGGTAATATTGGTTCAAGAGGGGGGGTTGTTTTGTTAATTTTCCAGTAGGAGAGACGAGGTCTAGTATGCATGTCTTTGGGAATGTCAAGAATATGGAGTGTTATTCCCCCGTTGTCATAGACATAGACCTGTTAGGGGTGCCAGTAGAAAAAATGGTGGTTGACCTCACAAATCATCTTGCAGAAGATCATAGTCTAGAGTTTTTGTCAAGTGGGTTATTGGAAGCTGCAGCTTCCCCTCCATCAGTTGTAAGTTTGGAGTTGATTCAGAAATGCATTAACAGATATGATGTTAAATCCAAGTGCATAATGAATGCTAAAGACCAGATGTTAATACTAGTTAACAAAGAAACCATCATGGCTATTTTCAAAATCCCAAAGGAGTCACTCATCAGTTTCACTCCCACCTAATCTTTGGCCCAATACTGAGAAAATATAGATAAAAACCGTAGCTACATAGCTCGAAAATGGACCAATACTTTCTATAAAGGGGGATCCCGCCTACCCAAAGTTTTGACTAAAGACCACATGAAACCTCATATTCATGATGTGATGGTTTTGCTTCATTGAATCAAGGGTTCAGAGAAAGTTCTCCACTTTGAAGAGTGGATGTTTCACTTTATAGAGATTGTCTTGGAAGGAAGACAACATCTTGATTGGGCAAAAATTATCTCCAGTTCTCTGAGAGACTAGCTTAAATAGGCCCAAGCCATTAAGAAGGAATTCTTTATGTCTTCCTATTTGATATACTGTCTTGCATGCACACAAGATCTATCAGCCATCCAACATGTCCCATGGAATGAAGACCTTAACATTTATGAGTTCTACCCCTTGTTAAGAAAGGATAAGATTTTGGGGGATTACAGGAAGGTTCATGATGTCTTTCTTGGAAGACTGTGTCAACAATTGGTGGGAATTTAGAACCAAAGAGTCTCATTGGATGCACAGAAGCTGGTTCAAACCTACAGGAGTTTTTACATCCAATTTCCACGGTTTACTTATATCTGGGCCAGAGGTTTTGATGAAGAACCTCTCAGGCTTCCAAGATTTTCTTTTGATTGTTTTATATTGGCAGAGGTTTGTAGACAGTTGTTCATAGTTATTAAAAATAGCCTGCCAGAAGAAAGGTGGCCTTCTATGTTTTCAGTCAGGTTGGGAAACTTGGTTTGCAACAATATGATGGATGCCTCAGTGATAGGAAGTAACCTGTTAAGTTTTCACATGTAGCTCTATGAATCACAGAGGGGTTTTCACAATAAGGGCTTTGCTAGCCAAGTTCTGAGTCTAAGCAATTATCCATCACCCAGTTCACACATTGAAGATTTATGGGAAGACCTAAGTGATGAAGAAGCCATCTGGAAATAGGATCACTCTAGACTTGTAGTTCCACAGATCAAGTTGTTGCAGTTGAAGTTTGATATAAGGGAAATAGAAGAGGATGGTTTTGAAACCATAGGTTTAGATGTCATCAATCCAAAAGTAGGAAGTCCTTTAGTCATAGATTGGAAAAGAAAAGAGAAAGATGACATAAAACTAAGAGCCAAAACCATATTTGGGATTATAGAGGCCTAGTTGACAGAAAAGAGAAATATAGGAGCAAAGAACCCCCCTCTTGAAAAGTGTAGAATATAATCCACTCTAAAAAATGTGAATCATGTCCCATCTAATGTGTTTCTTGTTTTTCCTAATGTAGGTAAAGTCACATCCCCTAAGAAAAAGGTATCTCTTAGAAGACATTCTACCGCACTTAGAACAAGGCCTAGAACAAGATTAGAAAAGCATTCTCAGATGGAATCTCTAGGACCTAACTACTTGGACATTGAGATTAATGATGAGGATATTTCCTTTTCATTGGATCAATAGGAAAAGATTCAAGAAACTCCTACCAGTAATCCAGAAGTACCTCAAGCTAATAACACTCCTGTCAAAATGCATGACAATCGGATAGTTACCGGTTAAGTTCCTCCTTGGCTAACTGAATCAGTAAGTAAAAGGAAGAGTTATAAGCCCATTTCACTACCTATGAAAGAGATTTTCACCAAATATGTCACCCAGACTCCTAAAGATAAAAGGATGAAGAGTGATGCAAGACTATCCACTTATCCATCTACTGGAAAGGTGACTGTAGAAATAGAAACCTTCAAACCTAAAGAGGGAATCCATGAACCAGAGGCAAAAGACTTCAAAGTCACTAAAATGAAGTTTTTTGTTTTAACTAAGGACTCCAGGGACCATCTTTTCAATTTTTCAGCTGATCATATGCTTGGGCAGTTGCAAAAGGATGGAAGGGAGAAACGTGAATTAAAACAACTTGTGACTACCATGGCTGAGTTTATTTCCTCACTCATTGATGTTGGAACACTACCGTAGGCCTAGTCCCCATAGGACTTTGATCCAAATTCAGCTAAAAACCAAAGGTTAGTGAAGCAGATGCAAGAGGGTAGAGTTCTGATGGAGGTCATGAAATCCTGGATAAATGGTATAATCGATGAAGGGAGTGTTTTCATCCGAGAATTTATATCTACCTATTTGGATGGAGAAGGATTACTCGGTGAAATTCAAACCCTGGTCCCAAGTTGGGAAATGGAGAAGGAGAAATGCATGGCAATTGTGATACAGGTTCAAGAAATAGAGACGTATGGTGTGACTCAATTCCTAGCAGAAAATCCAATGAAGTTGGTAGATCCCTATATGTTGTTCATCTTGAAACAAAATTTCCACTGGAAGGGCACAATATTTAAAGCCATGATTTCCCAAGCCAAAATGATAGAGAAGGAGGTGCTAGACATGCATGCAAATTCCCTAAAGGATATCAAGATAGTGAATCCTTCAAGTGTTTTACAAATTGATGAAGGCAATAGGGATGTAGAAGTCATGGTTAAAGTTTTTGCAGATACCATGAATGCTCTTAAAGAAAGTGAAGCACCAATGGTTCAGGACTTCACCAAGATAGAAAATGTGGAGCCCATGTTTCTGTTGAATAGGAGCTAGTTACCTAAGAATTCATAGAGGATTAAGGAGTTAAGATGGGAGAAGAATGTGTGTTAGGCAAAGATGATAGGTCTAAAGAATCTGCACTCTCAGCTGGCTCAAGAATTGATGAATGTGTTCTGAACCTAGAAGCTGGTACAAACTACCACATCAGACGGCCTTGGAGGGAATTAGTGATTTCCAAGATAGCATTTATCTTTTCTATTTTGAAAAAGAGAGGTGTCTTGAAAACTCTTGTTTAGTTGCGTAACTAGTTTTTAATGATTTTTTTGGTGTCCAAGAGGCTGGGTTTTTTTGGAGGCTCTCTCAGACCTGAAACTATAAATGTTGGAGCATTAAACTATTTAGGGGTTAGAAATTACTAAAAGAAAAGTAGATAGTTTTCCTTAATAGATAGTTTGAGTAGTCTTTTAAGATTTGCTGATAAAGAAACAATTCGTGACTTATTTTCATTAGACTTTGATCCGATCAAATATAAATATATAAATGCATCATTTGATTTAAATCTTTGAATTGAAATCAGTCATGTATCAATTACTTTGAGAGTTGGTACATTTTATCTGTGCATGTATTATTTATGTTTAGTCATTTCTGGATTCTTTCTAGTTATCTTCCTTCAGTTATTTTATTTACTAAGCACCTTTGTTTCAAAAGTAGATTAGTAGATCTTTGTTTCTTTGTAGTTTGAGTCTATTGTCTGATTATTCTTGAGATCATCTCAATACCTAAGAGTATCTGAGTGATCCTTCTACACTTTTTGGTTAAAAGTGTATGCATTTACTTTTATGTTGATTATTCATTGAATATCTGACAAGGAAGCTGAACCTTTAAAATTTAGAGGGAAGCAATCTCTGATGCTTACCCAACTATTGATGAATTGTTTATCTTCAGAGGCATAGAGTATTTATTGATTTTATTTAGAAGAGGAAGAAAAATATTTTGCCAATAGTTTTTTGGTGACTCTACTGGGGAGAGTCTAGTATAAAACACTAGGTTCTCCATTGTTATAATTCTAAAAAATGGTGTTGCCACATAATGATGTGTTTTCGGTGCTTCAACCTAATCTAGGATTTGAAGACACACAAGAAGAAAGTAATGAGGAATCCTCTCCTAGTAGAATCAGTAAATATCTTGAATAGCTTGCTGCCAAAGGACAAGAAAGTAGTAAAAGTTCATTCAGTTGATGATGTGAGCATAGTCATCTCACAGTTCAAGGTGAATTTCTCAAGCCTAGAAGAATCTGCAACCATATTAGTAGAGGAGAAGTACTTAAAGAAGAGACTCAATGAGCTCATGAGTAGTTTTTCACTATACTTAAACTCTCTTAAGTATGGTCAAGCATCATTGAAGGAGTTTTCAAATCAAGGAAGGAAAGTCATTGTAGTATCCATGGATCAGGATAAGTTCACTAATGCCCATCTCAAGAAGATCAAAGATGCAGAGGCAATTATTAAGAAGATAAAGAATTCAATGTTAGATACTTCCACTGATGTGAACATGTGTAGAAATGTCTATCAAGGTCAGTTAGACATAATTTAGAAGGCAGATAAAGAAATGGAGAAGTTAAGGTCTAGATAGACTCAATTGAGGAACACTCTTGCACCCTCACTAGACATTCTCAGTCAAAACATAAAGGAGATTGATGTGGCCATGATAACCTATGATCAAGGTTTGAGCATAGAATTGGAGAAGATGGAGAAGCTTCAATATGGATTATGTGCCCATCTACAGATAGTCAATTCTCTGGTAACCTTTTGGAAGAAGGAGATCCAGAAACTCAAGGTTGCATATCCAGATGTTTTCCCTCAGTGAGTGTATGTAGATAAAGATTTTGATATACCTTTTTCATTAATGTCAAAGGGGGAGTTGTATAGAATATGGATTATATAAGATGTATAGGGAGATATAAGTGTATGTGTATAAAGATGTATTGAAGACAAAATGTTTTGTGTAAAGGGATAGTTAGAAACTTGGCCATATTCCTTTGTTGCCATCAATGCCAAAGGGGGAGATTATTGGAAAGTTGTCTATACTAAAGTATATGACTAGATATAGTGTTGTCATTATGGAAAAAAAATCATAGAGCAGTTTGGAGTCAGTGAACTAAGTGTAAAGATCATAAATCAGTTAAGTGTTGAAGACTGGACAACATACACAAGTCCTACAACTTAGAGCACCTATGCCCATGCGTATGGATGAATTATGGTATGTGCCCTAGAATTTAAGGTTGTTAGACTATACTTATGCTTAGTCTAAGAGCGCATAAGTAGATATGCAAAGATGTGAAAGTTACAGTCAATTGAAGTTGCACAGCCAGTGTGTGCCAGTAGAGAACAGAGCATAGAGCCGATAGTGACTATTTTGGTTTGCGATTGTAAATTAATGTTGTAGAGGCTATGTGCCCATTGTATTTAGGTTTTCGACATATGTATATGTATAATTTTAATCATGCTTAAGCCAATTCATTTGGAAGCATTATTTGTAATTAGTTATAGGGTCGACCTAATTGTATAATTGGTATGAGCGCATAAATATAAGGTGCGCCCATTGTATTCGGTATGGAAGTCAAGAAAGTTGTAATAGAGTTGTGAGAAGTAGAGCAGAGGTATGCAAAGAGAGCATATAATGTATTAGATCTTTGCAAGAGGTCAAAGCATCAGTGCACCAAAGGAACTGATCTGACAAGCAGTGTCACAACAACAATTCACCAACATATAGTGTGTATCTGATCTCAGAAGGTTGTAGCCTTCGTCATTTGAGCAGTGAGTCCACTCTCCTAACAGGGATCACTGTAAAAGAATCCTAATAGGGTTTGACCCTTAACTAGGTCTACTATACTAAAAGCATTGTAAAGCTACTCCTAAGAGGGTAAAGGATCTTCTAACAAGGATCACAAAACATTAGTGTAGAATATTAGTGGGTATCAAGTCCCACTAGGGTTTTTACCTATTTGGGTTTCCCCGTAACCATATTGGTGTCATGTGTTGATTTTATGTTTCATGTTTATATGAATGTTTAATTCAGTACTTAAGCATTTATAATTTAGTATTTAGATTAAAGTGAAAAGTTAAAATACAGTGAATGCTGATTCACCCCCCCCTCTCAGTGTTCTCATTCCTAACACTTTCTTTTTAGAATACGAGCCAAGTTATGATAGAGGCGAAAGTGTTTTGGAAACTCTACAAGATCCATCTTGTGCTATCCTAACAAGAAATCAAAGAACACAAAAGTTCACTCCTGGTGCTAGTACTGCTAATGCCTACCCCAAAGGAAAATATGCTGGAAGTGGTGAGGTTCCTACAAATCCAAAGAGTCCAGAGGTAAAGATCTTACCAAGGGGTAATCCAATTCCTCCCTCTCCTTTGGACTTTTTCAAATTTTGTAAAACAACCACAATCTCCATTTCCCCTATCGAATACCTCAAAATGAATCCCAAGGAGCTGGACAAACTGGTAAAATATGTTAAAGGAGAGTCAAGTTCAAGTCCTCAATTAGATAAACCTCTCATAGGTGAGATGACCATAGTTGAGGAACCCCTTTTCTTTAAGCCCCAAGAAACTCCATAGACACCAGAAGATTTTCCCTTTGTTAATTCAACTGAAAGAGAAATAGAAGAAAATAAGCCTAATCCCTTATATATATCCTTGTTGCTGAATGGCTAGAAACTCAGCAATTGCATTATCAATTTTGGTGCATTAGATAACATCATGCCTGCCCCAATCACAAGAGCCCTAGGTCTCACCTTGACTAAGACCTTTGGACACTGTTATTCTATGGATGGGAAATAAGTACCATTAATGGGTCAAGTTAAAGATGCCCAAGCCATTCTTGATGCGTGCCCTGAAAAACATCTGAAGTTGACTATCCTAGTGGTAGATATTCCAGCTAGCTATGGTATGTTGCTCAGTAGAACCTTTTGCAAAGATTTAGGAGGAGACATTAAGATGGATTGGTCAAAAGCCATAATCCCACTTGGAAAAAAGAAAGTAAAATTGGAACCTGAGCCTAAAAATAAATATACTATGGTACCCTCAGATAATCAAAAAGCTCAAATCCTGTATGAGGAATGTCACTTTGGTAACTATGTCATTTTAGCTGATCTTGAAAAGGATGGTGAAGCTTCTTCTCTTAAGGAAGAGGATGTATGGAAGATGGAGTTTGAAATTAGCTACTCCAATTAAAGTTTAGGTGTGGGGGTAGTTCTTTTCCCTCCTAATGAAGAATGTATTCCTTTTTCTTTCAAATTAGATTTCAAAAATACTAACAATACTGCAGAATATGAAGCTTTATTGCTGGGATTGGAAGAGGCAAAACTAAGGGGAGTTAAGAAATTGGTTGTAAAAGGTGACGTTGAGTTAATCATGAAGCAGGTGAGAGGAAAATTCTCTATTAAGAATGAAAGGTTAAAGCACTACATGAATTTGGTATGGGATGAGCTCGATTTCTTTGACTCTTTCTCCATAAAATTTATACCCAGAAATCAAAACACCATAGCAAATGCCTTGGCGGTATCAGCTTCATTATTTTTGCCTCAACCTGACTTTAAAACTCAAAAATATCAAATTGAGATGATCTACAAGCCAAGAATACTTGATAATGTGGAGTATTGGCAAGTCTTTTATAGTGACTCCCAGCTTAGAGATTTTCTAGAATGTGTTGCAGGTTTTCCTAATATATATTTTGAATGATCTAATAGTGAGTGCAAAGAAGTATACCAAGATGCTATAGGTAGTGATGGAGTGATTCAGTTAAAAGGAAATAAAATTCCCAAAGGCCTCGTCTCCCTAGAACATTTTTTCAGGAGAAAAGATGATAGTACTATTAAAGAGAAGGTATCTCATGTGCATAATTCCAAAGAGTATGACAAGATTGATATAGGAGATCAGAGCGATCTGAAATGGATTTCTATTGGTCAGACATGTACTTCATCTAAAAAAGAGGACTTGAAGAGGTTACTTATGGAATATAGAGATGTCTTCGCTTGGGGGTATGAGGACCTGAAGAATTTTAGAGGAGGCCTATTTGAAAATCAAATCCCTTTGAAGCCTGGTGTTACCCCATTTCATCAAAAGTTAAGGAACTATAATCCAAAAGTATCTAAAGCCATATTGAAGGAAGTGGAAAAAATGCTCTAGGCTAGAATTATCTATCCCATTCATCATTCAACTTGGATCGCCAATATAGTTCTTGTGAGAAAAAAGAATGGCAAGATCAAGATCTGTGTTGATTTTTGTAACCTGAACCAGGCAAGTTTGAAGGACAACTATGCATTACCTATGATGGAACATGTTCTTCAAGCTATATCAGGGTCTGAGGTCATGTCTATGCTAGATGGATATTCCAGGTACAACCAAAAAAGTGTGGCAAAAAATGACCAACACAAGACGGCTTTTATCACTCCATGGGGAACTTATGCCTATAGTCATATGTCATTTGGGCTAATTAATGCGGGTGCAACTTTCCAAAGGGAAATGAATTCTTCTTTTGAGGATCTCTAGAACAAAATTATAGTGGTTTACTTAGATGATCTTACCATCTTTTCAAAGAAAAGGATTCAACATTTAAAAGATCTCGAAATGGTGCTCCTAAGATGTAGAAGTCACGACATCTCTTTGAACCCCAAGAAATCAAAGTTCTTCATGGAGGAAGGTAAATTACTGGGTCATATTGTTTCAAAGAATGGTGTCCAAATTGATCCTGAGTGGGTTAAGGTGATCCAATAGCTCAACCTACCATCTAGCAGGAGTGGATTGAAGTCCTTCTTTGGCCAGGTGAATTTTCTGCATGCATTCATTCCTAAATTTTTTAAGATTACTAGGTATATGGTTGATATGATGAGTGAGAAAGTTCCTTTTAAGTGGAGCAAGAATGGATGTAAAGCCTTTAATGATATTTGTCATGCCCATAAAAATTTACTCTAAAATCACACCAACTTTTTTTTTTAAGGGAAAATTAAGTCCAAGTTTATGTTGCAGGTTAATAGGTGACTCTAACAATAGTTTGAAAAGACTCTGAAGAATAAGTCCTTTACTAATGTTGGTTTCCAAAAGGTTACTAGTTGATAAATATTCAATTAAGGTGGTGACGTTGTAACCGAGTTCAATAGGGTTAGGATGAACAATTCTCGATTAGCATTTGGTGACGACAATGAGGTCTATCCAAGAATTTCTATTAGGTTAACAAATCACTATTTGTTTTATTAGAGTGACCCTTTTTGTGAAAGAATTAATTAAACTATTCACAATATGGTCACCCTACTAGTTACAATAGATTTACAATCTAGGGAGGTCTAATTCCATAATTTATATTATTAATGATGCCAAGTGGTTTTCAAAATTATGAGGTTTCGTTAATTGAACTTAACAAATGATTCCTTGTTTTAGTAATCACATAGGTTATTTAGAGTTAAAAGAACATTGCCTAGAATATAATGTTCTTATAAATATTGATTATCGATTCCGATATGCTTAAACTAATATCAACTTTGTTTATTAAAATTATAAAGATAATTTATACTGATCCATAGTATGTTAAGTTATAACAACCAATTAAATGATGATTATAATTATGTGAGACATATATTAATAAACTAATTATAAAATATCAATTAATTAATGTGAATATTAATCAATTAATAAAATTATAATATCATTGGATAATGTATATAATAAATAATACTAATTAGGTAATATATATATATATATATATATATATATATATATATATATATATAAATTAATAAATAATTATAATATAATAACTAATTAATAAAATATTAATTAATTATTATATTATAATATATTAATTATTAATACATATATATTAAATAGATACTACAATAAAATTTTACTAAAACAAACTTATAAAAATAACAATTAAATAAAACAATAAAAATTCATAAAGGAATTATCCAATGCTAATAAAATTTACCTAAACTAAATACTAATCTAATCTCCCCCTAAATTCCTAGCAACCACTTACCCCTATCCCCTATCCTACTTCCCCCTTGACCCACGTGCCAAGGGAGGGAGGACCAACAACATTTCATGCAAGGCATTGGGGTGCGCATTTAAAGGGAGAGGAAGATTGCAAGAGGAGGACAAGTGCTAGAGGGGGCCCACGAGATCTCCTAAGGCAATTTCAAACAAGGAAAAATAGTCCCATAAAACCAACGCATAAATGGAGGAGTGGATGAGAAGGCAAGTGGGTGTTGGGTCCCACCTCAGCCACAAGCTAAAATCAAAACCCTCACGTGAGTAAGAAAGGTGTTTGAAAAGTTTCTATGCAAGGACATGCGCAGGTTAGGAGGTGTGTTGGGAGAATCACCACCAATGATTAATATAATAAGCCTGCACTAGTACAAGGGCATAGACCAATGAAAGTTTGTTTTGTATAAAGCAAGCTTGGTCTCCATACACTGCGCCACTTTTTGGGAATGGAATAAAAAGTGTGAGGAGTTATTACATTTATTATTATTTTATTATTTTTTTGACTTTGATTTGACATGTTTATATTTTATTATATATTGCATTTCATTTTGAACAAGTAGATAATTTATATGGTAAAATAATGACTGTGGCAATGGAATTTGTATGGAAAATTTTCCCATACAAATTCCAGAGACCTATAGGTCTCAATTGCCAATTTTATTTTTTCTTTGCTTTGTTTCTCTTATAACTTGTTTGTGTTTGCAAATTTATTTTTCATCTATTCACTTGATTTAAATTTGATGAAATGCTTACTATTAGGTGAGGAAATTGGTTTCTCTATAGGATTCTCTAAAGCTCTAAAATTTCATTTTATGTTTGCATACTAAACTAATGGTTTTCTCATCCAAAATAACATGTCAAGATACAATTTATTTGCAAGGATAAAAGGATGAGAAATAGAGAATGATTGATTATTTGAATTCAATACATTTACAAACATTGATCCTAATACAAGGATAATATCTTTTTGAAAACTCTCCTTTCATTTCCATAGTCTTCTCATTTCCAATACAATGTAAATGCCATTTAGCATTGAATGAAATCTATTCTACCCTTTCATCATAAGTTATTTATTTCAATATCATGAAATGAAATACACTTATCTTTTCACAATAACATAGTGTTCATTAACAAGAGCAAGTTGATAACCTTCAACAAATTGATAATGAAAGAAATCTTAAACACAATACAACTCTTTCAAACTCATCAACACCTAAAGTGAATCAAAATAATGCTAATAACATATTGTATCAACTTGATCAAAATACATTTTATTCAAGAACATGATTCTACATTTGCAACAATAATCTTCCAACAAGATGATCATACCTCATTCAAAACTTGAATTCCATAACACTAAAATACAACTCAAGATTGGAGTGTCAACTCCTATTACAAATCAAAGACATTGAACTAATGGATATCACATGATATCCTTACAAAGACTTACATCCTTTACAAATATGCTTCATCTATAATGAAGACATCTTCAAATTTACAAGATTTCAACCCCATCCATGGAGTCTTTAAGGCATCAAATTCCTGCAAAAAACAAATGCATAGACCAAGGAGTGCTCACCTCCCAACCTAGGCTTCTAGGAAGCCACCCCCGAGCTTGGGGAAACATCACAAGAACAAGGGAAACACTCATACAAACCACAATACTACATCATAAAACAACAACACAAGAAATTTCCCTCCCAAGGTTATTTTACAAAGAGTCACAACATGACTCAATAAGGGTGAAGGTGGAACCAATACAAGAGGAGAAGCACATCTCTTTGATGAGGACTAGCCATCTCTTGGCTTCCTCATCACATATCTAACTCCACAAAAACATAATATTCACAACTCATTATGACCCCCAATTTTTACAAAACAAAAATTAGAGATGGTTACATGGAGCCCATACTTCCATGTTGCATCCCTCTCCTATCCAAGGAGAGACTCTACACTCTAGATTATCCCAACAAATTCCCTTCACCCTCAAGGCTACTCTTCCCTCCCAAGGGTGAGTTTGGCCTTGATAACTCCCTCAAAAATCTCAACAACACATAATAGAAAATAAAACTACAAAAACAACAATCTAACTTCACATTTGCAAAAGAAAAACAAGAATCATGCCCTCTACAAGCTCATGATTCTCTTAACATCTACAAAGAACAAATCTACACAACACAAGATCACAATACTACAACAACAAAAAAAAAATCGCATAATCTCCATTAACACTACAATACTAAACTCACACATACAATACAAAAGAATAGCAAGAGTTTTGCATACAAGAAAATAGCAACAAGAGAGCTCTTTCTCTCATCATGAAAACAAAAATAGAAGAAATAAGAATGAAATTTCACCAACCTAGAGTCCAATGCTTAATGGAAGATAGTTGTAGAAGAGCTATCCAATTTTCAAGCTTTCTCCAAAATTAGTCAATCTCTAAATCTAGAGAGTGGGTGTCAACCTTTTCCAAAGGAAGAGGGCCCTCTAAAAAGGCCTCCACACTTTCCTAGGGATGGGATTTCCTTCCAATTGGATGACCTTCCCAAGTTCTTACAAAGTTTTCAAAAATGGGTTTCCAAAAAGGTAGTCCAAAAGTTGATTCAAAGACTTTCAATTTAATTGGTTGAAAACTCTACCCATGCACATGTTTCAAAAGTGGATTTTCGTCCATTTTGAAAATCCAACTTTTGGAGGGGTCCTATGGTCAACATGGTGTTGTTCTATGGTTAAAAATACCCCTTACCCATAGGTATAACAGGTGGGCTCACTAAGATAGGTTCAAACTCTTCCCTAGACACTTCTAAGCCTCCTAAAATCTCATGTGAAGCTCAAATCCGAAAATCTATGATATGACAAAACCTCTAGCTCCCTTACCAAGTGATTCTCATGGGGATCCTAAAAGCTACCTTTATAGGTTGGTGTTTAACCAATCCCCAAGTGGACATGTCATGGCCACAAGTACACAACACATGTGTCAAGTGACACAACCAAAAGGACACATCACAAGCCATGTGGCATGTACACTTGGCATTCACACATAATTAACAATTACAATAACATAAAAATCAAACACAATCATGCATCACACATTCACAAATAAAACATGATTACAACAAGGTTTTTAGCTTCTTTCTAGAAGCAACCTTGGCTTAACTGAATTTTCACAAATGTCCCTGTGATGTTTCCCCGAATTTACCTTGGCCTACTTCCCTGCACACTCAAATCTAATATCAGTAGCCCAAGGAGATAAAAATAACATGTAAATGCATAGCATCAATAACCAAGTTAATTCATTTGACAATTCATAAATTACATGACATAATTGATTATCCATGACATACATACAACTCATCTTAAATACTTAATTTAATTAAATTCGAACATAAATATTGCAACCATACATAATTCCATTTGCAATTAAACTTCATCATCATAATCATTCATAAATTTAAATTAAAACACACACATGTTTAAGTCCCAAATCAATGTCTCAATATTCATCATATAATCATAATATAATATCCATCAATCTACTAAGTGATAAAACCACATCATAAAGTATCAATAAAATCCATAAGGCATCAAAATATAATCATAAAATATGTCTATGTCAAAAGCAGAACTAAATGGCTATGATAGGCTAGGGGTGACACCTCACAATATTAAAGATGCAATATCTCAGGCACCTATGTTGAGTCCCAATTTCAAAAAGGACTTTATTATTTATTGTTATGCCTCCAAGCACACTCTATTGGGTATTCTGATGCAAAAGGATGAAAAGGGACAGGAAGCACCCATATCCTTTATGAGCACACCTCTGAAAAGATACAAGCTCAAGTATTCCTAGATGGAAAAACATGCCTTCATTGTAGTAAAAGAGGTAAAATAGTTCAAGTATTATATACTTCATTCCCATTGTACAATTTTTGTACCTGAAACTATAGTGAAAAGCATTTTGACTCAAAAGGAGATTGGTATGAACAATAAAGTAGTCTGGATAGAAAAGATTCAAGAATATGAGCTGATAATCAAGCCGACCAATTTGGTGAGAGGGAGAGGCCTATGTAAGTTAATAGCAGAAAATGGTGAGCCATCTAAAAAAATTGATGAAGTGCCTATGGTGTTACTAGTCAGTCTGACCGACCCCTAGTTTTCAGACATGACTTGCTTCCTTACCTATGGTGAGTGTCCTGGTCACCTAAACGCCAAAGAGAGGTGTAACTTGAAATTGAAGGCAAGTAAATATGTGATATCTCAAGGAATACTATATAAGAGGGGCATAGATGGAACCTTCCTCAAGTGCGTAGATGCTGAGCAGCAAAAAAAGTTATTGAAATCATTTCATGATGAAGATTGTGGAGTACACTACTCCTCGATCGTAACAACATTTAAGATTCTTCAGAATCTCTTTTACTAGCCTGGAATGTTCAAGGATGCATAACAGTATGTCTGCAATTGTGAAAAATGTCAACTTTTCATCGGGAGACCCCATCTTGCTGCCCTGCCTCTTAAACCTATGATTGTTGAAGAACCTTTCAAGCAATGGGGAATAGACTTCATGGGACCTTTGAATCACCCATCCAACACTAGGCATGTTTACATTCTCACAGCCACCAATTATTTTACCAAGTGGGTGGAAGCAGTCCTCACTAAAAAAGAAAACTCCCAGGTTGTGTGTGAGTTCCTTTTAAATTACATTTTTGTCAGGTTCGGTGTACCAATTAAGATAGTAGCAGACAATGCTACATATTTTTCTTCTGAAGAGATCTCAGCTTTTTGTTATGAACATGGCATATCTTTGGCTAATTCTTCTGATTATTTCCTGCAAGGGAATGGTCAAGCAGAATTCAGTAATAAAAACCTAGTGGCAAAAATGAAAAAATTAATGGATGACAATCCCCGTGAATGGCATAAGAATCTATATGAAGCTTTATGGGTAGATCGAACTACTTTGAAGTGAGCAATTGGGATGGCTTCCTTTGAACTAGTGTATGGAATAGGAGCTCATGTATTTCTACCTCTAGAACTTTCCATATCTAAGCTCCAAGCTATCATCCAAGATTAGTACTGTAAAGACCCCCTGGAGAAACGTGTCATGCATTTGAGTAGATTGGAAGAAGAAAGAGATGATTTGGTAGATCATATTACAAGGCATCAGCTTAAAGTAAAATAGATTTTTGACATGTGGGCATGGCCTCATAATTTTATGAAGGGTGATGAAGTGCTATTATGGGATAAAAGACGGGCACCCAAAGGGTCTCATGGGAAATTCAAGTCTTTGAGGAAAGGCCCCTTCATCATTTCTGAAGCTCTTGGTTTAAATGCTTTGTAGTTGTCCTACCCAGATGGTGTGAATCTACCTTTTACTTACAATGGGCAGGACCTCAAGTTATGCAAGCTTTAATAGTATAACCAGTTAGCACCCTTGTATATATTAGGTAGTTTTCCCCTGCTTTTCTTTTTTTGGTGTGTCGTTGTGTTCAATTTTCTTCCCCTTAGTTGGCTTTTTCTGTGAAACCAATTATTCTGAGTTCTTTGCACATTGAGTAATATGTAGTCCCTAGCTAGAGCCAATGTTAGGGTCAGTTAGAGTCACCTTGTTAAAGTGTCTTTGACCCTTACTTTTTGGTTCATTTAGAGTCTGATCTGGCACTTTCTGTTGTCTATCTTTTTCATTGCTTCAAGTTCTCTAGACCCTTAAATCATTAAATCCCAGCCTCCCAGTTCATTTAGATCAGAGTCAGTCCCCTTTGGTTAAGTCTTTCCCAAGACTTGTGTTCCTTATGAACCACTTTGAACCTTTTTGAACTTTGGTTCAAAGTAGTTCGAAATAGTTCAACCAAAGTTTATTTTTTAAATGTTGGTTAATGCAGGTGGGCCCCAGTCTGTGTCATCCTTTAGCAAGGAACCACTTTGAACCCCTTTGAGCTTGGGTTCAAAGTAGTTCAAAGGAGTTTAGAGAAAGAAGGCATTGAAATTAAAGAGTGATGTGATAGCTAGAACCTCAAGTGATGTCATTGGTGGCTGACTTATTGCAAGGTTTAAATGTGAATAGTCATGAAAAGACATCAACCATGGGTAAATCTGATGTGGAGCATCTTGTTGGTGTCCAAAATGATGCTTATGCTCTAATAGGCTGCTAATGTACCTTGAGATTGATATTAGGAATGGTTAGTTCCAAGTGTGGGAGCTCTACAAGGCAACTGGACCAACTATAGGGACTTAATATGCCCTCTTCTGCTTCTGGCTCTGCAAAACCAAGGTGGGTGCACCTAACCTAGTATAAAATATACTTCATACACCAAAAACTAGGTTTGAATAACAGATAATAGGATAGTAAGAAAGTACTAAGTGTTAACCACACACTCATTGACTCTCCATTACTATGGGCAGAACCATATACAACCAAATACTCAAAACTTAAAAGGATGGTTCTTGACTTATTCTTTTGGGATCATAACAACAACAATCAGTATTTGTTGATAAAGAGATAATCATTTAGGCCAGTGCCTCATCCATTGGGCAAGATCTCCTAGAACATGAATGCTACACACACCAGACAATAGCTAAGATTCCAATCCATAAGCACACCTACAATCCCCTTTACTACTTATGAGATATCCTTAAATATACAATAAGATAGATCTATGTCCCATCTAAAGCATCATTTCATCTAATCCTGGATTAGAACTCAAGAATGGATACATATACATATAACAATATGCAGAGGACTAGAAAGTTTAGAATCTATCTAAGTTGAGACAAAGGAGAGATAAGAGTCATGTACTTGTATTAAGTATGAAGAATCCTTAAGTGTAAACAATCAATCCAGAGGAGTCAACCTTGCAAATTACAACTTAGACCTACAACTTTTTCTCTATCATCAATAGAATACCAAAATAGGTCATTACAATTCAAACTGGGGAGGAGACTCACAACCAGAAAAGTTTGAAAACCTAACTCCCAATGACCTCAAATGATCATAAAAATCCCTTTATACCAGGGTTACAATGCAAGCACAATGATCATTTCAAACTCTAAAATTCAAAAACACCTAACCCCACCGAGGAGTTAACATAGACAAGATAGGGATCAAGCTGTAGCATGCAAGTGCCACCAAACCAGTCAAATCTGGCCACTAAAGCATTCAATTTTGGTACCTCCAGGTCGCAGGAAATCCTTTGCAAAAAACCCTGCAATCATTTGTGAAATCAGGCACCAACGGCTAGCTGACAAATTTTAAAACACCATTGTAGATCCTTCCTCCTCCTAGCAGATCAAGTGGCCTACATTTAATCCATAATAGTCACGGCCCCTTTGAAAAGTCTTCGGCCACCTCACCAACAAGTAGCCAATCAAAACCAAACATCTCGACAATACGGGCACCACAGACCCACCTTTAACTCCATAATCATGACATCCAAAGAGTTATCACATGATCGCATAGCCAAAAAAAGGGCTATGTGAACATGTGACAAGCCTCCACATCACCCTTCTACCTTGCCACATAATCGCCGCTGCCCTGAGTTAACATAAAATGCTAGTCAAATGATCACATAGCCTTGAAAAAGGCTATGCGAACATGCGACTAGCCACTACTTACCATGCCTCGGCCCTACCAACAACTACCATGCCTTAGAACTGGGCCCACCATATGCTGCAACTACCGAGTCACACCTCAGACCAACCAGAAAATGCAACATCACCACCTGCCACCAGGCCTCAACAAGGAAGAACCTTGTCACATGGTTGCAAGCCATGAAAATGGCCATGGCGATCATGTGACAAGGCCATAAGATCGCCACCTCTCCATCAACAGCCCCACAAGATAGATGTCAACCAATCGCATGGTTGCATGTCAAAAATTCTTGACATTTGATCATGCGACAACCAATAAGAACATGCGCCCCTACTTCCCTTCTGACACTAGGCCCACATCAAACAAACCCGTCAGCATCCAATCAAATGGTGGGCACATGATCACAAGGGGTGAGAATATTCCTTGTGATCACACACTGACCGTAGATTGAAATCACTAACACAAGCCCCGCTGACATTTCTGACTCATCACCACTTGGACCAATCAGAAATGAGCACCTCAGCACTATCTGACATGTAGACCTACCTAGACCCATGACACACCCACATAGGAAAATTTGACAGCTATCACAAAAGCATGAAGGATAAACACCATGCATCTTCACCATGCAAACATGTGACAACCACCGATTATGTCCAAGCTTTAACCACACCTGGCAATTGAGAAGAGTTGGGACTCACGCGGATAGGTGGCAAGTGGTCACATGATTACATGTCAAAAAATTTTGACATGTGGCCATGTGACAACCAATCAGGAAGAGCCTGCAGACCTGGACCCACCATCCATCGCACTTGCCCAGTTAGGGAATGCCAGCAAATAGGAAACTATGAGGTTGAAAACACATAGGGTTTTCGATGGAAAAAATTGAAAACACACAAGGTTTCTAACGCCAAAAGATAAGCACACAAAAGCTAGAAGGCATAAGGTCAAAAATAATGAATGTTTTCACATAGACCGAAAACATCATGGATTTTTAAAAACATTGTGGGTTTTTGACACTGTGGTAGATTCTAAAAATATTTTCCTACAAACCTTAAAACTTGGATATCTCCCTAGATTTTGTGAATTAGGAGATGCGATCTAGACTAGAGCTAGGTGACATAATAAAGAGCACAAGGCTAAGGGCACACACCATTAAACATTATGGATCTTCATTGCACATCAAAACTGTGATTGTAGGCATGACAGGACACTTAACAAAAACTTGCAGGGAAAAGGCCATTTTCAAAGGATTTTTGCTATGATAGAAAAATGGCCTAAAAGTGGCTCATACTAGGGGATGCATGCCTCTTATAGGCATGGAAAGGATTCAAAATCACTGGGAGAGGAGACCAACTCAAAAAAATCTGACTCAAAAATACAAAGCCGACAAAAACAAGGGAACCTAAACTACTGTTCATGGAAGAGATACTTCAAGAGAAGTAAAACTTTAAGAATTGTCCATGAACATGCAATTCCAAAGTACCACCAATTAAATCCTTCAAGATATATGAATCTGTTCCTGACCTGCCCTCAATAAGATAAGGGCCCAACCAAATTGGATCAAACTTTCCATGCCTTCCCTTATCTTCCAACCTTGCATTCCACATCAGGACCGGATCATCAATTTCAAAAATTCTTTGAGTTGTCCTCTTATCAAACAAATTTTTACACTACCTCTGCAATGTCTCATTTCTCTCATGTGCATCCTTCCTTACTTCCTCTAACTAGATCAATTCATCCATTCTCATTCTCATCTCATCATTCAAATCTTCATCATATGCCTGGATGAACTTGTACATTTGCAACAAATTGTTCTGAGGTAATCTAGCACTTATTCCATAAACTAGGTCAAAAGGGGCACAACCTATGGCTTTCTTTACAGTTACTCTATCAACCCACAATGCCCACCATAACTTTGAGTCCTAGGCTTTCTTATTTTTGTCCAACACCTTCTTGAGAATCTTAATAAGACTTTTATTACTGGATTCAGCCTGGCCATTTCCTTGTGGATGATATGGGGAAGAACATGAAATGTGTATCCCATATTGCTGACAAAAAGCACCAAACTCCTATGATCTAAAGCACATTGCATTATCAACCACAATTGTCTCTGGGCAACCAAATCTAGTGAGGATATTCTGCATTATAAAATCAGTTACCACTTTACTAATAGCCATCCTAATAGGGATAGCTTCAACCCACTTGGTAAAATAGTTTTTTGCCACTAGTATGTATGAGTGTCCACCACTAGACTTGTTTGGGATCTCACCAATGAAATCAATACCCCACTTCTGGAAAGGAGCCTGAACTAAAATAGGTCTGAGTGGCAAATTCCCATTGAATTTCATCCTTCCTGCAAATCTCTGGCATGCATCACACTTCCTCACAAACTGATGTGTATCTTTAAAAACTATAGGCCACCAAAATCTAGATCTAAGGATCTTGTGGGCTGTGTTCTTTTCCATATAGTGTCCTCCACATACACCTTGATGCATTTCCTCTAGCAGAGTCTTAGATCTTTCATGATCAACACATTTTAGCAATACTACTTCACTGCTTCTCCACCACAACTCACCATGTATAATGGCATACCTTGTTGACTGTAACTTGACAGTCTTCCTCTTATTCTCATTCATGTTAGGGGGAAGGACCAACCTCTGCAAGTAGTTGATAACATCTTTATACCAATCACAATAATCCATATCACAAATATATGGCCTCTCTTCCTCCTCTAACATGTTCACATGATTTGCAACCAGATTACTTTGTGCCATCAACTTTGCAAGACCTAGGCCTCTCACCAATTTTGTAATCTAGATATCAATATTAAATTCTTGGATCCTGTTGATCCATCTACATCTTTTTCCTGATACCTCTTGTTGCAAAAAAATATCCTTAATGGCAGCACTAGGAACATAAGCAACCACCTTGGCTCCCACAAGATAACACCTAAAAGCCTTGACTACTTTGACTAGGGCATAAGCATGTTTCTCAGTGATATCATATTTCAATTTTGCTGCATGTAAAGACTTGATAAAAAATGATATGGGTTGCTCATATCCATCTGAGTTCTTTTGCAATAAAACTGTTGCAACCGTATGATAAGAAGCAAAAGAGAAAATCTGCATGGGCTTACCATAATCAGGGGTCCTCAAAACAAGGGCATCTTTAATGGCCTGTTTGATACTTCTGAAAGATTTATCTACTTCTTCATTCTACTCTACCTTTGCATCTTTTTTCAACATCCTAGAGATAGGAATACAAATTTTTGCAAAATTTGTAACAAATCTTCTTAGAAAATTCACTTGCCCAAAGAAAGAATATACTCCTTTAACATTCCTTGGTGGTGAGAGCTTGTCTATTTATATAACCCTTTCAGAATCAATTCTTACTCCATCCTTGGATACAATGTGTCCTAAGAGCTTGCCTTCCACAACACCAAAATAACACTTCTTTGGATTTAAAGAGATTCCATACTCTAGAGCTCTGATAAAGATCTTTTCAAGATGTTCACAATGTTGATCCTCCTTCTTTGAATATGCCATGAGATCATCCTAATATACCACTAAAAACTTATTTATGAAATTAGCAAAGGCCACATCCATAACTCTCTGGAAAGTAGCTCCTGCATTTGTCAGACCAAATGGCATTCTGACATAAACATATGTTCCCCAAGGGGTAGTGAATGCAGTCTTAAATTGTTCTAACTCATTGACCATGACCTGATTATATCCAAAGAAGCCATCCATCATGGACATTAACTCTGATCCAGTAACCCTTTGTAACATATTTTCCATGTTAGGCAGACCATAATTATCCTTTAAAGAATTGACATTCAAATTCCTAAAATCAACACATAACCTAATGTCACCATTCTTTTTTCTGACTGGAACCAAATTTGACACCCAAGTAGAATGTCTGACAGGCTTGATAATGCCAGCATCCATCATCTTTTTAAGTTCATCTTGCATTTTTGGTGCCAAAGTAGGGTTCACAGCCCTTAATTTCTGCCTAAAAGGTTTAGTTCCTTCCTTTAATGGTATCTCATGTTGAAAGAGATCTTCTCTATATGCCTTCAAATCATCATAAGACCATGCAAAAACATGTCTAAATTTTTTGAGAAGATTAATCAAATTTCTTCTAGTTCTTTGAGATAAGTATTTACCTATGTAAATATTTTTTGGCTCTTGGCTTGTTCCTAGATTCACTTCCTCCAAATCATTTTTCTTGTCAACAATTCTAGCAACACAAGCCCTCTCCTTATCATCAAATGTCCTTTCAACGGCAACCAATCCCCTAGGGATCCTATTTGACTTTAGTTGCAAAACTTCCTTCCCAAGAACACTTTCTTTTCCATCTCTGATGTCAACATAGGTGCTAAAATCCATTTCTTGACCATCAAAATGAGATTCACACTGCAAGAATCTCAAAATGTCTTGACCATCAGAAAATACTTGCCAATTCTCAACATTATATGGGATAGAAGCCCTGGACTTACACTCAATTTTGGATATCCCTACAAAGGTAACATCCTCTGGCCTTAAGGCTATGTTTTCTAGTAAATTTGCCATCCTATTTTGGCTTCTATCCACCCAATCAATACCAGAGGCACTGAAACCCTCAATTTCATCCCATATAGCATTTCTATATTGTTTCAGCCTTTGATTCTTAGATGCATACTTTGATCTAATCTGAGAAACTATTAACTCAGAATCACCAATCATCCTAAGATGTTTGATCCCATGTTTTGATGCTTGTCTCAAACCAATCAATAGGGCCTCATATTCTGCAACATTGTTTGTGCAAGGAAACAAGAGAGTGAAAGAAAACTTAAAAGTCTTACCACTTGGGGAGACCAATAACACTCCTTCTCCAGCACCTTCTCTAGAACTTGCTCCATCAAAATATAATGTCCACAAGACACTACCCTCTACCATGTTACTCTCATCATGAGCCAAAAGGATAGGCTTGACATTCTCCTGCATCTCATTCCTCTGGACTTGGAATGAGCCAATGTCAGTGTCAACAAAACAATTCATGCTATCCTTTTCATTTTCCTCAATCATATGTGGGGTCCTGGCTTCCCTTGACACCTTCACACTCTCTCCTTCAATGTTGAAAGTGGCAAAGGATAGGTCACATTGAATACTTCCTCCCATGGAGGCACTCCACTTTCTAGATAACAACATTCCATATTGAGGAGGAATGTCAACTACAAGAACACTCATAGTCAACTGTTTGCTGGGAAATGTAGCTAATTTATAAGGCAAAGCCTTGATGGTACCAATAACTAGCACTTCTCTTGAGTCCATAGCTTTGCATCTTCCATGAGGTGTATCAACCTTTAGTCCTAATGATTTCATGATCTCTACAGGCATGACAGTGTTTGATGCTCCAGAATTGATCATGCAATTCTTCAATATTTTACCACCAATCACAAGGGACAAAAAGAAAGGATCAACTATCCCTGATGCATTATTTACAATATTTGTATCCAAGAAGATTTGCGAAATCTTAGAAACAATTTATTCACTCTTACTATCAAGTGTGTCTTCCAAGGAAGCCACATGTTTGTCATTTCTATTCACCTCTTGGATTCCTGCAGAAGAAACACCATTTACCCAATTCAAGGCCTTGACCTTGTGTTCTTCTATTCTCATCATTTCCAAAAGTGGAACCTTGATAGTGATCTGTGAAAGTAATTTGGACATATCAATTGGAACATACTTTTGGTTGTTCATGTCTTCTTCAAAGATAGTGACAACTTTATCCTTTGTGAAACCAGATTTGTCTTTGAGAGGAGATTCCTCTCCCTTCTAAGGAATGGGAACAACTACCTCTATTGTATTTTCTTTATTCTTAGGTGCTACAATAGGTACAACTTTCCTTTTTACCCTCACTTGGTTAGTATCATCGGCACCCCTACCCTTTCCTCCATGTTGTTGTGTACCATTTTCTATCTCCTTGATAAACATACTACTTGGCTTACCAGTTGCATTTCCAACTATCCTATTCCTCAAGTTATAATTGCTTCTAGCCTAAGTAACCATGTCTGCAATGATCTGAGCAATTTCTTCAGCTGATGGTCTTCTTAAAGAAACTTGCTCCTCACCCCTCACAATACCACATCCAACATCATCAAACTCTTCATCTTCTTCATCAAAATCATTCTCATCCTCTACATGTGCAGAAGTCATTCCACAACCACTCTTGTCATATTGCTCCTCTTGTTCTTGATTCTCTTATAAGTTTAAAGCAATGACATAATGCTCAGGGTCATGAGGAGACTGACAAGAAGCACACCATGGGATATCTTCAGTCATATTTACTGAATTTCTATGCAAGGGATCAAGGATCCTTCCATCAGGCCTTTCTTTCTTGGTTGGGAAAGTGGGCTTGCCATCTTTCCACTGAATGTTGTAAGGGTAATTCTGCATTCTTGGTTGTCTGCTAAAATTGTTTGGAGCTGACCTCTCCATAGTCACAACTCTATTGTTTCCCTTTTCACCAAGCTTTAAACCTTCCAAAGCCTTTAAAATTTGTTTTAGATTGTCATCCTCTTTGGGTTTAGAGTCAACAGACCTTCCCATTTCTTTCTTACTCTGCATTTGAGGCCTGCAATCATCTCTTCTTCCTATCTTTCCTGATATTCTTCTATTGCTCTCTATGTTGATGGCCAATTTGTAAGCGTCCCCAAGACTTCTAGGGTTCTTGTCCCTCAAGAGGTATCCCATTTTTGCATCAAAAGCATTCAAGTATGTCACAAGACATACCCTATCATCTAGTCTGATAACCTGCAAGAGCCTATGCATAGCCTTTTGGAATCTTATATTAAATTCAAGGACCTCTTCATTCTGATTCTTCTTTATGTTATTGAATTCATTCAAGATAAAACCCTCATTTGTTTTATCTCCATAGTGTTCCTTGAAACAATTCTTGAATTCATTCCATGACCCTATACTAGCATGGAGTAACCCTCTAAACCAATCCCTAGCATCCTCAATCAGGGATTGTACAAATAGCTTCATTATAACATCATCAGGTTCTATATTATAATCATCTATTACATCTATAAATTTTTTTAGATGTTCTTCACATGTGATGACATTATTTCCAGTAAATTTAGGAAGCTTCTTTCTAATTTCATCAAGGATTACATTAGGATAACCAGGAATACCAAAGAAGACAAGTTGTTTGTACCTTTCATGAATAGGAACTTCATGTAGTGGATCCATTCCTTGAGATGTAGATGTCCTTGTGTTTGAACCATCAAGAAGTCTAGCGGCACCCGGTACACCATTTGTTTGAGTTGCATTGTTACCATTATTTCCACCTTGTCCCAAAAAGGAAGCAGTAATATTTGAAGGTCCTGAAGCATGCTTGAGAAAATCAATCTTTTTTCTAGATTCTGTAGCAGAAGCCTCCAACTCTACTTTCTCTAGTTCTTTATCCAATATTTCTTTCTTCCTTGTAGCTATCTCCAAATCTGAATCTAATCTCAATCCTGGATCTGATGTCTTATCCACAATAGCTTGTTCACTGATTTGAATCCCAACAGCCTTCTGTTTGCCTTTATCTCTTGGTCTAGTTTCTTCACATATTTTTTGAACAATAGGCTGTTTGTTTACTCTTTCAGGTTCTGGGACAAAATTAATTGCCTCCAAATCTAGTAACTACCTCTTAGCTGATCAGCCCTTATCATGGCTTGTCTTACTTTATCTTCTTTGTCCTTTTCTCTTTGCTGCCTAATGGCAAGCTGTTCTTGAACTCTTCTTTCTAGTTCATAGACCTCCTCAAAGATCTCTTCTGATTTAGGGAGAGTGGTCTCAGAGTCATCATCTCCCACTTGAGTTTCATCCTCATATTGGTTCACTCCCAAATCAACAGCCTCTTCATATTTTGAATTATTTTCTTCTTGATTAGGCCTGGCTTGGGTTTCTTGTCTGGTATCTTTCTTGTTTCTCCAAGTATGAGAAACACCTCTTCTCCTCTTTTCTCCCCTTGTCTGACTAGGCCTAGAAGTGCCTGGAATGCCTTCTTCCATTATATCTTTAGGATGCTCCTTTCTCTGAGACCTAGTAGCTCTATAACTCATCTTGCAAAATAAATACTAACTAGCACTACTTCAGAGATGTTTGAGTCACCACCCAAGTGTATTGAGAATATCACAATATAGTTTCTTCACTCTAGAAATACTCAAATGAGTTAGAGAGACAAGGGACAAGAACAACCTTGTTTCTTCCAATGATGACCTACTAGTTAGAATAAACATGTATAACACTTCCCCAGTAGAGTCACCATCATGTTGGTGTCCAAAATGATGCTTATGCTCTAATAGGCTACCAATGTACCTTGAGACTGATATTAGGAATGGTTAGTTCCAAGTGTGGGAGCTTTGCAAGGCAACTGGACCAACTATAGGGACTTGAATGCCCTCTTCTGCTTCTGGCTCTACAAAACCAAGGTAGGTGCACCTAACCTAGTATAAAATATACTTCATACACCAAGAACTAGGTTTGAATAACAGATAATAGGATAGTAAGAAAGTACTAAGTGTTAACCACACACTCATTGACTCTCCATTACTATGGGTAGAACCACATACAACCAAATACTCAAAACTTAAAAGGATGGTTCTTAACTTATTCTTTTGGGATCATAACAACAACAATCAGTATTTGTTGATAAAGAGATAATCATTTAGGCTAGTGCCTCATCCATTGGGCAAGATCTCCTAGAACATGAATGCTACACACACCAGACAATAGCTAAGATTCCAAGCCATAAACACACCTAAAATCCCCTTTACTACTTATGAGATATCCTTACATATACAATAAGATAGATCTATGTCCCATCTAAAGCATAATTTCATCTAATCTTAGATTAGAACTCAAGAATGGATACATATACATATAACAATATGCAGAGGACTAGAAAGTTTAAAATCTATCTAAGTTGACACAAAGGAGAGATAAGAGTCATGTTCTTGTATTAAGTATGAAGAATCCTTAAGTGTAAACAATCAATTCAGAGGAGTCAAGCTTGCAAATTATAGCTTAGACCTGTAACTTTTTCTCTATCATCAATAGAATACCAAAATAGGTCATTACAATTCAGACTGGGCAGGAGACTCACAATCAAAAAATTTTGAAAACCTAACTCCCAATGACCTCGAATGATCATAAAAATCCCTTTATACTAGGGTTACAATGCAAGCACAATGATCATTTCAAACTCTAAAATTCAAAAACACCTAACCCCACCGAGGAGTTAACATAGACAAAATAGGGATCAAGCTGCAGCATGCAAGCACCACCAAACCAGTCAAATCTGACCACTAAAGCATTCAATTTTGGTACCTTCAGGTCACAGGAAATCCTCCGCAAAAAACCCTACAATCATATGTGAAATCAGGTGCCAACAGCTAGCTAGAAAATTTTAAAACACCACCGTAGATCCTTCCTCCTCCTGGAAAATCAAGTGGCCTACATTTAATCCACAACAATCACGAGCTCCTTTGAAAAGTCTTCGGCCACCTCACCAGCAAGCAGCCAATCAAAACTAAACATCTCAGCAATATGGGCACCACAGACCCACCTTTAACTCTACAACCGCGATGTCCAAAGAGTTGTCACATGATCGCTCAGCTAGAAAAAGGGCTATGTGAACATGTGACAAGCCTCCATGTCACCCTTCTACCTTGCCGCATAATCACCGCTACCCTAAGTTAACATAAAACACTAGTTTCATGATCACATAGCCTTGAAAAAGGCTATGTGAACATGTGACTAACCACTACTTACCATGCCTTGGCCCTGCCAACAACTGCCATGCCTTAGACCTGGGCCCACCATACGCTGCAACTACTAAGTCACACCTCAGACCAATTGAAAGATGCCACATCACCACATGCCATCGGGCCTCAGCAAGGAAGAACCTTGTCGCATGGTCGCAAGCCATGAAAATGGCCCTTGTGATCATGCGACAAGGCCATAAGACTACCACCTCTCCATCAATGACCCCACAAGATAGACATGAACCAATTGCATGGCCGCATGTCAAAAATTCTTGACATGCGATCATGCGACAACCAATAAGAACATGCACCCCTGCTTCCCTTCTGACATTGGGTCCACATCAAACAAACCCGTCGGCATCCAATCAGACGGTGGGTGCATGATCACAAGGGGTGAGAATATTTCTTGCGATCACACGCTGACCGTAGATTGAAATCACTAACACAAGCCCCGCTGACATTTCTGACTCATTACCACATGGACCAATCAAAAATGAGCACCTCAGCACTGTCTGACACGCAAACCCACCTAGACCCACAGCACACCCACATAGGAAAATCTGATGGCTGTCACAAAAGCATGAAGGATAAACACCATGCATCTTCACCATGTGAACATGCGACAACCACCGATTATGTATAAGCTTTAACCACACCTGGCAACTGAGAAGAACTGGGACCCATGTGGATAGGTGGCAAGCGGTCACATGATCGCATGTTAGAAAATTCTAACATGTAGCCATGCAACAACCAATCAGGAAGAGCCTACAAACCTGGACCCACCATCCATCACACTTGCGCAGTTAGGGAGTGCCAGCAAACAAGAAACTATGAGGTTCAAAACACATAGGGTTTTCGACGCAAAAAATCAAAAACACACAAGATTTCTGACGCTAAAAGATAAGCGCACAAAAGTTGGAAGGCATAAGGTTGAAAATAATGAAGGTTTTCACACAGACCAAAAATATCATGGATTTTCAAAAATATTGTGGGTTTTTGACATTGTGGCAGATTCTAAAAATATTTTCCTGCAAACCTTAAAACTTGGATATCTCCCTAGATTTTGTGAATTAGGAGATGCGATCTGGACTAGAGCTAGGTGACACAATAAAGAGCACAAGGCTAAGGGTGCACACCATGAAATATTATGGATCTTCATCACACATCAAAACTATGATTGCAGGCATGACAGAACACTTAACAAAAACTTGCAGGGAAAAGGCCATTTTCAAAAGATTTTTGCTATGACAAAAAAATGGCCTAACACATCTGAGCTGTGGGAAAAGAAATCTTTAACCCGAAAAAGAGAATTCATTTAAATAAATTTAAGGTCATTAATGAAGATTATGGATTTCAAAGACGCCCCATTGTCAAATCATCATTACTCATTTTGTGCGAATTAATGTTTCCACTTAATGTTCCTTAAGGTGATCTTCTACAACATGATTTCACAAAATATAAGTATCTCTGTAAACCCCCTCATTTTTATTATAATTATGTGGAGTCTCAAATGTGGAAGAGGAAATTTTTTTGAGTCTACAGAAAATAGGTAGCTCCTAAAAGCTCTCTTTCATTTCCTATTGTTCTTTGGCAATATTTGTTCAAGAGGGGGGGTTGTTTTGTTAATTTTCCAGTAGGAGAGATGAGGTATAGTATGCATTTCTTTGGGAATATCAAGAATATGGAGTTTCATGCCCCTATTTTCACAGACACAGACCTATTAGGGGTGCCAGTAGAAAAAATGGTGGTTGACCTCACAAACCATGTCACAGAAAATCATAGTCTAGAGTTTCTGTCAAGTGGGTTATTGGAAGCTGTGGCTTTCCCTCCATTAGTTGTAAGTCCAGAGTTGATTCAACAATGCATTAACATATATGATGTTAAATCTAAGTGTGTAATGAATGCTAAAGGCTAGACCCTAATACGAGTTAACAGAGAAACCATCATGGTTGTTTTCAAAATCCCAGAGGAGTCTCTCGTCAGTTTCACTCGCACCCAATCTCTGGCCCAATACCAAGAAAATACAGATAAAAACCGTAGCTACATAGCCTTGAAATGGACCAATACTTTCTATAAAGGGGGATCCCACCTACCTAATGTTTTGACTAAAGACCACATGAAACCTCATATTCATGATGTGATGGTTTTTCTTTATTGAATCAAGGGTTCAAAGAAGGTTCTCCTCTTTGAAGAGTGGATGTTTCACTTTATAAAGATTGTCTTGGAAGGAAAACATCATCTTGATTGGGTGGAAATCATCGCCAGTTCTCTAAGAGACTAGCTTAAATACGCCCAGGCCATTAAGAAGGAATTATTTATGTCTTCCTATTTGATATATTATCTTACATGCACACATGATCTATTAGCCATCCAACATGTCCCATGGAATGACGACCTTAACATTTATGAGTACTACCCCTTGTTAAGAAAGGATAAGATTTTGGGGGATTACAGGAAGTTTCATGGTGTCTTTCTTGGAAGACTGTGTCAAAAATTGGTGGGAATTTAGAACCAAAGAGTCTCATTGGACGCACAGAAGCTGTTTCAAACCTACGGGAGTTTTTACATCCAATTTCCACACTTTACTTATATCCGGGTCAGAAGTTTTAATGAAGAACCTCTCAGGCTTCCAAGATTTTCTTTTGATTATTTTATATTGGCAGAGGTTTGCAGACAATTGTTCACAGTTATTAAAAATAGCCTGCCGGAAGAAAGGTGGCCTTCTATGTTTCCGGTCAGGCTGGAAAACTTGGTTTGCAACAATATGATGGTTGCCTCAGTGATAGGAAGCAACCTGTTAAGTTTTCACATGTAGTTCTATGAATCACGGAGCGGTTTTGAGAATAAGGGCTTTTCCAAACAAGTTCTAAGTCTAAGCAATTATCCATCACCCAGATCACACATTGAAGATTTATGGGAAGACCTAAGTGATGAAGAAGAAATCTGGAAATGGGATCACTCTAGACTTGTAGTTCCACAAATCAAGCTGTTGTAGTTGAAGTTTGATATAAGGGAAATAGAAAAGGATGGTTTTGAAACTGCAGGTTTAGATGTCATCAATCCAGAAGCAGGAAGTCCTTTAGTCATAGATTGGAAAAGAAAAGAGGAAGATGACATAAAACTAAGAGCCAGAACCATATTTGGGATTACAGAGGCCTGGTTGATAGAAAAGAGGAAGAAAGGAGCAAAGAACCCCCCTCTTGAAAAGCGTAGAACATAATCCACTCTAAAAAATGTGAATCATGTCCAATATAATGTGTTTCATATGGTTCCTAATGCAGGTAAAGTCACATCCCCTAAGAAAAAGGTAGTTCCTATATGCACCCTAAAATGGTTGCCTAGACTTTGGGCCCCCATTTAGCAATTTATCAAATCCCTAAATCAATATTTTTAAAAATCAGCATTTTATCAATTATATCAATTTCCTTGATCAAATCATAATCAATTCAATATTTCCTAAGGTTTGAGCCTTATTTAATTTAAAAGAGAAAAAAATAAAAATCTTATTTAATTAAGAGAACATGCTCCTTTTTAATTAATTAAAAATTTCTTTTAATTAAATAATAAAATCACTTTATCCTAAGTCTTTATTTAATTAAAAAAAATTTCCTCCCCTTTTATTTAAATAAAAAATCTTCACTTTTCTTTTTATCCTATGTTGCACAAATAAACATTATTCTTATTTTATAAAAAGAGAAAAAGTACTTTTTGTCTCATATGGACACTAAAGTCAACTCCTATTTTCCTATTGGAGGATATTTGTGCACAAGGATCAAGCTTCCATTTTTCTTCACCCTTGATTAAGATTTTTTCCTTTTAATCTCAATAGTCCATTTTCATCTCATTTCTTATAAAAGGAGAGCTCTCTCCTTCATTTTCATATCTTAAGTTTTTATGCTAATGTTATGCTACAGGTTTTCTAGGTCATTTGGAGCTCTTTGAAGACATTCTTGCATTCAAGCTTTGAAGACATTGTTGTTGCATTTCATTTAACTTGTTTTCTTACATCATAGTTACATAATCATGGCATTTTTAGTATAGATTTCTTTTATGCAATAGATTAATCTCACATAGCTTAATAGGAGGATTTGTAACACTTGTATTTTTCCTTTCATAGCATAGCTTGCATCTTGCATTCTCATAGATTAGTTTGCATTCATATTGATTTCATTGGAGATATTGGCATTGTTTCTCTTGTCTTTGATTTGGAATCTCTCATTGTGTGGTTGACTAGCAAGGTCATGAGTTTATAACTCTAGCTGAGAGCAATTTTATAAATCTTGCAACTCCATGCATAAAGAGCTATGGATTGATTTGTGAGGGCTCATTGTTGAGTTTTCTTTCATGTAAGGATTCATAGAAGTGTGGTCACATTTTCACCATATATTTTTGGCACCCACCGTGGGGTAACCCACTTTTACATGTTGGTTTTTTATTATTTTTGGAGCTAACCCTTGTGCAGATTTGTTTGGAGATGAAAAACTCTAGATTTTAAAATATTTGATCATATCTCCCAAACGGCTTGTTTTTTTAGTCTAAATTTTTTTTTTCAAGTTGGAAACATATCAAAGAAGCTCCAATAAAAAATTTAGAATTTTTTGATGTATTTTAGATTTTGTATAATTTTTTCTTGAGTTTTCATAAAAAATTAATTTTCGGCACAAATTAACATATTTTTTGAAAAATTTTACATTTTTGGAAATCTATTCAAATTATACAAGGGGTCCATTCTTTATGTTTTAAATTTGGGTGCAATATAGTGGCTCAAATAATTGATTTACAAAAACTAGTATGTTTTAGTAAAATGGGTCTCTAGGGCACAAATGAAGAGATTTTTCTGAAATTTTTTACATTTTTGAAAAGCTCTCTATTTTTTAGTAGGGGTCTTTATTTTGCATTTCTATTTTTTTTGCCGAAATCATATCAAAAAAATCAGATCTTGTTGACTAGGTCAAATGGAAAAAAAAAAAACTTTTGTGATGAGTATGCACTTATTTTTCATTGTTCAATGCATGATATGAGTTATCATTTTGATTATTTTCTGGCTATTATTGCTTCTAAAAATTGATTTTCAGATCTAACCCTATGGTTTTCATAAGTTGGATATACATTACATATCTTGTTTGCTTATTTTCTTATCTTGTTCATTTGAAGGTGCTCTTGCTTTCACGAAAAATACTTAAAACAAAGCATTGGACTTGAGGTACTTTGTTCCATCTCTACAACATTTGGATTTTGAGATTAAAATTGAACCTCTCATGTGTTTGGCTTGAGTTTTTACATGCTTTCATAGGACACATTTCAATTGATGCTCTTAATGGGAAATGAAAGAACATAGATTTTTTTTTACAGGTTTATGTAAGTGAATGCTTGTGTTTAAACTTTAAGTAATTCTTAATTCCAATATCAAATATCTCATTGAATGATTGAGGGCATGGATTCATTTCTTGTTTACATAGGGAGTTAAATGCACCACTTTGTGGACTCACTCTATGTTTTCTTGGAAAGTTAAATATTCTATTGATTCAACCCTTTTTCATTTGTGAGTAGTATTGATAAACAACTTTGGAGTACTTTTGATTGATCTTGTTAGCTAAATTGGGCTGTTGGACTCACTTATTTCTAATTGCCCCTCATTTCTACCCTTTGGATGCAAGGTCAGCATTCATACATAGGGGAGGGGTCTACTTGAAAAGAGCGTTAAGTGTTCCACAAAGTTTCCCTTTTTTTATGCTTTCTTGATCTCATTAGTATTCTAAGGTGTGGACTCACTTTGAGTTTGTGTGAGGAGTTAAATGTTCCACTTTTGGACTCACTTTGAGTTTGTGTGAAGAGTTAAATGTTTCACTTTTGAACTCACTTTGAGTTTGTGTGAGGAGTTAAATGTTCCACCTTATGAACTCACTTCACATTCACTTGAAGAGTTAAATGTTCCACTTTTTGACTCGCTTCACATTCACTTGAAGAGTTAAATGTTTCACTTTTGGACTCACTTCACATTTATTTGAAGAGTTAAGTGTTCCACCTTTAGTGCTTTAAATACTTTTGATAGTGAATTACTTAATTTTATTTTTAGAAGGCCTACTTGGGGACACACCACCTCAAGGGATGACCTTAACTCCTATGTTCTTACGGAGTATAAATAATGGGTGGTGAATCGAAAGACACCTCTCTTGAGAATTTAGTTTTATAGCACTCTTAGCTAAGCCTCAAAGAACTTTATACCTTTGAGAAGTGAAGGAGGAGATTTGGGTTACCGTCTCCCCCCAGTTGTGTGATTTCAAATTCTTCTCATCTACGAATTTGGGTCTCACGTACCTTGCGTATATCGAGGACTCCTCTTAGAAAGTCATGTGTATCCTTGTAGACAACTTGTTAAGGTGTTGTTGTGTTCTATGTGCCTACTAAAATATTTTCAAGAACATACACAAGTAGAGTTTTTAAGGAAAAGAATACTAAGTCCCTATCTCTATTCATGCGCAAGGTTGCTTTGTCCCTTGCCCATTGCTTGAAGACTGTTTGCTTGAACTCCCTGGTTGTTGTTTTATGTGCTTGATCATCATTGCGAAATCTTTTGAAATATTTAATTAGAATATTGAAATTGATTTTCATCTTGCTATAGTGAGTTCTCCTTAGAAGCTTGGTCTTCCTTGGTCAGTCTAGGTTAGATCTTAGGTGATGTCATGTTGCTCAACATCTCAATGAATGTTATGGTATCAATTGCATAAGATGAATCTTAGTCTTCTTCTTTCTTCTTCATTTTCCATGTTCTTCTAAAGTATTCTATTCCCATGGAAAATTCTTCTTCTTCTTTTTGATTCTTTTTCTCTTATTATCTAGTCTATTTTCTTCTATTTTATCTGTTCTGTTGCTCCTATACTTGATTTTTCTTCTTCTAGAACCATGAATCTCAAATATCTAGTTTTGGAACCTTTATTAAGGATAGATGATCTTGAGCTCATTAACATAGTTGAAAAATTTTATTACTCCAAAATTCTCATGAGTAACAAATTTATGACAAAAATAAAATAAAAATTGATTAAATCAGACACCTTTGCTAGAATCATACTCATGATCTCATCCAAATATTCTTCATTTTCTAAATCTTCTCATCATTCCTCACATTCTAAATCTTATCACAATTCTTCTAAACATTATTCACATTCTTCATCTTCCAAATCTTATCCTGACTCTTCTAAACATTATTCAAATTCTTCATTATCCAAGTCCTCTTCCTACACTAAGTCTTCAATTTTCTCTTCTTCATGATCTCATTCATCTTCTACTTCTTCAAAGAGTCTTACTTCTCTTCACAAGACATACCATAATGAGCAATGTGATAGTCCTTATGATACCTCTTTCATGAAGAGTGATGCACCTACCTATGATGACTATGATGACTATGATGATGGACAATGTAGTGATACTTATGACACCTCTATTACTAAGAGTCCTCCTAGTCATTTCTTTGTGCTTACTAGAAATGGGTCCTCATATTGGAAAGATTGTGATGGTGATCCATATGATTCAGATTTTGAAAGAAACTTTGATGAGTTTTGTGAACAATACCTTGATTATAATCCAGCTACTATTGTTGAGGAATATAAAATGCACCGTGCTGATTTAAAATGTAAATATTATAAGAATCCTTCCTTTAGGAACTCTCATGCTGAAAATAAAGATTTCACTCTCAAGCAAGACCATGTTAATGCTAAACCTTTGTCTTGTGATGGTTCCCTTCCATCCCCTACTTCATCCAATACCCATACATCTACTAAAGCTTCTGAATCTTTCACAAATCTTTCATTCAACAAAAGTCTTAATGTTTTTCATGAGATTCTGTATAGTTATCCTCAAGGGCTACCTCTTAAAGAAACTCAAGCTAACCTTCACTTGGCTAAAAATACTTTCAATAATGCTAAACCTAAAGAGCCTAAGTCTTCATGCATTATAATGCCTTCTTCAGTTAGTCCTTCACCATCTCTTCCAAAGTCTTCCATACAATCTCAACCTGCTTCCTTGTCCTTAGAAGTGGCTCCATGTCAAGAGGACTCAAAAATGATAAAGAAAAAAATATTAAAAAAAAATCAAGATCAAGAACCCTCCATGTCATCTGATCCTGTTCATAATATCTCTCATTTGTTTCATGGTTCTTTTGATCTTTTACACCCTTCCTCATTCATTCCACCATGTCTTAAATCTTCTCCTAAGCAAGATTGAGCTACTACTCACATCATTGAGCTTATTGATAAACAAAATAACCTTACTACACTTGCGCTATCCAAAGATGATACTTCCATTAAGGTTATTAAAAATGGTGTTGTTACTTCCAATGTTAAGCCTATTGAAAATCCAAAAAAAAATGATGTGCTTATGCTATCCAAAGCTACTTGTCAAGATCAAAGTCTTCCATCTTCTTGTTCTACCACTCCTGTTCACTTTCACTTTCTACTCTTCCTAAGTCTTTGCAAGCTTTGAAAAATCCTATCGAAGAATTTGCTCCTATTCAAGATGTTCATGATACTATTGAAAATTGTAATGCTCACTCTAAAGATGCTGATGTCCTTGGTTGTCATATAGATGTTGATGAACTTATTGATTATCTTTTTGCATCTTCCTCATCCATCCTTGGACATCCTCCACCAATACTAAAGGCTTCATGTCTTCCTTCCATCTTGGGCCCTTATGTCGCTTCACTTTCCCCTCTTAACTCTCCTAATTCATCATCCATTTTGGGTCCTTACATCCCTCCATCTCATATCTTTCCTCAAGATCAACATAGATGCATACCCTTGAATCCTTTTCATCCACCCACCCATCTAAACTAGTCATATCCTTCTTCTTCTTCCACAAGCACCAAGTCTTTTGGAAGTAACTTGAATGTTCAATACAAGAAAAAGAAGAAATATAAAAATCCATCAAAAAAAAAGATCACCATGTCTCTTCTAATTGACATAGAGACATAAAGTCAAAAGAGATATCTAAGAAGAAAACTACAAGACAAGTATGGGTTCCAAAATCCATCATTCAAGATATTATCTTTAAATCATCAAAAGGAAATAAAAAGCCTATGGCTATATGAATTCCAAAGTCTCTCTTGAAAGAGTCTCATATTGAGGAAAAAAGTGAAGTTGACATTCAAGCTTCCAAAGGCTTCCACTTCATTTTCTTCCAAAAATATTCTTCCATTCCATGCGCCTAAACCACAACCTCTGCTATCTGTTCACCATATTCATTCATGTATTCCTTCATTCACATTTCCTCCACCCTCTCACCACCCTTCAAGGTGTATGTTGATGTTGATCTTGCCTTCCTTTCCATCTACCCTTTCACAATCTTTCAGTTCATTATCCTTCTACCTTCTATCATTTTTCTTCATTTGCCTATTCCTCCTATCTTCCAACCTCACTCACTTTACATAAAGCCTTATCCTCCATTTTTCTCTTCCATTTTCCTTTCTCTATCAGCATTTTTGAGATATCATTTTTGAATCTTTGGCATATCATGGTTTATCCTTTCAAGGAGCATTATCTAAAAATCTTGTCTTCTTCCAAAAAATTCAAAAAAATAGAAAAAAAAAAATTTTAAAAAAATGAAAAAAAATTAAAAATGTGCCATGGTGAAAACCTGGAAACAAGCACCTTGGATAATTACCGTGATGAAAACTTGGTAATTAGGTGTCATGCGTAGTTCTTCTACATGTTTCATCCATTTCATTTCATCTTTGATCTTGACAATGTTGAACTATACATAAACATTTAGATATCTTGTGAGCTATCTTATGGTGATCTTTCTTTGATTCCATTCATGTTTAGCCTTCATATTTATTTTTCTTCATTCATTCTAGCCTTTCGCTATCATTTTCCCCCTTGGTCTTGATCTAATAAAAAGAGTAAAATATGATGCTATGAAGTCTCTTGACATGTCTACCCTCTTTGGACTGCATCCTTTCCTTCTTTTGCATTATGCTTTTGTGACTTATCCTATGCTAGCCTTTCATTACTTATCCAAATGTGCTTTGCATGATAATTTTTCTCTAGCTTGGATACTCTTGAGGAGTTTGACCTTGAGGATTTCTTCCCTCCATTTGTCTTCATTCTCCTTTCCTCCATCTCAGTCACCAGCTTGCTAATCCCTCTTGTTCCCCACCTTGCTAGACACTAAGACTACACAATGTGATCTTGCTTGGGAGTTTGATGCCCATTCTGTTTGGGGGCATCCTTTGTACATATTTTATGATCCTGAAAAAATACCAAAAAAATTGATATATGATGCTAAAAAAATCTTAAAAAGCATATAAAGTTCTGAAAAAATATTAAAAAATCAAAAAATTTAAAATTTTTTTTTAAAAAAACATAGAAAAAGTGCCTTGGTGAAAACTTGGAAACAAGGCCCTTGGTAGCAAAAATATAAAAAAAGAAAATAAATCAAAAAATGAAAAAAGATTCCAAGTGGTGAAAACCTAGAAATAGGTGCTACTTGAGGCCTTTGCACTCCTATTTGTTAGCATGCGTCTTTGACACTGAACCTTTCTCCATCATGTCTTGACCTTATTTGGAGTAGTCTAGAATTGGTCTTTATCTTTGTCTAGGGGGGATAATTGTTAACATAGGTCCTTTAGGTGCATTTGTTTCTTGGGGCATTTCACAATAGGTGTTTTTCAACACTACCCTAAACAGTGTTTCTCAACACTATCCTAGCATCAAGTGTTTCTCAACATTTATCATATGTCTTACCCAATAGTCCAAGTGTGATGTGATATTTCTCACTGGCAGATGTGATAACCTAAGTTTGACTCTATGACCAACACACGCACACTTAAACACTCAACTCGATTGAGATATGTTGACTTTATTTATTTTTGTGTGCTGTCTATGAGGATTTTTTTGATGAGTGGTCTCTCCTTGAGAAGTTTTCGATGATGCATAGCTAGAAGATTGAGGGTATGAGAACATGTTTTATTTCTTTATCTGCTTGTGGGTATATTTCATTGATCCTAACTATCATGAGCATTTATGCTGGTCTTACTTGACACTAGGGATTGACAAGGTATTATCCTTGACTATTTTGTGAGTGCATACTTATAGCTACCCTGACTTTCATGTGTCTTCATACAAGCATAATCTCGCCATATCAAACTTAGGTAATCTCACTGCATTAGTCATCTTAACCTCCATGTCTTTGATGCCTAGGTGGGATTTCCACATTTCTATCTGATAAAGATCATATTCATATCCACATAGTCATACTAGTGTATATTTTATGATTTTATGATGCTACCAATAATGCTCAATGATGATAATTAGATGTCTATAAACGTTGTGACCTTGCACATCAACCACTTTTCATAGTAGATTGCATTTTTAGGTTCATATTAGTTAGTTTTGCATCTTGCATATGGAGAGAGCTCTCCTTTTATCTTTTGCAGACTAGTTGGTCAACTATGCTCATTTTTTTATTCTTCTTGATCATATCTTTCATTTCTGGTCTTTCATATCACATCATTTTCTATCCATTTTCGAACTCAAAATTAAAATCTGAGTCACGTTTCCAAGTTTTCTCATTCTTCTATGTAGTTGACTGACCTTTTGAGGCATAATTCTTTGATCTTTGATGAAATTCCTTCCTTTCCATATCTTCCAAACTTCTAGTCTTTCATTCACCCCTTTCATTTCCTCTCTCTGAGGTTTGACTTAATCTTTATCCTATATCTTTTTCAGTCAAACCTCATTAACCTAGGGCATATCTTCACTATTTGATGGTTATCCTATCATGCTCCATCCTTCGATTATGATTTATTGTGACTTGATCAGGTTTATCAATTTGTTGTTCTCCTCTATCTGATTTTGATTTTGATTCCAAGGGGGCAGTACCTATCAGCTTTAATCTTTGATTCAGCTTTATCATTCAGCTCAGCTTAAGATTCTTATTTTTAGACTTGATTATCACCTAGCAGCGACGGTGGTGATTTTGTCTTTCAATTTTTATCTCCTATTTTTCAGACTTGATTATTACCTGGCAATGACGGTGATAGTTTTTTCTAAGGCTTGATTTGCACCTAGCAGCGATGGTGTTGGTCTTGTCTTTCAGCTTGTTCTTATGCTTATCCTAATGTGTTCCCATCCGTCGAACACACATCTGGGTTGTTTTGTGATCCCAAATCAATCTCACATTTCAATTATTCTTTGACTGCATGTGTTCTCGAAATGATCACACATTAGTCAAAGAGGGGCAAATGTATGCACCCTAAAATGGTCGCCTAGACTTTGAGCCCCCATTTAGCAATTTATCAAATCCCTGAATCAATATTTTCAAAAATCAGCATTTTATCAATTATATCAATTTCTTTGATCAAATCATAATCAATTCAATATTTCCTAAGGTTTGAGCCTTATTTAATTTAAAAGAGAAAAAATAAAAATCTTATTTAATTAAGAGAACATGCTCCTTTTTAATTAATTAAAAATTTCTTTTAATTAAATAATAAAATCACTTTATCCTAAGCCTTTATTTAATTAAAAGAAATTTCCTCCCCTTTTATTTAAATAAAAAATCCCCACTTTTCTTCTTATCCTATGTTGCACAAATAAAGCATTATTCTTATTTTATAAAAAGAAAAAAAATATTTTTTATCTCATATGGACACTAAAGTCAACTCCTATTTTCCTATTGGAGGATATTTGTGTACAAGGATCAAACTTCCATTTTTCTCCACCCTTGATTAAGACTTTTGCCTCCTAATCTCAATGGTCCATTTTCATCTCATTTCTTATAAAAGGAGAACTCTCTCCTTCATTTTCATATCTTAGGTTTTTATGCTAATGTTATGCTGTAAGTTTTCTAGGTCATTTGGAGCTCTTTGAAGACATTGTTGTTGCATTTCATTTAGCTTGTTTTCTTACATCATAGTTACATAATCATGGCATTTTTAGTATAGATTTCTTTTATGCAATAGATTTATCTCACATAGATTAATAAGAGGATTTGTAACACTTATTTTTCCTTTCATAGCATAGCTTGCATCTTTCATTCTCATAAATTAGTTTGCATTGCATTGCATCCATATTGATTTCATTGGAGATATTGGCATTGTTGCCCTTGTCTTTGATTTGGAATCTCTCATTGTGTGATTGACTAGCAAGGTCATGAGTTTATAGCTCTAGCTGAGAGCAATTTTATAAATCTTGCAACTCCATGCATAGAGAGCTATGGATCAATTTGTGAGGGCTCATTGTTGAGTTTTCTTACATGTAAGGATTCATAAAAGTGTGGTCACATTTTCACCATACAGCTCCCAGCAGACATCCTACCACACTGAGAACGAGGCCCAGAACAAGATCAGAATGGTGTTCTCAGATGGCATCTCTAGGACCTGACTACTTGGACATTGAGATTAACGATCAGGATATTTCCTTTTCACTGGATCAATAGGAAAAAATTCAAGAAACTCCTAACACTAATCTAGAAGTACCTCAACCTAAAAACACTTGTGTCAAAATGCCTAACAATCAAATAGTTACCGGTTCAGTTCCTCCTTGGCTAACTGAATCAGTAAGTAAAAGGAAGAGCTATAAGCCCATTTCACTACCTATGAAAGAGATTGTCACCAAATATGCTGCCTGGACTCCTAAAGCTAAAAGGATGAAGAGTGATGCAAGACTATCCACTAATCCATCTACTAGAAAGGTGATTGTAGAAATAGCAACCTTCAAACCTAAAGAGGGAATCCATGAACCAAAGGCGGAAGACTTTGAAGTCACTAGAATGGAGTTTGACATTTTAACTAGGGACTCTAGGGACCATCTTTTCAATTTTTTAGCTGAGCATATGCTTGGGTAGTTGCAAAAGGATGGAAGGGAGAAATGTGAATTGAAACAACTTGTGACTACCATGGTCGAGTTTCTTCCCTCACTCACTGATGTTGGAGCACTACTGCTGGCCTAGTCCCCATAGGACTCTGATCTGAATTCAGCTGAAAACCAATGGTTAGTGAAGCAGATGCAACAGGGTAGAGTTCTAATGGAGGTCATGAAATCTTAGATAAATGGTATAATCGATGAAGGGAGTGTTTTCATCCGAGAATTTATATCTACCTATTTGGATGGAGAAGGATTACTTGGTGAAATTAAAACCCTAGTCTATAGCTGGGAAATGGAGAAGGAGAAATTTGTGGTGGCTATGATACAGGTTCAAGAAATAGAGACATATGGCGTGAATTAATTCCTAGTAGAAAATCCAATGAAGTTGGTAGATCCTTGTATGTTGTTCATCTTGAAATAGAATTTCGGCTGGAAGGGCACAATGTTTAAAGCCATGCTTTCCCAAGCCAAAGTGATAGAGAAGGAGGTGTAAGACATGCATGCAAATTCCCTAAAGGATATCAAGATAGTGAATCCTTCAAGTGTTTTAAAAATTGATGAAGGCAATAGGGATGTAGATGGCATGGTTAAATTTTTTGCAGATACCATGAACGCTCTTAAAGAAAGTGAAGCACCAATGGTTCAAGACTTCACCAAGATAGAAAACATGGAATCCATGTTGTTTTTGAATAGGGGCCAGTTACCTAAGTAGTCGCAGATGATTAAGGAGTTAAGATGGGAGAAGAACATGTGTCGAGAAAAGCTAATAGGTCTAAAGAATCTGCACTCTCAGCCGGCTCAAGAACTAGTGAATGTGTTTCAAACTTGGAAGCTGGTACAAACTACCATGTCAAAGGGCCTTGGAGGGAATTAGCGATTTCTAGGATAGCATTTATCTTTTCTATTTTGAAAAAGACAGGTGTCTTGAAAACTCTTGTTTAGTTGCGTAACTGGTTTCTAATAGTTTTTCTGGTGTTCGAGAGGCCAAGTTTTTCTGGAGGCTCTCTCGGACCTGGCACTATAAATGCTAGAGCATTAAACTATTTAGGGGTTAGAAATTACTGGTAGAAAAGTAGATAGTTTTCCTTAATACATAGTTTGAGTAGTCTTTTAAGATTTTCTGATAAAGAAATAGTTCTTGACTTATTTTGATTAGACTTTGATCCGATCAGATATAAATATATAAATGCATGGTTTGATTTAAATATTTGAATTGAAATCATTAATGTATCAGTTACTTTGAGAGTTGGTACATTTTATCTGTGCACATATTATTTATGTTTAGTCATTTCTAGATTCTTTCTAGTTATCTTCCTTTAGTTATTTTATTTACTAGGCACCTTTGTTTCAAAAGAAGATTAGTATATCTTTGTTTCTTCGTATTTTGAGTCTATTGTCTAATTATTCTTGAGATCACCTCAATACCTAAGAGTATCTGAGCGATCCTTCTACACTTTCTGGTTAAAAGTGTATGCATTTACTTTTATGTCGATAATTCATTGAATATCTGAAAAGGAAGTTGAACCTTTAAAATTTAGAGGGAAGCAATCTATGATGCTTACCCAACTATTGATGAATTGTTTGTCTTCAAAGACATAGAGTATTTATTGATTTTATTTTAGAAGAGGAAGACATATCTGTTCACCAACACTAAGATAAGTGTTGAAGAGATTGATGAAATAGTGGAGAAATACAAAAAAACAATTACTATAGGAAGAAGAACTGCAAAAATATTGGCAGGATCAAATCAAGAAGTAGAGGATGAAGCATTACAACTTTGGATAACAATATCAATGCAAGTTTTCCCCAATAACCTAAATTTGAAGAATCAGTACAAATTGGATAAATGTATGAAATGAGTAAAATAATTGGATAAAACATCAAAGATGAAGTACATATTGACTTACCAGAGGATAAAGATGATGAAGAAATAGAAATTGATTACACACCGACAAGAGAAGATACTATTCATACTAAAGATGAATAGCAAGAAGACCAACTGATTAAAATTTAGGATGATACAGATGAAAACACAAGTGATGAGAAATATGAACAAATTGAGGAACCACATGAATCAAAAGTCATGGATATAATAAAACAAGAAATGGGTACAAGCTTAAGAATCGAGGAGGAACAATCCATCTATAAGGTACATACCCTAGGAGAAACGAATAAGAAAAAAGAAGATATAGAGACAACTAAAAAGCAACTAATAAACACTGAGAAAGATAAAGAAAAAATAGTTGAAGCAAAAGAAGTAGAAGTTGCAAGAACCTTATAGATTATGATTGAGATAACAGATGAACAAGAGAAGAAGAATCAAATAAAGAAAATGAAGATTTCGACAATGACCCTGCATATGCTATACTAAAGAAGAATCCAAATAAACTGAACTACAAGGAGAAATATATATTTTTGAGAAAGTTTGAAGAAAATACAGAAAAGGAAAAAGTAAGAAGGAAGAGACAGAAGAAAAGAATTTTGAAAAAGACTATTGAAAAAATTTTAGAATTACTATCGAAAGTTACTATAGACATGAATGAATCAATTATTGATCAATTGAAAGTATTTGTAGATAAAATTTAGAAGGATCAAAATATGAAAGCCAAAATCAGCAAGAAGATTAAGGAGAAATTGTGAAATGATGAAGAAGAAAAGAAAGTACAAATAATTACACAAAACATGATAGCATTATTGGAGGACATACATGTAATGAAGAAAATTTTATCTGAATCTACTGAGCTATATAGAAAAAAATGCACTACCGGATATGTCAATGAGAAGATTGAAATATAGTACATAATTACACATGTCATATACATGATGCAAAAATAATTGGAAAAAGCTACAGAACTACTCGCTACAAAAGGACATAGTACTACCAAGAAGGCAATACAATAGGTAATAGAAATCAAGAGAAATATCACTTCTTTAAACCAACTGAAACAAACATGGAGAAAAATTTTCATGAATATAAAAGATAAATACCCTAGAATATTCAATGCTTGGTATAATCTTTGGCATTGCTGCCAAAAAGGGGGAGAAATAGTAATCAAAATTTTACACAGAAAGGGTGAGACACACCTATATCAAAAAGGGTGAGGAGTATGAAACAAAAATACTTGACAATATGAAAATTTTCATGCATGTAAATTTTTTCCATCAATGCCAAAGGGGGATATTTTTATTTCACAAAATCCTCAGCAAGTTATTACAAGTTATTAATAAAGATTTTGCATATAGTTGTCATTGTTGGCAAATCACATAAGCAAGGTAAATCATAAAGAGGTAATAAAATTCAACCATACAAGTAAACATATAAGTAATATCAGAGAACTAAAGCTACTATTAGTAAAGACAAACAAGGAGAATGTTATCAGATAACTATAATGTTATCGGTGCACAGGGTATGAATAGAGCTTATCAGAACAAAGAACCACTATCGGTGAATTGTAGAATGGTAAATCAGTAAACAAAGGAATAGATTGGTAAAATAGAGACATTTTCATCATAGAGGAAGATTCATTGAATCTATATAAAAGACAGAGTCAAGGACATGAGTCAAGGAATCATGGAAAATGATTTATAGAAAAAGGTGAAGATATTTGAGTGCGACATCAAAAGTCAAAATAGTTTATGGAAGACTCGAGAGGAATTTTTACACAACCTTAATTAGGTTTAGGGAAGTGTTAAGGATAAGGAATGATATAAAGAGATTTATCAAGAGAGAGAGAGAGAGATTTGTTGTGCATTACCAAAAATTAGAAAGCAAAGAATAGAGTTACAAAATCAAAAAAGTAGAGAATTGAGAAGTAGAGAAGGAGCTAAATGGATCTAACAAGATTTAGGTGAAAGAAAACACAATTCAAACTCTTGTTGATTTATTCTTAACATTCTAGCAACAAGATTTTAAAATCCTTTAACTGAGTAGTCTTTAATCAAACTTAGGAGTTCTATTTGGAACTTACTGTAAAACCCTTAACATGGTGAATAATGCATAAGTGGGATAAAATATCTTAACAGAATAGTCTCTAACAAGACTCTAGATACTTCTAACAAGGTATAAATCACTCCTAATATGATGAAGTCATTCAGAAGATTATATTATTGTAATCTCTTTGTCGGGCACCTTATTACTACAGTGATGAGTTATGGATACCATCCCCACTGCAATTTTTCCCTCTAACCAAGGGTTTTCTGTGAGACCAAAATAGTGTGTTTAAAAGTGTTATATGTGTGAATGTTTATGTTACATGTTGATTACTTTGATAAACTTTACATTTCATTAATAGGTAACAAGTCATTTCAAATTGGTACATTAACTATTGAAACAACAGATATTAGTGAAATTGAATTATATTTATTATTTTATGATTGAAATGCTAAAACTTGTGAAAAGGTTATGGTAATAATTCACCCCCCCCCCCCCCCCCACTCTCATCACCTGACTTGAATATTTCCAACAGCTCAAGCTCAAAATATTCAAATGGAGTTTTCCTTTTCCTATTTTGAATTTTTCTCATAAGTTGAAAAGACTAATTGATGAAGGGTGCTCCCCTTAATACCACAAACACATAACAGAAACAGAGAAACAACAACAATATGCAAGAACAGAGAATTGGCTTCTTATTATCTCCACAAATGTGGAATTACAAACTTTCAGAATTACAATATGCAAAGCCACATGGGCATTCCCTTACAATATTCTGTAGGACAAAGCCTCGAATTATTACCCAAAACTATTCTGAACTGCCTAAGACAATAATACAGCCTTCCTTATATAGGCAATTATCCACCGCCTGGGAAGGTTCCAGAATTTTAGCCAATAAGACCGACCAAACTTAGAATTATTTTATTTTACATTTTATTACATCATAGTCAGCTCAAGATAACCTTTGAAACCCGAACAGAAATTTTGAAGAAAATTATTTTTCGCCATTTCAAGTGGCCCAACTTCCGAAGACCATAAGTCATCACCAGTTGACCCGCTCGGCCACTATAACCCCATTTCAGAAATGCCATGAAGCGCTCTACAGGCTTGACCCGTGCAAGCGCCCGTCACCCAAATTTTTTACCTCATTCGGGGCCTCTAAAGCCTTCAAAACTAAGTTTGAAGTTTCTGTACCCTGCTGCCAATACCAAAAATCTTCAATATCTTCAAAACTACACCTGATCTAGCCATGAAACTTTGCTGGCAGACTTATATGACCAAAATGAACCTCCAAGAAAGAAATCAGATCATTCTGAGCACATACGAAAATTACCAAAAATAGTAACTTTCCATAAATAGCAGCTCTGCACAAAATAGCCCTTATTGAATATAAAAACAGAAATATTTTTGGGTGATGCAAGATTGCTCTTACACCCAGGATGCTCCTGCATCACTAATTCTGTTAAAAACCAATGATTAGAGTCCCCAAGCATAAAAATTTACCTTAAAAGGATAACATAATATTTTCTCATACCAAAAAACAACCTTAAAAAAAATTGAAATGAAGATCAATTCAATGTCCCACCAAGTGTGCAAAAAAAGTATTATCACCAAATATTGCGCCTTAGCTAAGCACAAACTCATCTTACTAGTGAAACATGGGAGCATCTCTAGGTTGTGTCTAACATGTTATGGAGATGAACCTTTAGAGAAGGTTGGATTCCTTTTGGTACTCACATAAACTACTACTTTTTTGGAAAAGGGAAAGAGATGCTTGAAATGAAACCTACAACTAACAGGAGGTGTTTCACCAATATTTGTTTTGAAATGACTACTTGTTGATTACAACATATTCTTCCAATTTTTTTAAAAGTTGAATTAGATCATACAATAATACTAACTAAAATTTAATTTTGACACAACATATGACCTAAGCATACACACACAATATGAGACAAGGTAGTGAGCAGGAACATCAAGATCTTTATTGATTTTTATAAGAAAGCTTTGTTACAAACATGTTACAACTTTGATTTACATACAAAGAAATGAGTTAGAATATGTAACTCTACTGAATACATGGGAAAATTAGAGAACTTAAAAATTAGAGAGAGCTAATGCTATATATCACCCTCTTTTAAATAAAAATTAGAACATAATAGGTCCTTACTTGTTGTCTGACCTATTTGGTTGGTTAGAAATCCATGTGTATTGTTGACTCACTTCTCATCATCCTAAAAATCAAACAGTTGCACATTGATCTGACTGCCCTAACTATTATCTAACTTCTAGCTTAGCCCTTAAAAGGAAGATCTTTCTCATGGGGTCAATAAAGGGATAAAATCCCTAAAATTTTGGGTCCAAACTAAAAGAAACATGTAGTTTAAGGCCTTAAAATCATCTTTGAGTTATGCACAACCTATGTGGAATGATAGACTGAGCTTGAGTTGATGTATCTACTCTAAAGCTCCACATTTTAAGGCCATTAACTAATGCTTGATTTGATGTATATCTAGTCAACTAAATTCTTCATTCTTTTATATGATTTTCATGATTCATGAGACTTGATTTATGCATATTATTTCATAGGAAAATATCCATCCTCTATATGAATGACATGTCTTATATCTCCAATTTGTGTTGTATCATTCCATGTGCTCATTGTAACAACAATGTTGATTATTCTCTATGTCTTCATAATTGTATATTTATATATTTGATTTTTTCTTTTCAAATGATTGATCTTTTCCACATTTTTTCCTTCATTGTAAACAGTAGCTTTGTTATTGGACATTGATTTCAATATTCAGCTATGACCTTGACAATTTCTTTATCTTTTCTCTAAATTTCATGACATCATTTCTTTAAATTGTTATTTATTTTGCATTCTTCTACTATTCTTTGTCTTGACTCTTCCACTATTTTTAAGCATGAATAACTGCTCTTATAAGTTATCAGATCCTTTATTTTATCCCTGGATCTTTATTCTGGTGCAAGCCTGATCCCGATTCCTCCCAAATTTTGAGAGGATTTCAGTCATGCATCTAAATTCCCTATGGGTTCTTCTATGAAGAACCCATAGGGAATCTAGATGCCCAATTAGAATCCTACTAGAATCTAGGAAAATCTAGAAGAATCCATCATAATCTAAGGTCGTGGGTTCCCAAAAATAATCCCCACATGCCCTTTTTTTTATTTGTTTTTTTCATTAACATGTTGCATGTCTCCAGTAAGTCATTTCATGTGTTATGATTGCACTCTAGATGGCATGGGACATCTTAAGGAGTTGATATTGATTATGTGTAGGTCATTTTAGAAAAAAAATTGTTTGAATCATTATTGAAGAAATGTTATGAGTGCCCAAAGGGATAGATAGAAATTTGTGAGTGGAAAACTTTATAGGCCTCTTAGAATTTCTCCAGAAGATCATAATGGTATGTGAGGAAAAAATAAATAGCTAGAATTTTTTAAGGTGGATGATTACGAGAAGTGACACTTTAACATCTTAAAAGTAGTTGTTTGACAACTTTGACATTTCTTTGGCCATGTTTATTCTCTCAATCTTAACTATGTCAGTTAGGGTGTTAGTTGATTTTTGTATTGTTAGAAGCCTATTCATTTTCCTAGAAGATGAAATGGTTGTTTTTCCTATGAAAAGAAGCTATCTGGGTATTGTGAGTGGTTGTTATTTTTATGACATAATTTTTCTTTTCCACATAGGATTATGGTAGATAGTCAAGTGATTACTGATGGAAAATAGTTGGCATGCCAAGGAACCACTTACCTTCTCTTTCTAAGATGCAACAAAAGGATTTGAGGCAATCAAGGAGTCTTTGGAATATATTGTTTGGCTCAATAGATACTCATATGTGGCTTTCAAAGAATGATATAAAATTTTTAGGGTTCTCATGACATAAAGAAGTGAGGTAAGATAGAGGAGTTTGTAGGATAATTTATAGCTCAGTTAAGACCGATATGGAAAATCCCTAGGTATCCCAATTATTAGTGAATGGAATATGCGTAGCATACCCAACTTGGAAATATCCACCCATTTAAATTTTATCTAGATAAAAATCTCTATTGTGTGTGTTTTTCCCATTGTCACCCATTATTATATGTTTGAAGTTTTGAACCGATGATGAAAGAACATTAAACATGTTACTGAATAGAGGTAAAATGGATTCACCTCTATTGAAATGTGCATGTATATTATATGGGGGAAATATGAGATTCACTCCTAAATCCAAATTCCCAAAGGAGAAATCCAATTTGATCTACCAAAAAGGTTAATACACAATCGAATCAATCTAAGGAGAATATGAAAGAGAGAGAGAGAATAACCCTATGTTTCGCTATGGTTGAATTGAAGTCTTTAGTAATTGAAATATAAATACTAACCTCAAATTAGGGTAGATCTAGAAAATGTCAAATTTTGATGTCTGTGTATACTTTCAGGCAATTCTACAACCTATTCCAAACTGGAAATGCCAAGACAGAGAAAACCCAGAAATCTTTCTCCGAGATGAGCTCAGGTCAGGTTTGACACTCATCAAAGGTCAAATACTACATTCTTTATTTGAAGTCGGATTCTGATTCTATTCACAGATCTCGGAAGTTTGCCGAAAAGGGTATCCAAATTCTCTCTCAGATCTGAAATCCCACACCTATACCTGCAAGAAAAGGAGGATTTTTATTTTTTGTTTGAGGGGTTTGCCTTGGTCAAACCCCGGTTTGGAATCAACCTTAATATTGAAATTGAAATAAGAATGCTAGCAAGTAGTAGAAAAGGATCTAACAATGAAGCTACGCAATTCAATAGATATGTAATTGTATTTTGAATGTAAACAAGTATATTGATATGAAAGCTTGAACAAAACAATAAATGTAAATCAAACCTCCATGATTGTATGCTTGGAATCTGCCTTGAAGGAAGAATGAAATGGATTTTGAAGATGAACAAAGGATCTTGAAGGAAGATCACACCATCATGATGGCTAGATCTAGGGTTTGAATGATGAATCTTGAATGCTTGAACCAAATCCCTTCAATGGCTTGAATGCTTTAAATCCTTGATCTTCAATGGAGAACTTGAATTGAGAAGAGGACTTGAATGCTTGAATCGATGCTTGCTTGAGAGTGCTTGAGCATGAAAACTTGATTGAGAGATGTTCTCACAAAACTTGATGGATAAAATAAGAGAGGAAGGCCTCCTTTTATAGTGAACTAGGGCACAATCCTCTAAAGGGGCCACCTTGGAGAATTAAATCCCAATTAGGTCCTAACCTTTAAAAAATATACCTAGATTAAATGCAATTAGAGGATTTACCATCTTGAAACCTGAAATAGCCAACCCAGAGGTGGGAAAATAACTATCTTGAAAGCCCGATGCCTGAAAATCCAAGAAATTGGAAATTTGAATGAGGGGGGAAAAATTGAGGTTGGACCTGACCTAGTTAGGTTTGACCTCAATCCTAACCTAGTCAGGTTTGAGCTCAATCCTGACCTAGTCAGGATCAACCTCAAATTTGACCCTGGGCCTAGATTCAGTCAGAACCAGGTCATGAGGTCCCAGGGATGCCCAAAAACCTAGAATGATATCAAAATAGGATAGAATGCCAGGGATAGACATAAAATCCTATGATTACTATGATGAAGGCCAGGAGGACCTATTTCTAAATCCTACCTAGGAAATAGAGCCATGGAAGAGGGAAATTAAGGAGAATCCTCAGGATCCTAACCCTAATTTCACCTAGAATGAAGAAATCAAGTGCAGGGGAGAAACGGAAAGTGGGGAGAAAGCCAAATCAAAGCAAAGATCAACTCAAAGCATTCGAGATGATCCCAAACCACTTACTCAGAGGGCTAAATGCTCTTAACATGGAAGTGCTTCCATTTTAAGATGATACAGTTACATGTATGAATCTATGAATATACATACATACATATATATTAAAAACATCTAGACACATACCTGCAGTACTTTAATCCAACCCAAAAAAAAATTAACAAATTCAGGAAGCATAATCCAAAGTCAAATCTTAATGAAAACTACAATTGGCAACTTAGCTCATCTTTGATAGAAAACATATACTTTGTGAACTTGAATCTTCATGGATCTAATCTTTGCATTGGGAAATAGTAAAAACATCCTATTCAAGTGAATGAAAATAAAATTTCCTTTGGACCAATGAAGGATCACATGACCTTTACCTTTTCTTAGATGTTTGGACTACTCATGTATGATAGAAAATAATGCTTCCTTTCTTGTAACTTGGTGCTAACTTATTATAAACTATTGTTATGTATGTGTGAGATTTTTTGGTGTTTCAAAATGCTTACGCCACTTAAGGCTGCCAATATGCCTTGAGACTAATGTTAAGAGTGGTTAGTTCCAAGTATGAGAGCTTTGCAAGACAACTGGACCAACTATAGGGTCTTAATATGCCCTCTTCTCTTCTAGCTCTGCAAAACCATGGTGGGTGTACCTAATCCAGTAACTTATGGCATTTTAGGACTTTGGACTAGATTAAACAAAGTAGATGATAGCAAGAGACTACTAAATGTTAACCAGACATTCATTGAATCTCAATTGCTATTGGGTATAAAATGGCCTTGTGACCTCAAGACTATGAGGGATTGTAGGATTGGAGATATTAAATATAATTGGGTTTCTTGCAGGATGCAAACAACCATGCAACACTTTGCATCAGCATAGGGATACTAGCTTAAGATCAGTGCCTTATCCATTGGGCATCATACCTAAAGTGAACATGGAACACAAGGACAACTACTAGATTCATCTAAGAATCCAAGCCATAAACATAGTTAAACATCTCTTACACTACTTACAAGTATCCTTACTGATTGAACCAAATGAATCTATGCTTCACTCAGAGACTTTTAACCTGATTCTAAATCAAGGCTGAGAGATGAAACATATACATAAGCAACCAAATGCAATGAGCCAGAAAACTCAGAATTCATTAAGAACAACTAAAGGAGAGATCCAAGAATGAGAAACTGTATTAAGTATGTGGATTCAAATCCTTGTATTACAAGTTGATTCAAAAAACACCATAGACAATATGCAAAAGATACATGAGGTTTTTCCCTAATGTTGATACAACTAGGATGAAAATGTTTAGATGAAGAAACCGCTCATGGAACTAGAAATTGGAACCACTGGAACTAACAAAATTCAGAACCCTTACTCAATCAAAAAAGCTACAACTTATACCACTAGCTGCCTTGGAAACCCAAAATAGGTTGCAACAAGCTCCAAATAGCTAGGGCTAGGGTTTCACCCACCCAACCAACCAGAAATACATCAAAATTTAAAAACTCCTGGAGGGAAAAACTAAGAACATGTCTATCAGACCAAGGATGATCTTCGCACTTGAGAAGAATCTCTGAGAAGGATAGGAAGATCATAAATTTACCATGAAAATCAAACTAAATAGACCTACAAAAAGCCTCAAGCAACAAAATTTGTCCATCACCACACAGTACCAGTCCCACAGGCAACCACCCAACTCACTGGACCATTCTGCAACCACTGGCACCACCAAACCAGTCAAAATTCACTGAAGAAACCATCAATTATGGTACTTCATGTCGCTGCAAACCCTTCTACAAATTTGAATTCAAATGCAATGGCTAATTGGAAAAATTTAACACATGGCTGTCGATCCACCTCCTTCCTGATAAATCAGGTGGTCATACTTAATTCACAATAGTTGCAGGCCCCTTTGGAAAGTCAACAGTGTTAGAAAGTAAAGATCCCCAAGATAACTGAGAGGGGGGGGGGTGAATCAGTTATCAGATAATTTATCCATTCAACTACTTTAAACAATGTAATCAATGTACTGATCAACCATAGAAAGATAATCATACACAATTGCACTATAACACAAGATATGTTGACTAGGGAACCTCTTGAAAAGAGTAAACCCCAGTGGGAATGATGCCCACAAAATGATGCACTAATATGAAAGTTCCTTGTTAGAGGATGGACCCTGTTAGGAGTCTTATGAAATACATTCAGTACATATAAATCTCTGTTAGGAGATTTTGAATCCTTGTTAAAAGATTCTAACCCGGTTAAGAGTTTATGGAAGACAGAAGGACCCACTACCCAAACAGCTTCAAGGCAAGATCTCTGAACCCACTATCCAAAAGATCTTAGAATTATTCAATAGAATAATATGAAATATATTACCTCCCTCACACTATGCCAAAACCGCACTCTCTACTACACAAGATCACAATTCCAGATCTTTGTACTCACAAGTCTTCCTTCATCACTGAATTAGCTCTTTTCTTCACTTCATGCATATATTCGCATTTCAATCTTCATAGTACACATTAAAATAAGGAAAAAATTCCTTCTTATATATCAAACTCAAATAATTACAAATGAGTTGATCCACAATTACAAAATAATAAATTCTACACGCTACACACAGAATTCACATAAAACTGTCAGCTTCCAGATACTGTAACTTTCTCCAAACATATCCTCAAAGTTTGTGCTATGAACCACATCATCTTTAATGAGTCTCCAACATCCCTTTAACTACACAAAATTAGATTCCATCCCAGCTAAGAGATATCCTCCGATTTCTGAACATCGCTTCACAGAAACACTGTCTAAACACTGCTTTCACCAAAATGCTCATAACTCTCACAAATGAATTAATTTCTTTTTTCACTATTAACCATAGGTTAATAACACACCAAAGAACATACCATCAACTATGCAAAAGCCAATCTACAATACAACATGTGCACAAAACAAAACTGTACCTACTTTCCTGGTAATATCCAGAATATCACTGTGTTGACATCAATGACAATCCAAGTCATGAATACAACAAAAACTGCTATAGAATGACTACCAAAATACTTTGCATTCATTCCTAACAAAAATCCCCCATCAACAGTCAACAACCAAACAAAACTGAACAACTCGGCAACACTGGCACTATGGACCTGCCCTAACTCCGCAACTGCGATGTCCAAACAGTTGTCACATGATCGCATAGCTAGGAGATGGGCTATGTGAACATGCAACAAGCCTCCACATCAGCACCATGTCACCACTCCCCACCAATATGGAACCCTTATCACATGATCACATGGCCAAAAGATGGCCCTTGTGATCATGCGACAAGGCCACAAGACTGCCACCTTGTCACCCGCTGGCCAATCAAGAACAACCTTGTCATGGAGACTGATCAACTAGACCCCTTTAAACACTACAACCCTCAGCCCCACTGATGAAAAACCAATTCACTACTCCCCGACCAATGAAAAGTGAAAACATCACAACAAACTAAGAATCGGACCCACCGCACTGTTGCCCTTTTGAATCACTGGAAGATCGGATGGTTGTCGCATGATCGCAAGGGGAAAGAATATTCCTTGTGGTCATGTGATAGCTGTAAGATCAAAGGGATCTGACAACTAGGCCTACAACTGGCAACTTCACCACATCACTGCTCTGCATCCAATAGAACTCTACCACCTCAGTATCCTTTGACAGTGGTCCCACGGTCCATTGCATCGCTGAAGAAGATCGACGATTGTCACTATACCGCGATCTTAAAAAATGAACAGCTTTCCCTAGCGGTATAACGACAACCACAAGATCTTACTGAAGTTTAACCCCTTGGGAAGGAAAAGGTCCCACCAACCGATCGAACTTGCGCAGTTAAGACCGATGAACAAAGAATGCGAACAAAAGGGAAGAAAAGCGAGGTCAAAAACATCCAAAGTTTTTACAATAGTGAAGGATCGAAAACATCCAGGGTTTTTGATGCTAGAAGACAAGCGTGCAAAAATAGGAAGCACAAGGTTGAAAACAACCAAGGTTTTCATGTAGACCCAAAGGTAGCAGGGAGACCGAAAACATCATGGATTTTCAAAAACATTGTGGGTTTTCAACACTTACGCAGATTTTGAAATTGTTTCCTGCAGACCTTAAAACTTGAATATCTCCCTAGGTTTTGCAATTCAGCACATGTAATTTGAACTGGAGCAAGGTGACACAATATTAAGAACACAAGGCTAAGAGCACAAACCATGAAACACTATGGATTTTCATCGCAAGATAAAATTGTGACTGCAGGCATGGCAAGACAGCATTACAAAACATTTATAGGGAACAGGCCACTTTCAAAGAATTTTGCATGAACTAGAAAATGGACTAACAAGATGCTCTTTTATAATTAATTATTTTTAATAACTACAAATCTTCCCTTCTCATAGATAACCACATTACCCCTTTTTAAGATTTGTTCTTTACATCAAGGCTAATTCTTTAAGTTAATGCTAGATGACATTGAGAGGGGGGTTGAATCAGTGTAACCAAAAATTCTAACTCTTTTCACCACCAACTTCCACAAGATATAGCATGCAATACAAATAGAAAAGTAGTAACAAAGTAAATCAAACATCAAAACATGCAACACTTTCACACAACTTATTTTTCTTGTGGAAAACCTAGTTAGAGGGAAAAACCACATGTGGGAATTAGTACCCACAAATTCTCACTATTGCAGCAATAAGTTTCCCTATTAGGAGCATTACATCCACCTGGTTAAGGGTATTTAGCCTTGTTAGTAGCTTACAATAAGATATGTTACAATCTACCCAGTTAAGGTATTTATAACTCCTAAGAGTCACCTTGTTAGAGGATTTTGATCTTCAAACTTGTTAGGATCCTGAACACCCTATGAGGAGTGACCCGGTTGAGGGATTTTTCTTGTTAAACTGCTAAAATCAACAAGTAAAGAGTGATCTTATATTTTTACTCAATGCATGATAGATCTAGTGTATTCCTAATCAATGCTCTACTCTGAAACACTTCTTCATATTTTTACTAACACCCTTTATCACCACAAGCTACCACAACAATAACAATAGTATTGCACATTGATCTTTCTCCTCTACACTTTCCTCATAATACATCAAAAAGATATATAAAATATTTTCAACTTAAGGTGGCAAAATAACCCTAATAACATTACCTGTTGACTCCTTGAACCATAAAACATTATACCAATTATCATTTACAATTTTAGATTCATCGCACAATCGATTTGACAAATAAAAGTCAAATTACATCACACTTTCCAATGTTCTTGCACAATTCCAATAAATTCAATCATCGCTATCATGAAAATGCCAACTCATCTTTTCCACATCAATCTTCCATGTCACTATGATCCTTACAACACATAAATAATTTTTGTAACATGGTGAAACATCATTGGTTAAGGATCTGACCAATTGTACTAAGAAATTATTTTACTTTTCACTGGGTGATCTTCTATCCATTATAACTATGTCTTCCAGATACCAATCATGATGTGGTCATACCAGCAACTCCATAATATAGTCAAAATAACATATCCTGAATCACAACACCTGACTCCAAACCTGTTTGAAACAACCATCAAATCATTCCTCCTTAGCCACATCATGTTCTTCCTATTGACCTGTCAACCTTCAATTAATCATAAATCTCAACATACATAAGATAAACTTATGTGGTCATAGATATAACATCTAAAGACATCACTTAGTCTTCCATTATGATCGTACACTTCAATTCTTAACATAGCTATGGATTCAACCTCTTGAACATACCTCGGTATAATGGGTACATTGTCAACCAAAAAATACTAAGTTGACATCAATGACAAAATCATAACTAGTCATTCTATCATCATACATGCATGAAAAACATACCATAACATACTCATCTTATCTCTGCATTAATTATTCCAACAATATCCCCCTTTGGCATTGATGGAAACACCAACAATAAAAAATCAAATAAATACTATCTCTTATCCTCCTTTATCTATCATAGCTTCTTTGTCCCTTTACTGATTCTTCTCCCCTCTTTTCTTTACTGATACTTCTCCCTCTTTGATTCTTTACTAATTCTTCTCCCCCTTTGATAAAAATGCCAAAGGTGCAACATGCCTAAGTCTTCATCTATTGCAACTGTCTTCATCACTTTTTGACTGCTCCCCCTTAGCTTGATCACTTACTGTTGATTCCCCTTGTGAAAATTTACAGGAACTACTACTAAACATTTTTACTCTATCTTAATCTACTAAACTTGTCTTCAATATTTGAAGATTATTTTTCTAGTTCTTCAATAGGTTTTCTAGAAAAATAATATGTTCTCTCAGAAAAAATGCTAACTCCTCCAATGCATCAATTTCATACATATCCAATAAAACTAAGACTTCCTCAACATTATTAAATCATTTTTGTAGTAAGTCTATTTGAGAGATAAAGTTCATTTGAAACTCAAACAATATTGCAATCCTTTGTTCTTGCTCATTTGAATGATTTGAACTTAGTATTTACTGCTTCAACCAATATACCAAATTTTTTTACTGAGTGAGCCACAAAAATTTCTAATAGATCCTTGATTTCTTCTTATGTCTTAGCTTTTTTCTTCTCAACATCCTCAAAAAACTTGAAAAATCACAAATAGTGGAAAGAATCTTACCACCTCCCTGTAAGGCTTTGTGACCTAGTTCACACTTACTAATAATTTGGCTCTTTCTAATGCAATGGATTGAAGTAATTTCTTTATCCTTTGATGCTCATTTTCTTTTTGGGCTCAATACATTTATGCATCCTTTAGACTTTTCATTTTTTCTCCTACAACAATCACTAATCTATCTATTTGAGTAATAGGTATAACATACTTACCACAATCAATATATAGCATTGGGTTGAAAAATACATCTCTTACTAATTGGATGACTTGGCATTCTTTCCTTTGTGTATCATTTTTTTATTGGCCTTAGATTGCAAGGCAATATAAATATTCATCATCTCACTTGGGCTCAGAGCATAGACATCAATAGGCTTGTGTATGGCTGGTATGTCATCATCATCATCATCATTGATACCTTCCTTTAAATTAGACAAGGTCTTCACTACTATTTCCTTCTCTTTTTCCTTTTCAGAAGTCCCTTTCTCTTCTTATACTTTCTTTTTCCTTTCACTTTCAATTTTCACAACATCAGTATACACCTATTTATCATTTTTCTTATCTCCTCTAGTTGTAACATCTACTGATACCTGAAACTATTCCTCACTGATAGATGTATTGATAGTGGTATCATTAATCATCAATTCTTTCATTACTAGATCGATTGTTTGCATTTTCGTAACCTCCATTGATTCCTTTGGAGAATTAGGAATATAAATCTCATCAATTGTGATCTTAACTTTTCCAATTTTCCATCCTTCCTCAATGTGTGTAATTTTTGGCTCCTCTTGTGCCAGTTCTTCTTCAACATCATCTACTTCTTCTCTCTTTGGTTCCTCTAGTCCCAAAAAAAAAAATTAAAAAAATCATCATTCTCAGCCTGTACTTATTGAGTCTCGCCAATTAACAATTTTGTCCACCTCTTCTTGGTATTGAATGCTAGTCTAGTTTTACCAAGTATCTCTTGCACATTTATGATTGTAATTGCACTAATACATATTCAATAAGTTCTTTGTTTTATTTTAATGCATACTTCCATCTTGAATTTATCTTATCTTATAGAGACATAGGGATTTGACCTTGTAGTTCAATTAAAGCTTTACTCAACTTATACATGCTAAAATAAATAACATCTTTAATTTATTTATCTCATCCTTACTAAACTTGTCATAATATTTATTGACTCTGACCAAAATACTCCATTTTCTAACCTTATCTAAAATCTTGTCAACAAAAACAAACTTACTCATACCAGGTATCACAGTCTTCTTTGTAAGGGTACCTACAACTTTGGACTTCTTCCCTGTGGTTTTCATCTTTTTTTGTTCTTTCTTCTTCACTTTTATCCTCATCCCTTTTCTTTGTGATTTCTCCTTCTTCCTCTTTCCAGTAGCCTTCACTGATTCAGATTATTTCTTTCTTTTGAATGGCTTAGGCATACTATCCTTAGCAACCTTTTCTCTACTCTTCACTAGCAACTTTTTTGGTGAAGTGATCTTGTTTAACTATTGCACTTTTTGTTTGTCTACTAATAGGAGCTTTATCGGTTGTTGAAGATACCACTTCAAAATCTTCATCATTATCACCTATAGAACAAGATGTGCCTACCTACTCTGCTCCATATTTTTCCCTTTCTTTTTCTTTTTTTTTGTAAATCCCTTATGTAGGGTAATTTTCTTTACTCATTTTCATATTTTCCTTTCAATTACCGGTTGAGCATAATGATAATTTTTTAGACCTAATTATCGATAGGTAACAATTCATGTAATAAAACCAAACTTTCCACCACATTAAAATACATCATTATGCATATATAACTTACCACACATTCTTCTCAGGGGTCTAAGATTTGTTTGACAGTGATTGATCCCCCTAAGCTAAAACATTCTTAGTTAGCTGATGAATTTTCCACACCTAATAGAGATGTGGATCCCTTCGATGAATTATTATCTTCCTTCTTCCATGTCTTATTCATCTCTCTCCTAGTCTCTTCCAAATTCATAATATTCTTTCCTTTCAAATCATTCATCTTGATCACTGGCTGGTTTCCTTGATTTCTTGACCTACAGAATCTTGCAATATGTCCAATCTTATGAAAATGGAAACATGTCATCCCAATAGATCTCCAAGGTCCATAATTACCTTTGTTTGTCCTTAATATGCAATAAAAATCCATGTGCCCATAGTTGTGGCAATTTGATCATGTAACATTACTCATTCTCATTCTAATAAGGACTTTGTCAATTCAAAATGATCCCTGATTGTTCATCTTTTTCATGCACTCACTTTCTCTATGACCATACTTATTTTAGTTATAGTAGTGACCATTAAACATATTAGATTTATTCCTAAAAACCCTAGTAGTATGACCCTTCTCATGACAGATTGAACATGTAGGTATACTAGGCATATTCCAAAAAACATTTGCAGTATGTCCTATCTTGTGACAAATGAAATAAACATGTTTATAAACTTTCTTACCAGAAATTTTCTTGTTCACATTGGGTGGAGACTTGTCATCTTATTTGGGCTTCTTGGATCCATATGGATCACCAATTTCAAAATCTCCAAAGAGAAGACCATAGGTCTCACCACTCATTCTTTGGTTCATAATTTTCTCATCCATCTTTGTAGAACTTTCATTAAATTTCTTCAACAATTTGTTTGTTTCATCGAGTTCACTCTGCAATATTTCACTCTCTTTTCCCAAATCTCCATTACTCATCATCATATTGTTGAGATCACCTCTTGGATCTTGCAATTCCTCTCTGGTCTCATGAATATATGCATGCAAGGTACCTACCTCTTGCTCGGACTTGAAGAGTTTATGTGAACCTTATTCTTCAAATCTTGGTCCTTAGACTTTAGGGCATCTTCACCAATATTCCTTGCTTCTATTTCCTAGCCCATCTTAATGGAAAAATCTTCTATTTACCTTTTGAGATTTATCTTTTCCTTTTGAAGTTTCTCTACCTCTTGTGATAGCACCTCATTAATCTCAACTTCTTCAAATTCACTAATACTAAATTCCTCCAATTTATCACATAGCTCTTTTCTCTTTTCTCTTGAGTGTATCAGATGCTTCTTCAACTCCTCAATTATATTTTCAAGATCTACAAATTATTTTTAAATACTCCTCACATATCTAGCAAACTCCATGTCTCCTTCAAGGATCTTCCCCAAGTAGTTAGGCTTCTTGAAGGGAACCTTTCTCTGATACCAAATGTTAATGCTAGATGACACTGAGAGGGGGGTTGAATTAGTGTAACCAAAAATTATAACTCTTTTCACCACCAACTTCCACAAGATATAGCATGCAATGAAAATAGAAAAGTAGTAACAAATTAAATCAAACATCAAAACATGCACCACTTTAACACAACTAATTTTTCTCATGGAAACCCTTGTTAGAGGGAAAAACCACATGTAGGAATTACTACCCATAGAGTCTCACTACTAAAGTAATAAGTTTCCCTGTTATGATCATTACATCCACTTGATTAAGGGTCAACCTAGTTAAGGGTATTTATCCTTATTAGGAGCTTACAATAAGATATATTAGGATCTACCTAATTAAGGGATTTAGAGCTCCTTTTGAGAGTCACCTTGTTAGAGGATTTTGATCTTCAAACCTGTTAGGATCCTAAACACCCTGGTAGGAGTAACTCGATTAAGGGATTTCTCTTGTCAACCAGCTAAAAACAATAAAGACTGATTTGATATTTGCACTCAATGTATGACAGATCTAGTGTATTCATGATCAATGCTCTTCTTTGAAACACATCTTCATATCTGTACTAACACCTTCGATCACCATAACCTACCACAACAAAAAAACACCGCACATTGACCTTTCTCCTCTACACTTTCCTCATAATACATCAAAAGTATATTTAAAACATTTTTCAACTTAAGGCGAAAAAACAACTCTAATAAAATTTCCTACTCAATCCTTGAACCCTAAAACATAATACCAATTATCATTTACAATTTCATATTCATGTCGGCCTCCAAATTCATTGCACAATCGATTTGAAAAAGAAAATTCAAGCCACATCACACTTTCCAATGTTCTTTCATAATTCCAATAAATTTTATCATCACAATCATGAAAATGCCAACTCATCATTCTACGTCGATCTTCCACATCACTACATTCCTTACAACACATAACTACTTATCTCAACATGGTGCAACATCACTGGCTAAGGATCTGATCGATTGTACTAAGAACTTTTACTTTTCACTGAGTGATCTTTTTTCCATTGTAACTATGTCTCTTGGTCACCAATCATGATGTGGTCACACCAGTAAGTCCATAACATATTCAAGATAACATATTCTAAATCGCAACACCTGAATCCAAACATGTTTGACACAATCATCAAATCATTCCTCCTTAGCCACATCATGTTCTTCATGTTGACCTATCAACCACCAATCAATCATAAGTCACAACATACATAAGATAAACATGTGTGGTCATTGATATAACATCTAAAGACATCAGTTAGTCTTCCATTATGATCACACACTTCAATTCTTAACACAACTCTAGATTCAACCTCTTGAACATACCTCAGCATAATAGGTACACTGTCAACAAACAACTACTAAGTTGACATCAATGACAACATCATAATTGATCATCCTATCATCATACCTACATCAAACACATACCATAATATACTCATATTATCTTTGCATTAGTTATGCCAACACTTTCTTCATGAGATCATGTCATTTTCTTCTTTAAACTTGGTGTTTCCAAATGGATCTACTTTTTCCTTTATTAGATATGTGATTCTTTCATTATCACATGCTACTTTAGCATCTATGGAATATGTTATCCACCTCCTTACTTTTTTCTCTTATCAGTGATCTATTTGTCTTTAAATTAATTATTTTTCTTTCATTTTGTTTCTCTTAAAATTTAGAATACAGTTTCATTTTGGTTTTTAAATTAATTATTACACTCAAAAATTGGTCTTGTCAGGTATCCTTTTAATGCCTATGTAACCATTTATGATTCATAAGGGAATTATTTTCTAGCAAGGGAATGATTTTTAGATCAAAAACTATAACATAACATCAATCATGACGTCTCTTCTTAGATTCTTCCTACTGCCACTTCTCTCTTTAATAAATTGTCAAATAGTTTTGACTACAACTCGCATAAAATGTCATGAGGTTGTGACTTACCCAACCTAGGTTATCAATTCATTCCATTGCAATCTTGCAACCATTTTCCTTAACTATAATTTAGGCCTATGAGGATGTGACAACTTAACCCATATATAAATGTGCATGAATAATTTGTTGGTTAAGAGGTTGTGGGTATCGTGCAGTGGCATGGTGTAATGTTTCTTGTGTCTCCCCACATTACCAAGATTTTTTATTCATTTATTAGTTATTGGGTTACCAATTCATTTCATCGCAAGCTCACAACCATTTTCCTTACTATAATTTAGGCTTGCAAGGACATGACAACTTAACCCGTTTATAAATTCATGTGCATAATTCATTGGTTAAGAGGTTATGGATCCCACATGGTGGTGCAGAGTAATGTTTCTCTTATCTTCCTTCATTACCGAGCTACATTATTCATTGATTAATTAATATGGATTATCAATTCATTTCATCAAAATTTTGCAATGATTTTCCTAAACTGTAATTTAGGCATGTGAGGACGAGACAACTTAACCCATTTATAAATGCATGTGCATAATTTGTTAGTTAAGTGGTTATGGGTCCCACATGGTGGCATAGTGTAATATTTCTTGTCTCCCTATGTTACCGATATATTTTATTCATTGATTAATTAATATGGGTTATCAATTCATTTCATCACAAGCTCGCAACTATTTTCCTTAACTGTAATTTAGGCTTGCAAGGATGTGACAACTTAACCCATTTATAAATGCACATGCATAATTCATTGGTTAAGAGGTTGTGGGTCTCACATGGTGGAGTGATGCAATTTTTCTCTTGTATCCCCATATTATTAAGATGTGTTACTCATTGATTCATTAATATGGGTTATCAATTCATTTCATCGCAAGCTTGCAATATTTTCCTTAACTATAATTTAGGGATGTGACCGTGCGACAATACTTTTTGTTGGAAACTTGTCTATACTGATGTATATGACTTAATACAATGTTTTCATTATGGAAACAAGGTCATATAGTAGTTTGGAGTTAGTGCACTTGAAGAGAAGATCAAAAATTAGTTAAGTGTTGAAGATTGGATAGCGTACAGAGTTCCTGTAGCTCAGAGCATCAGTGCACATGCGTACGGAAAAATTATGGTATGCACCCTAGAAGTTAAGTTGGTTAGAATATATTCATTCTTATTCTAAGAGTGCATGATTAGATGTGCAAGTATGAGAAATTTACAGTCAGTTGAAGTTGCACAGCCAATGTGTGCTAGACAAGAACAGAGCATGAAGCTGACAGTTAGTATTTTGGTTTGTGATTATAATATAATGTTGTAAAGGCTATGCACCCATCATATTTAGGTTGCCAACATATATACTTGTTTGTTTGTAAGCACGCTTAAGCCAATTAATCTGGAAGCATTGTATTTAATAGGTCTAAGGGCTGACCTAGTTGTTTATTTTTTATGAGCATATAAATATAAGGTGTGCCCATTGTATTTAGGATGGAAGTTGATAGAGAGTTGTAATAAGCAGAGAAGAAGTATGAAAAGACATTAGAAGATGTATTAGAGATTTTCTAGAGGTCAAAGCATCAACGCATCAAAGGAACTAATCTGACAAGTAGTGTCATAGTGATAGTTCATCCTGTAGATATAGTGTGTATCTGAGATCAGAAGGTTGTAGAATTCACCACTTAAGCAGTGAGCTCTTGGATAGTGCATCCTCTCCCCTAGTGGGGACTATTGTAAAATATTTCTAATAAGGTCTGACCCTTAACAAGGTATAATGTACTAAAATCATTTTAAAGCAACTCCTAACAGGGTTAAGGATCTTCGAACAAGGATCACAAAACACTAGTGCAAAATATTAGTGGGTGTCAATTCCCACCGGGGTTTTTACCTATTTGGGTTTCCCCGTAATCATATTGGTGTCATCTGTTGATGTCATGTTTCATGTTTATGTGAATGTTTAATTCAATACTTAAGAATTTAAGTTCAGTATAAAAGTGAAAAATTAAAATACAGTGAACATTGAGTCACCCCCCCCCCACCCTCTCAGTGTTCCCATTCCTAAAAATTGGTATCAGAGCTTTGGTCCTCAACATAGAATTTTAACCACTTGAGGAGATCATGGAAAAAGTAGAAATGAAACATCTGAAAAGAAATCTTGAAGCTACTCTTGAAGACCTGTACAAATCAAAAAGAGAAATTGAAGAACTAAAAGAAAAATTTAGTGATGCACAATTGGTTATCAAGAGGCTAAGAAAGGATTTAAAAGAATGCTCTACCAATGATCTAGGAGCAAAGGTCAAGAAGCTAAATGAAGAAAATGCATCTATGAAAGAACTACTTGAAGAATTTGATGATAAGCTAATCAACAATCAAGAAGTCTACAATGAACAAATCAAAGAGAACCTTCAACTCAATGAGGAATTAAGGGAAGCCAATTTGGAAATCTTGGAGCTTAGGAACTGTAAAGAAAGATTAGATTCTGAATTAAAATAAGAAAAGAATCATATTGACAAATTACACACCAGTTCTGATTTGATATAATCTCAGTTGTATGCAAGGAGTTCCAAAGGAGACACTAGTTGTCTTGGATACAATGAAGCACAAAATCAAATTGACAACATGCGAGCAAGAAAGGATTCACAAAAGGACTCCACTGATGTTGAAAAGACTAAAGATCAAACTAAAGATAATGGTGGACCACCTAATAATGAGCGCAAGAAAGTAGAATGCACTTGTTTTTCATGTAACAAGCATGGACACATTGCAAGGAACTATACAGAGGTAAGACCTTTTAATGGTTACTGTTATTCATGCAATAATTTTGGTCATAAAGCTATGAATTGCAAGACTAGTAAGAAGAACAGGATTCAGCATGATCAGAGAAATTAGAATCAGACAAACACAAGAAGTTCTCAGAATGTTACATGTCAAATATGTAACTAAAATGGTCACTCAATGAGACAATGCAGATTGGTGACTCATGTCAATGCATCGAGGAATATAAGACCTCCAATCATTTGTCACTCTTGTAACAAGGCTGGACATATCTCAAGGTTTTGTAGATCAAGGATGCAAGGTCAAGAAAGCCCTAAAAAGGCCGAAGAACTAGTTTTGGATCCCGAAGGAGAAGTCAAGTTTGTGAAAGCCTAAAAGGATGTGAGCTTGATTTGGATAGAAGGGAAGAAGGACAAAGTTGATGAGAATGTATTGGATGCATCTGCAATGGACACACCCTCTACATCTGGATGAATAACCCTCAGGGTCATAGGTGGAGCTAATTTAGCTCTAGACCCCTGCGTGGCTGGTATACTCATCCTCAGAGTATGTGCCTTTGGACTTAATATTTTGGATTATAAAGGTACCTTTGTGCAAGCGTGCACATGCTAATTGTGAATAGAACTTGAGTTGGAAAATTTGAAGTGATAGCCTAGTTTACGCGACTTGCATTAATAGTAGAATTCTCACTTTAAGTACACATAAAGTTGTTTAATTAATCATTTCATTTGAACTTAGAGTGATTGAAGAGTAGCAAGAGCCTTGAAATTTGTTGTGAAGACTTGGAGATTGATCTATCAATGATTTGTAGTGTATTTAGTCAGTTGTAGAAACCCCAGTTCGTCGCGCCAATCCAGAAGTCTTCAGATTATCTCGAAGATCAATTGGAAAGTGATTAAACAAGTAAGTCATGGCCACTCCCATAGTTTATGATGTCACTAAGAAGAAGAGATATGTATTCAAGAAAAATCCTTTTAAGTCAACCCTAGATGATTTAGAGGGAGCATTCTCCCGCATGCCTATGGGCGTCATGCATGTGGAAGACATAAGGGCTTACATCTACTGCAAGAAAGAACTAGTAGGGTTGGATAGGTTAAGGGCACACATGGATACCATGTTGAAACTAGAAAAAACATTCATGGATGAATATATTAAATGGAATGATCACCCTATTGTTGAGTATGCTATGGCATATGAATTCTATGAGACAGAATGGATAAAGATTTTATTGAGCAGAATTCATGATGATTTGTTTTGGATAGGTGATGTGCCAGTAAGAATCACCAGTGACTTGATATATGAGATGATAGGCCTTTCTAGGATAGGTGCCATCCTTCTTGTGGGAAAATATGTTAGAAAGATTGTTGATAAAACTTGTAAGTCAAGGAGTGATAGGCACAGGATGACTATTGAGCCTATTGAACAAGTAGACATAAAATTGATGTCAATGATACTGGGATACAGGTTTCATCACACTAGCATGGTGAATAGTGTGTCTACGGGCACAATTCTAGCATCCATCAGACTTGTGAAGGAAGATGGGGAGTTCATATTGTGTGAGATCTTGCATGCACAATTGATTGATAACATCAAGGCCATCAAGCATGATAAGACCAAAATTTTTAGGTTTGGGTCTTTAATCATTTACATGTACCTTCATATTGTTGGGAGAGTATCAGACTTGTATTTGGACAAGTCCATTCCAACCATGCCATAGATATCTAACAAAGCATCCACCGAGAGTACATCGAGAGATTATATAACATTGGAGTTGAAGACCTTCAGGGTCAAGATGCAAATGAGGTATAGGACTCCAGAGAGCATTGTAGAAAAGTACAAGTATACAATTTGTTTTATGGTGGAGATAGACACAACTTGTATAGAAGTTGTTGAGCCAAGAACTAAGTGGATTCATCCACTTGGTTATGAGGTAGAGAAATAGGTCCTTGAATCATTTGTGCAGGTACTACTATCAGCCCCCAAAGATCTTAATGAACCTATGTGGGGAACATATGAGGAGAAAACTAGAGAAGTAGATGCTAAAATTAACAGCACAACAACAAAAAGAAAGGTTGCTAAAGTCACATCAAAGATCTTAAGGAATCATGGTGTATCTCAAGCAGACCTTGATAAAGCAAGGGATGAAAATATTTCTTTTGAAATTAAGAGCGCATCCACATTGGAAGCTAAGTATGATGATCCCAAGATGAAGAAGGTGAAAATTGAAAAAGATGATAGCCAGAAGGGTAAAGAAGATGATACTCCTTCTACACCCAAGGTAACCATTGACCTTACTACTCCTCCCAAGTATAAGTCAATGCCTAAGAGGAAGAAAGAGGTTGGCACCAGTCATCCATCCTCACGAGTCACAAGAAATAGAAGGAACACCCAAGCACCTCCTGAAGTAAGCTTCAAACCTAGTCTCAGTGTGCTAAGTGCTAGAATAGTTAATGAAGGAAGAATTGATCAAGTAGGGAAGTTTTATGATAAGTATAGTGAAATTGACAAGTCAAAGATTCATAGCATGATCATAAAGCACATGATCAAGTTCAAAAGGATAGTTTTGGAACTAAAAACAATGATTCCTGACAATGTATGGAATATCCTTGAATTCTAAAAGAGACATGCTATTGAGGAAGATCTGTAGATAAGGGAAAAGATTCTTGATGATACCCTTCTTGTGTGTGAACTAGAAGAAAATAATTTTTTGTTAGATCTGGTGAAACCTCACCTCAGAACTAAGACAAGGACTTTGAACATAATGGATAAAAATTATGAGCTAATTGCAAAAGAGACAGAGAAATCCTTTGAGAAGGTATTTATGAATAGAAACATGTATCCACCTACTACACCCATAGCTAATACACCCATAACGGTTACCAAAGGGTTAGAGACCATCAAAGTACATTCTATAGGTCCTCAGGATTTAGTGCCTATAGTGTAAATAAAATTAGAGGCAGACAAGTCTGCGCCCATGTCAAAATCACTCAAGGAAAGCACCATTATCATTGATAATGTGGAGATAGCCATGGCGTCCATTGACACAAAATTGGAAAAGTTAGAGGAATCTTTTGTGAGCACACAAGAAGCTAAGATTTTATGCAATAGAACACCTCCCACTCATCAAGAAGAGGTATTAATTGAAAATATAACACATGAAAAAGAAGAAGAGAAAATGGAAGAGGAAGAAAAGAAAGAAGAAGAAGAAGAAAAAGAACAAGAGAAAGATGAAACTTATGTTGAATTAGCCCAAGGTAAAACTAGAAGTGATGGATAGTACTCCCATCACTCCCACCTCAGCATTGTTGTCAATTTTGACACCTGACACATCCAGTTTGGACTCATGGAGAGAAGAAGACTTGATTAAGTTCAACATCCTAGCTATGGAGAAGGCAAAGGAGAAACAAGTAATGAGAAATCCTCTCCTTATGGAATTAGTGAACATACTAAACAGTTTGTTTCCTGCAAACAAGAAAGTGTCTAAGATACACTCTGTTGATGATGTAAGTACAATCATTTCTTGGTTCAAAAGTAACTTCTCAAGCCTTAAAGAATCTGCATCCCAAGTTGCAGAAGAAAAGTATCTAAAGAAGAGATTGAATGGGTTGATGAGAAACTTCACACTAGATTTTAATTCCCTCAAGACTAGTCAAGCATCTTTAAAAGAATTTTTTGATCAAGGAAGGAAATTCATTGCAAACTGCATGGATCAGGATAAGCTTATTGATGCCAATCTTAAGAAAATGCAAGAGGCGGAAGCTATGATTGAGCAGGTGAAGAGTTCAATGAAAGACACATCCACTAATGTGAACATGTGCAACAATGTCTACCAAGGTCAGTTGGAAAAAATTGAGAAGGAACAGAAAGAGATGACAAAGATAAGGTCTAGACAGACTCAGTTGAGGAATGCTCTTGTGCCCTCATTAGACATCCTCAATCAGAACATCAAGGAGATTGATGCCATAATGGTAACATATGATCAAGGTCCTTCCACAAATTTGAAGAAGATGGAGAAGCTTCAGTATTCTTTATGCACCCATCTCCAGATAGGAAACTCTCTGATCTCATTTTGGAAGAAGGAGATCCAGAACCTAAAGATTGCATATCCAGATGTTTTTCCTCAGTGAGTATGTGTAGATAAATTTTTTGGCACACCTTTGTCATTAATTTCAAAGGGGGAGTTGTCTATAGAATATGGATCATAATTTGTATAGGGAGATATAAGTATATGTATAGATGACAAAAAAAAAATTGTATTAAAGACAGTTAGCAACATGGCCATATTCCTTTGTTGCCATCAATGGAAAAGGGGGAGATTGTTGGAAAGTTTTCTACTGATGTATATGACTTAATATAGTGTTTTCATTATGATGACAAAGTCATATATCAATTTGGAGTCAGTGCACTTGAAGAGAAGATCATAAATCAGTTAAGTGTTGAAGACTAGGCAGTGTACAGAGTTCCTGCAGCTCAGAGCATCAGCACACATGCGTACAGAAGAATTATGGTATGTTACCTAGAAGTTAAGCTGGCTAGACTATATTCATGCTTAGTCAAAGAGAGCATGATTAGATGTGCAAGTATGAGAAAGTTACAGTTAGTTGAAGTTGCATAGCCAGAGTGTGCTAGAGAAGAACAGAGCATGAAGCCGACAGTTAGTATTTTGGTTTTTGATTATAATATAATGTTGTAAAGGCTATGGGCCCATTTTATTTAGGTTTCTAACATATATACTTGTTTTTTTCTAAGCATACTTAAGCCAATTCATTTGGAAGCATTGTATGTAATAGGTCTAAGAGCTGACCTAGTTTATTTTTTATGAGTGTATAAATATAAGGTGTGCCCATTTTATTTAGGATGGAAGTTGATAGAGAGTTGTAATAAGTAGATTAGAAGTATGTGAAGACATTAGAAGATGTATTAGAGCTTTTCTAGAGGTCAAAGAATCAGTGTATCAAAAAAACTAATCTAACAAGCAGTGTCACAGTGACAATTCATCCTGCAGATATAGTGTGTATTTGAGATCAGAAGGTTATAGCCTTCACCACTTAAATAGTGAGCTCTTGGATAGTGCATCTTCTCCCCTAACAGGGACTATTGTAAAAGACTCCTAACAAGGTCCGACCCTTAATAAGTTCTATTGTACTAAAAGCATTGTAAAGCAACTCCTAACAAGGTTAAGGATCTTCTAACAAGGATCATAAAACACTAGTGCAGAATATTAGTGGGTGTCAATTCCCACCGGGGTTTTTACCTATTTGGGTTTCCCTGTAATCATATTGGTGTCATGTGTTGATTTCATGTTTCATGTTTATGTGAATGTTTAATTTAGTACTTAAGCATTTAAGTTCAGCATAAAAGTGAAAATTTAAAATACAGTGAACATTGATTCACCCCCCCCCCCCATCTTAGTGTTCCCATTCCTAACACTTTTATCACCGCCCACATACCTCTACGCAACCTTGTAACTGCTATTTTTCATTTCTATTAATCTCCATGAGGGTGTGATAAATACTTTAAGAACAACTTAAAGCACATGCAAAATAAACAATAAAGTGTTAGGCTAGGACATAAGAGAAAGAAAGAAAGAAATTAGTTTTAATTTTTGTGAGGCTAAAGATAGCCCATACGACCATTGTCTATGCAGCAGTCATAATGGCTAATTTACTGTCATTATCAATTAATTAAAAAATGTCATATTCATTGTATTTCAATTTCTTATTAATTAATTTCATTTTTTAATTAATTAATAATTATAATAAATAGGGGTTTTGGGTTCTTCGTAGACATTGTCATCAAATATGACGAGCTAGAAAATGGATACTTTAACATAGCACCCAATTTTGTGCCTACTCATCCAAGTGGCATTCATTTGGGTGCCAACACAGGTGCCAATATTGGCACAAATACAAGCACTACATTGTGCCCAGCCTCACACCAATATCTTCAGCTCAACATAAAGAACACCATGACTTATGTCGACCCGATGAATAGTGTCATATTTCAAAAAAAATGAGAGAGAAATACATTAAAAGAGTGTGTGGAAGCAAAAAGTAGAGCCAAAAAGGGAGATAATGATAGGGAATTGTTGTAGTGATTATATACCATATGTGATAGATCTTTTATCATAGATATGCACTTTCAAGAAAACATAAGGTTGCAACTTGGGATGTAAATATCTTGAAAAAGAAAATATATTTATGTAAAAAAATAAATCCATACAAGAAAGAACATCATATTATAAAAGAATCAAGTCCATAATGGATATTGGATTGAAAAAGAGGAAGGAGAATCAAGTATACACACCTTCCCTATTGCTAGGTAAGGGTATATTTGATAAAAGAGGACACCTTATGCTTCCTAAGTGAAATTTTATTATAATAGACATGCACTTTCAATAAAGAATAAGGTTGCAAATCAGGGGGTAAATCTTCTGAAAAAGAGAAGATCCTTACGTAAGACAACAAATCATTGCAAGAAAGGATATCATGTTATAAAAGAAACAAGTCAACAAAGGGAGAAAATGGGTTATTGGGATAAATAGGAGAGTGAGATAGTAACATTTCCCCCCAAGTGAGGAGACAAGGAATAAGGACTATTATGTTGCTCACAAAGTATGATTGTACCACCATAAATTCCAATGAGCCCCCAAAGGATAGGCTGGCAATGCCACATAGTGAGGAGCAACATAATAGGAACTTAGGTGTTATTTAGATTGGTCATGAAAAAGGTTCCATTCATTGTTACATGTCATTTTAATCATACCACAATCAATGAATTCTTGAATTTTACACTTCAAATCATAACATTCATTAGTCTTATGGCCATGAATTTGATGATACATAGAAATGGAAAAATTGTCTTGTTTGTGTTTGCTATTTTTTTCATTTTTTTTCAAAGGAAGAGTAATAAAGTAGGTTTTAAGAAGATCTAAAAAAATATTTTCTTGTTGTGATGAGAAATTAGGAGAGGAATTTATAGCTGGATTGGACAAATGGGAAATTCAAAAATATAGCATTTCTTTTGAAAAATGTGATATAGATTTCTCATTCTTTTCAATGCTTTGTTGCACACATCCTATACCATGTTTGTCAAGAAGGTTTGATATATCAAAAAGATAAGGGGTTACTTTAGGTGGAATTGGGTTGAAATTTAGAGAGGCCCAATCAATATTCATACATTTGTAAAAATAAGGTGTTTGATTCTCAAATTCAATGATTTTTTCTTTACTACGAAAGATTGGTGTGAAATCTAAGGTTCCCCAACCATCATCTTGAAGAATTGATGGCTTGCCTATTTGTATTAGAGGAATAATTGAAGTAGGAAATGGAGAATGAATAGTGTTGTCTTGGTTGGGATCCTTATGTGCTAAGGTTGGATTTATGGAAGGTATGAAATCAAGGATATTTTGCCCTTGAGGATTGTTGTTATATATGTATGGTAGTACATCATAATTGGGTTTCATAGCACCTTTTACAACAATCACTAGTTTGTTTTGAGGGGTATCTTGAATGGTATTGACTTGATTAAGTTCTTTAATCTCAAAGATTCATTTGGAAAAGAGAGACCATCAAGGATATCATTCTTTTCTTCTGAGGTTCTTTCAAGAAAAACTTTAGGAGAAGGAGAATCATAACTCATTAGTGCTTCATCTCTAGAGGGAAGATGATTGATAAATATAGGAGGAGGAGTGTCATTAATGAAATTGTCAATAATATCACCCTTTTCCACAATAAAATAATTATCTTGCATAAAGATAGTCTCATAGGGGGAGGTACATATCAAGAGAGTAATCAACATCATTATCCAATGGTTCATCCCAAAGAGGGATATCATTGAGAGAAGGCTTAAAATTATGTTATCGCATCAATATGTCCTTATGAGGGAGAATAAATTTGGGAGAGGAATCACTTAGTGGTTCATAAAGGGAATTATTTTAAACCCTAAACCCTTCTATCATATTAATCAGCTTTTGAAAAAAGAAGAGTTTAGGAGGTGTAGAGGAAGACTTAGTAGAGATTAAATCATTAAGGACTTCATCCATCATATCAAATTGTTCACTACTAAATGGATCATCAAAAGAAGTAAAACTTTGGACAAGGAAATTAGGCATTTTGTAATGAAAATTGATAATGTTATGAAACAAAGCATAAAAGGCACTAGTCTAAAGACAAATAAAAATTCATGAAAATGAAATATTTTTAGATTTTATTATTTTGAACATGTAAATGCAAGAATGAATCTATGAAAAATATGCAATTTTTATGTCTTTTTTATTCATAAACACTAAAAATCAAAACTAAATGCATAAAATGTAACAACTTTAAATTTTTTATTGTTTTAAAACATGCAAGAATGAAATCCAAGATTAGAATAGATCTAAATTTGATAAAGCTAAATGCAATCACTATAATGCATACAAATCAAATCTAGACACCAAATCAAAAATATGTAAGAAGAGTCAGGTTCACCAAAATGTATAATATGTGAACCTATATACCTAAATGCATACAATGTAGCAGAGATGTAATGCAAATAGAGATTAATGTAATGCATAAAAACTAGATCTAGAAGCACAACATGCATACAAAGGATATCTAACCACCAAAATCAAAAGAGGAAATGTCATAAGTTAGGTTCAACTAAATGTATAAGATGAAAAGAGGAACATGTAAAAGGGCTAATTTCCCCAACTTGTAAGATACATTAGAATAAAAAACCACCTCAAAATCAATATGATTAACACCACTTGAGAGATGTAAATGCAATATCTATGCTTGAGAGGTTTTTATTCCTTTTTTTATTATAATTTAGAAAGAGTGAGATGGTATTGATATGAAAAAGAATAAATAAGAACATATTTGATCTAAACCAATTGAGAAAACTGATGTAAAGGGGAATGGATAAGTATTTGAATACACATAGAAATGAAATAGGAGAATTGAGATTTCAAATTCAAATTCATGACTATCAGAATATCAGAATGAGTTGTAATTACAAATTTGGGCCCAGGAGACTGTAATATGGCTCTCTACCAAATTTGAGCAGAAAATGGTAGGGACAAGTTGAAACTTGTTTTGTACCTAGGAAAAGGCCACTAATGGCATCCTATACCTAGCAATTTTGGCTGATTTTTTTTTTAGGACTTCCAACTGTACCCAATCTACCTAATCCAGATTTGGTGGCTCTATAACCTATTCCTACACCAAAAAAAAGGAATAAGGTTGGATAAAGGGTTTTTCCTTAGTAAAACCCCTATTTAGGAATCAACCTTTAAATAAAAGGAAATTACATAAAGAAAGATGAAATAGAAGCTAGATCTAAATTGTAAATCACCTTATACTTTGATGATGCAATGCCTCTTTGGATGTGACCACAAATATTGATGCAATAGCTTGATCCAAAAGGAAATCATGAAATAAATTCTTTGAATGATGGAAGTTGTAGCTTGTCATAATGCTTGATGAAGAAGGAGAAGAATTTTTGGAGAATTGACAACTTGGATTCTTGAAGAACTTGAGACTGCTCTTGAAATATGATTGCTTGGTTCATTCTTGATCATGAATGCTTGCACTTAATGATAGATTTAAAAATGAGGAGAGAAGAGGTCCTTTTATATTTTACTCCCTCATTTCAAGATTCAAATTTGATCTAGGCTGACTACAAATCAAGAAATCTTGTTAAAACCCCAACATCGGGCCCAGGCAAATTTTGGGCCCCAAATGTTAGGGACAAGATGTCAATGGTGGCCTGTACTTTGGAAAATAAGCCAAAATTTGAATTGTGGGCCTTAGACAATTATTAGGTGCCATATTTATAGGTACACCTCATTATAAGGTTAGGAGAGCATGTAAACTCCATAAATGGTAAGATAGTTCTTGGGAGATGAAATGAATTATTTGATTGCAGGTAAAATAGAGGAGCACACTTAGGAATAAGAGCTAACCTCAAGTTTTGAAGAAACTCAGTCCATATAGGACTTATAATGTTAATTTGAAGGTCCAATAAGTGTTAGGAGAGCGTAAAATCAATGTAGGAACCCATACATACTAAAATGGAGCTAAAATGAGCACCTAGTTAAGGGGGCTTACTTTTTAGGACAATACAGTTACTTGGACATCCACATCTTGGCTTTATTTTTTTAGAAATTAACTTAACAAAAAAATTCCTATTATTTTATTTAATTAATTATCAATGTATTCTTATATATGAATATATAAATAATGTAGGATTTGATAGAGAACGCCACACACTCCAAGATCACCTACAAATTAAAATTATCCTTGAACAAGAGAGTGTGATAAGAATAGCTTGGAAAATATTGATAATAAATAAGCATATGAGGCCTTGCTTATCAAAGGCAAGGTTTATAGGTAGGATTGGACAAGATCATGAAAATTTTCTTGATCCTATGACATGAGACAACTAAAGCTAATATAAAATAAGATTAATGACAAATAAGACTATCTAAAGATATTTGTACATCTATAAGTAAACTTAACATGCAAACATGTGTGAAAATAGCCTAACTAATGTCATGTTAGATAATGTTCAATGTTTATATTGTAAAGGGGTAAACCTCTCATTCATACCTGTAATATGCCTCCTATAGTTTTCTTTTCAGTTCTTATTTCCAAACTCTTTTAGGCCACTTTTATGTGTGTGTTGGTTATTTCAGTGATATTTAGGATATTGATGTATAAATTTATATTGGATTTGATATATGATTCATTGGATAGTGTGTGATATCATATGTTTACAATTACATTTATGCTTATTTTCATGATGGTTATCTATATTTTATGATGTCATTTATGAAAATGGATTACTAACAATACTAACACTTCATTTGTATGCACATAGGTCATAGGTATATTTTACATTTATGTTTGATGTGTTTGATATGGTATGGGATGGATTTAGAGTTAATTGCATATAAGATCCACATGATGTACCATTCCCAACCATTGGCTTGTGTGTCTGTGTGTGTGTGATCATAGGATTGTAGGTATTGGGCATCATCTTCCCTAAATTGGCAGGAGTGAGCATGCCCTATTGTAATATCTTAATGGTAAGCGAGGGGAGATAACAGTCAAGTCCAAATCCCAACCTAAGCCACTTATTGTCCTGAAATTGTGATGTGAATTTTGTGAATCCTCATTTATGCTTGATTATAATATTTTTGATGTAGCCAGTTCTTCAGGTTTGCATGTTTGTGGTTTGATGTGATTTTTTGTTAAAATAGATAATGGATTTTAATTACTTGGTTAATTATGTGATTGATTAAATTAAGAAAATATGGAATTATTAAATATAAGGTATTTAATTAATGATAATTAATTAAATATAAGGTATTTAATTAATGATAATTAATTAAATATAAGCTATTTAATTAATGAGAATTAATTAAATATAAGGTATTTAATTAATGAGAATTAATTATATATACGGTATTTAATTAATGAGAATTAATTAAATACATATGGTTATTAAAAATTACTTAATTAAAGTCTAATTTTGAAAATAGAGGATTTAATTAAATTTTAAATCCACATTAAAATTTAATGTATAAAATTGATATTTACAATTTGTTGAGTTGCATACTTATTAATATGCTAAAAATATAAACTGATATTAAATACTAATATGCAATTAAAGTTGCACAATCAATTTAATAAAATAAAATAAGAAATTTAAGTTAAAAGTTCATTTAATGCTTATTAATTGAAAAGTGCATATAATTATTATTATAATTAATTAATTATACAAAAAGGGAATTGATAAAAATAAGGTTAAGAAAAAAAAAGAGATAATGGCTTTGCCTTTTCACAAAAATCGCATTTTCTTCAGCATCGAATCTTTGGATTGACAATTTACTTTATTTTTGAAGACTCAATATGCACATGCGACAAGGTTTCTTCCTTCCCATTATGCTCTAGGCTTCAAAAATGCTATCAGTCTTTGCTCAGCAAGGGCATGAATGGCTCCCCAATCTAGGATTTCATCTGCAAATCAGCCCAAGGAAAATCACTCTATCGCAAGTAGAGGTAGATTGGTAGGAGAACAACCATGCCCTAGCAAGCCCTCTGGGGATAAGGAAGAATATGTTGATGGACAAAGGTCAGTGATCATAAGAGCCATAGGAAACCCTCTCCTTCCTTTATCTCAGTAGCCAAACCCCTACATTTGGAAAATAGGTTTGACTCTCTTAGAATTCAAGAGAATCTTCCCAAATGAGATCATGTCCCCTATCATTATCATAGAGGAATGGTTCCTAAGGATGGCATAGTGTAGACCCCCAACTTGACCCAATCCCCAATCAAGATATATACTCCCCACATAAGAGAGGGATTTCTAATCAGCCTAAACCAAATTATCAGACTACCCAAACCCCTAAAGTTTCTCCCTACTCCCCTCCACACTGCAGAATAATATCACAAACACCTCTGCTAATTGAAGTAGATGATGGTATCATAGAGTACTCCCAGGAACTAATGCAACTTAAGGGAGTTTTTTGAGATGGAATGGATACGGAATTCCCACAACCAAGATAGCAAACTGTCTCTTGGAAAACCTCAAAGACCAGGTAAGTATCTCTCTTCTCACAGATGAATTTATGTTTGTTTATTCTTTCAACATAGAAACTAAGGAAAAAAATTGGATAATAGATTCCCCAAATATCTAGGGTTTGATTTCACAATATTGGACTGGTGCCCATCTTTCAACCCTAATAATCTATAGGGTATTGAAGTGTCCAGAGGTATTAAAATAACTAATATTCCCTTGGAATGCTCTAACAAAATAATTCTTAAGAATATTAGTAATAAATTAGGGCATTATGTAATATCTGTAGCAACTAAATATCCTCAATCAGAAAATATCATCATAGTAAATATGGATATCTTGATAAAAACTTGTCCCCCAATTTTGATTCAGAGTCACTCAAATAAGTTTAGTGTTAACCCTATTATCATGACAGAAATAGCTAGAGATTTCAAACAAGATTCTAAATATATTAGATAAATTCAGCTGCGATTAGACCCTTCCAAAGATTTGGCCATCCATCTAAATGAAGCTGGAGGTGGCTTCTCAATTAAATTCCCAACTAATTACCCTTTAAAGAACATCGAAAGGCAGAAAAGCCCAGGATTAACAGAAAATGCTCGAATCCAACCCTCATTCTCTCTAGATCCAGTTAAGAAATAATATTTAACTATGAAGGACTCAACTTCCCCTACTAAGGAAGCACTCATTTTAGAAGGTAACATTTGAGAAGAGCAAAAGGACTCTCTACCACCAATGAAGAATCAAACAGAGGATAGAAGAATAACAACAAAAAAAGATTTGGGTAACAAAGCTAATGATAACTTGGATAGAGAAGTAGCCATAGATGATATGGACTCATATAAGATAAAATCTAAAAATCAAAAGAGTGAAGAGGGAAAGAAAGAAGTCAACATGATAGAGAATCAAGCTCAAATTAAGCCTCTTAGGATGATTAAGGATAAGGACAATTTGATCAATAAAGTTTTGGAAAGTCCTATAACTACAAAATATAAGGAAACATTAGAAAGTTGTATGGATCAGAATCCTTATAAGGAAAACATTTTGGACAAAGTGTCAAAATTTGATAACAACAAAATTCAAGAAGAAGTTAATACAATCTTATAATTTGTAAGGGAATCATTGACAGAAGAGTTAATGGACTAATTCATGGATGAGATTTGTGATAAGGAAGAACTAGATCTTCAGAAGGAACTCCTAATTGAAGGTATCAGGTCAAGAGAGGTGGACATGGGAGGAATAGTAGAAGAGATGTTAATTGATCTTAGGAATTGGGAATCACAAGATCTAGAATCTCTAGGTATTGCCCTCCATAAAGATAGTCGGAACTCCCGGGACTATGCTAAACATGAAAGGAAAAGGGGGAGGAAGCTGAATGCATAATTGAGAGAGCTAGTTGGTGAAGCAGCATGTCAGGTGAAAATTACATCACTTCTTTATGTGGGGAAGGGGAAGAACCTTCCCATAGAGCCATGAACATCCTAACTTGGAATGTTAGGGGCATGAATGCCCCTAACAAGAAGCAATTAATCAAACACTACATTAAAAACTATAATCCAAAAATAATTTTAATCCAGGAAACTAAGTTGGACAACATAGAAATGGTCAACTTTAAAAGGAAATTAGGAATTAGAGAACTTGAGGCTTCACCATCGAAAGGTGCCTCTAGAGGTTTGGCCATTATCTGGGATCCACGATGTATTTCAATTGTCATTACAGAGAAAAGGCAATTATGGATGAGTGGTATGGTTAGAAACTTTAGGAATAATCTAAATTTTAACATTATTAATGTATATGGCCCAATAAAAAAAAAAGATAAACTTACAGTTTGGCATGAAATTGAATCCTACCTTAATCAAAACCCACATACACTTTGGATTTTAGGAGGGGACTTTAATGTTATAACAAAGATAACGGAAAAAAGAGGGGTAAGTAACTCACTTCCCCTAGTAGGAAAAGACTTTGCCTTATGGAGGGATAGGAACTCCCTTCTTTAAATCCCCACGGAGGATAACTCCTTTACTTGGAACAACAGAAGACAAGGTTTCTACAACATTGTAGAGAAGTTAGATAGATTCTTTCTCAGAGGTAGTATGATCAATACTAATTTTTCCTTTGCAGCCAAGATCTTACGTATCTCTAGATTTGATCATTATCTAGTATTTCTAAACATCCTTACAAAATCAAAACCAAAAAAATGCTCCTTAAAATTTGAACAAGCTTCACTCAGAGACCCAAAAATCCTGAATCTAATAGAGCATTGGTGGTCTGAACCTAACATATTGGGATCCAAGATGTTTATAGTAGTTAATAAGTTAAAATGGATCAAAAGAAAACTGTTAGAATGGAATTCCACTAAATTTGGGAACATCTTTGAAAAAAAATAATTTGGAAAAGGAATTGAGTGATGTCAATTCTCAAGTCATTCAGGCGGGAATGGATGAAGATCTCTATCTTAAAGAGAAAAATCTACTTATGGATTATGAGGAAATATTGGAAAGAGAAGAAATATTTTGGAAACAAAAATCTAGAGAGACTTGGTTGGAGGTGGGAAACAAAAATACTAAATTCTTTCATAATAGCACTAAACAAAGGAGGAATACCAATAGAATTTCAAGCATTATAGATGAAAAGGGACACACAATTAGTGATCCAAAATAAATGGCCACTGAAATAGTATGTTTTTTTAGCAACATTCTTAACAACTTGGAAAACTCTAACTTGAATAATCAAACAGAACTACTTAAAAATATACCTAAAATCATAACTAAACAACATAACAAGGCTTTAATAGAGAGATTCACAATAGAGGAAGTAAAAACCACTCTTATGCAAATGAATCATGATAAATCTCTAGGTCCAAGTGGTTTCTCTATTATTTTCTTTCAGAAGTGTTGGCACTTTATAGGGGAGGAAGTCACTAAAGCCCTAGAAGGAGTTAGAAACTCAAGGAAGATGCCGAAGGAAGTAAACAACACTTTTATTGCCCTTATCCCTAAAAAGGAAAAACCTACCAGTCTCAATGATTTTAGACCAATTGCACTATGCAATACATTATATAAACTTCTTACTAAAACTCTATCCCTTAGACTTCAAAAACTCCTGCCCCTGATCATAAGTGAGGAACAAACAGGGTTTGTTCTAGGAAGGTCTATCTTTGATGGAGTCATCATAGCATAAGAGGTCATCCACTCAATCCAAAAAAACAAGAATCCTTGCATGCTTATTAAGCTAGATATTAAGAAATCTTATGACAAGCTAGACTGGAGATTCATATGCAAGTGCTTAGAAGCCTTTGGATTTACTAGAAACTAGATCAATTTAATTTTTGAATGCATATCTACCCCCATGATCTTTGTGTTACTTAATGGAACTCCAGAAGGCTTTTTGGCATCTCTAGGGGGTTGAGACAAGGAGATCCCATCTCTCCCTTTTTATTCATCATTATAGCAGAAGCATTAGGAAGGGCTATCTCAAAAGAACTAGAGCAAGGAAATATTGAAGGAATAGCTATCACAAATAATCTAGATCCTACTACCCATCAATATTTTGTTGATGATACTCTGTTATATGGAACTAGTAACAGGAATGAGGCAAGATCCTTTAAGAAGATTTTGGATTCATACACAAAACTATAGGGACAATAAATTAACCTGGACAAATCAAAAATCTTTTTCTTTAACACTGACAAGAAGGTAGAATTAGATATCTGTCAGATCCTCAATTTTAAGTAGGGTCAGCTCCCCTCCAGATACTCAGGCCTGCCACTAGTAAAGGACAATAGATTTGTAGATATATGGAATCTTATGATTGATAAAATTAAGAAAAAAATTAATTCCTGGAAAGGTATATGGCTATCCTCAGCAGGAAGAGAAACTATGGTGAGGTCAGTCTTGGCAGCTATTCTAACTTATCAATTATCATGTATACATCTTCCCTCTAACAAAAAATTAGAAATTAACAAACACCTGAGATCTTTTTTTTGGCAAGGAATTAGCAAGAAGAAGAAAATTCCCTTGATTTCTTGGGATAATGTCTGCAAACCAAAAGAGGAAGGTGGAGCGGGTCAAAAAAGTTTAGGTGATCAAGGGAGTGCTCTAGGTGCCAAGTTAATTTGGAGATTATTTAGAAACCCTGAGGCTAAATGGGAAAAAATTATCATCTACAAATACATAAGAGATAAGTCCCCCATTAATATTTTCAGAGAAATTAATCCTCTTAAAGGGTCAAGAATTTGGAACTTCATGTTAGAATGTAGACACATTATTATGAAAAAATTAACTTGGAACCCAGGTACCAGTGAAGAGGTCCTTTTTATTGGATAGAATTTTTTGAAGGAGATTGTTGGATTAATTATGTGTTGTCTTTGATGTCACACAAATGTCATATCACTTATCATGCTTAGTCGGTCAGCAAAGTAGTTCCCAATGTGTACCGAGCTCAGTCGGTCAGCTAAGCGATTCCCAGTGTCTACCGAGCTTAGTCGGTCAGCAAGGTAGTTTTTTGTGTTTACCAAGATCACTCAGTCATCAAATTAATTCTTTTCTGATTAGTGTTTACCAAGCAAGGTCGGCCTAGTAAAGAATTTTGTTAATTTGAGGAATAAAGTTTGTTTATTCAAGCCAACTATTGTAATGAGTGTTAATGTTTGTAATGATTATTATTGTCGACTTGATAATGTGAATGGACAATCCGAATGGTATATATAGAAGGTCAAGTTGTGAATTAAAAGAGTTTGCAAGTGAAAAAGAGAGTGAAAGTGTGGAAAAGTGTAAAAGAGGAAGAGTGTATGGATGAGAGAACATGCAAATCATTTTGAAAGAAATTGTGAGTGAATTTTGAAGGATGATTAGATATCCTTGAGGAGCAGCAGAGATATATTTGATCAGGAAGGATCTAGTGAAGCAGAACAAAGATCTGTAATCAGCAATTCAGTTGCATCATTATTCAGGTCATTTCATTGTTACTTTCTTACCATTGTAGTAGTGATTTCAAAATCTCTTAATAGAGTTGGTTTAACAACCATTTTGCAAATCCTCTAACAAGGTGACAGTTCTATTGAATTGTTTCAAAGACCTCTTACAAGGCCACTCCTAACAGGGTGATTAAATCCTTTAACAAGGTCACACCTAACAGTGTGTTTTGTAACCTTTAACTGGGTTGGCTCCTAATAGGGCTCACTTCAGAAGAGTGAAAAATAGTAACTAGTTACATTGGTGGTTTTTCCCATATTGGGTTTCCATGTTAAATCTGGTGTCTCTTGTGTTCATGTTATTTTCTTTATGCATGCATGTTAATCACTGATGAATACTTAAGAACAATTATAATTAATACTCACTGCAATAACCAAGTTTTCAGCATTTCTCTATATGTTTACCAAGTGACAGTAGTAAATGAATTAATAAGACATCTAAGGGATCTGTGGTAATATTTTTGTGGTTAACTGATTCACCCCCCCCCCCCCCCGCCTCTCAGTTACTCCATCTATATTTCCAACACCTTTTCTAGGATGATTCCTAGGGAGGTTATGAAGCATTATCTAATAGTCTAAATAATATCCCCCTTAAAAATTATCTATAGAATAGGATAGGGATATTCCTCAAGGATTATATCATTTTTAATGGAGAAGAGTGGGTATGGAAATCCTTTAAAGGAACAAGAATATATTTAGTAGAGGAGAAGATATTAACAGAAATTCTTAACAAAATAAAGATTTCTTTAAATAATTCTAAGGATATGTTAGTATGGGATGGATCAAAAAATAGAGAACATATTACTAAAGATGGATATAATCTCATCATCAAAAGTTATAAGAGACCTAGGACTAATATACCAATAAACCTATGCTGTAAGAAAGGTTGTCTTCCTAAAGCAGGGTTTTGTACCTAGTTGGCCCTAAACTATAGACTCTTAACTACAGATAGATTTAAGAAGATGTGATTCTCATGACCTAGTAGATGCCCTCTCTATGAGAAATGTGAAGAGGATGTTGACCATTTATTTGTGAACTATTCCTTTTCGAATCAATGTTGGAAATGGCTTTCAGGAAACTTAGGTTGGTCTTAGTCTTATTCTTTATCTCTTCTTGCAATGCTTCAAGCCTGGCTGACCATTAAAAAAGATGGTATTTATGCCAACATATGGACTTCTACCCACTCAATTTTAATATGGGAAATATGGAAAGAGCATAATAGAAGAATCTTTAAGGAAGAAAAACTAGAATGGAAACAATTGTGTAACAAGATTGAAGCAGCCATCATAGAGAATATTAATAGTAAAATTTCTAGAATTCATAAAACTGATCTTCATATGAGCCATTGGGATGAAAAAATGAGAGGGAAATGGATAGGTCTATCCCTCCCCTCCTTTAATGGTTTAGGAGATCAAGGTAAGATATCCAGGAGAAGAGATTGTAAATGGAGCCCTCCAATGGAGGGCTAGTTCAAACTTAATTTTGATGAGGCATCTAAAGGAAATCTAGGGGAAGCAAGAATTGGTTGTTGTATTCATAACCAAGATGGGCTTGAAATAGCCTCCCTGGAAGCCCCCATCGGAATTGAAACTAACAACTGGGAAAAACTTTTGGCATTAGTTAAAGGACTATGAAAATGTGTCTCCATGGGATTACAACATTTGGAGATTGAAGGAGATTTAGCAATCATTATTAATGCTTTGAGGAAAGGATCAATACCAAATTGGAGGCTAAATTCCCTCCTTTCCCAAGATTTAAACCTATGCAAATCTTTTAAGAAGATCACCATAAACCATATATACTGAGAAGGCAATAAGAGAGAAAATGAACTAGCAAATCTAGGAGTAGAAGGTATTATACTTCAATAACAAAATCTTCAAATATTAGGTTTCTTGAGACCCCTAATTGATCCCTTACCCAATTTAAGTAGCCTATCCTCAATATAGCCTACATACATTATTACAACAGACCAAGACTACATAAATATATATACAATGACCCAATTATTTTTACCATTACTCAGGAGAACATTCATAAAGACTTTTTCTCAAATATGACCCCATACTTATAAACTCGTAATCAAACCCATTGATGCATATATATTATCATTTAATTTTTAAATTCATCTATATATAGAGAGATATATATATAGACATATATATAGATATATATATTTATATATATATTATTTTTTCACACAAATTAATTTTATATATATAAAAATATATATGTATATAAATACATATAGTTTCTAGATATATATAAATAAATCTATATATTTATATAATTATTTATGGAATATTATACTAACCCAAATTTATACAATAAAATATGATTTAAGAGTTTAAGTGATTCACTTAAATTGCTTCATTATATATATTAGATTACATTGGGATTGGAAATATAATAGGGAAGATTTTCTCCAAACTGCATATACTATTAATACTTTTAATACCTATTTCTTAAAGTACTTTCGCACACTTGTGATCATTAATTTTTCACTCTATCTTTTAACTCCCTGGCCTTATGGCCTAGATCCCTTGCGCCACTAACCAATTATGATCTTTTCATTACTATCTGAACTAACATTATCCCCTAATGTACTGGCAGCATTTAGAGGGCTTTCATCACTTTTGATCACACTAGAACCTTACTGGCTTCTTAGAAATGCCCCCGCTAAAAAGGAGGAGGATTTTTAGACCTTCCTATCTTAGGTTTGTAAGATTATGAGGAACTTTGCATCATTATAGAGGTGGCTCGAATTCAAATATGAGTGTGGCACTTTGTCCTTGGGAGTAATAGTGAGGTGTGGGATTTAATGATGAAAAGATAGGCAATCAGACTAAGATCATGAAATCAAGAGGACGCTGAATAAACTTAACTAGTAGTTATTACTTCGAATAGATGGATTGTTAATTAAAGGAGGCCTTCCCTCAAGAAGAGTTTAGCTTGTGATTTGAGGTTTGACTGAATCAGGATGGAGACTAGGCTTATTACTTTCACTCTCCCAGACCATAGGGAAATGGTGTTTAGGGGAGCTATCAAACCCGAGAGGTGGAATCAATTGTTGAACCCCCTCTCTGAATCCGCAAGAAGGGCACTAGAGAAGGGGTTGGGAGGTAATCACTTTGACAATGAATTTGCATACCACACTAATGGGAATGTTATTGGAATGTCCATTTCACTTTCCTCCTTTGCTGGCCAGAAGCAAGAAGAAATTATCAAAGTTGCAAAGATCCTCTTTGAAGAGGGTCTTCTAGGAGGGTTGGAAAAAATGGTCTACAGTATAGACAATCAATTATCCATCCCCTATCCAAAAACTACCATGAGGACAAAGATTAGGAATTTGAAGACAATTCCAAACTCAAAAATGATTCCTATGATTACTTTAGGGATGAAGTTAGGTTTGACAAACACTGGACAAAGATGTCGAAGAACCTGGCGTATCTATACAAGGATCTCCTTAAAGAGGAGATGGAGACAAAATAGCGGCTGGATTATTAATGGCTAGAAGGTTTTGACATTTCGAGGACCTAGGATGATGAGGAGAAGGAGAATCTGCATATCATCTCCACGGATGTTAAGAAGTGCTCATGCCACTCCAAGCCCACATTACTGAAAAGAGAATCCATTATTGTTGTTACCCTTAATTTTTCTTAACTCTCGGTTTTAGTCTTGGTTAGTAAAAATCCTAAGTTGAAGTTAAACTTGAACTTTGTCAAGTTCAAGTTCAAGTTCAAGTTCATTAACTGTTAGGAGTTATGCAACTTCAATGTTTGTCAATTCCTTCAGTAAGTTTTTCGGTCTTTTGAAGTCAAACCTAAACCTAAACCCAGTCTTGAACTTTAAATTTTGTTCAAGTACAAGTTCAAGTTTGAAGTACAATGTCTAGCACATGGAATATTCAACAAGATTGTTCTTTCATTCTATAGAAAGTTTCCTTTTCAATAACTCTAGGTGTCAAATCAATTTTAGGAAGTTGTCGTACAGGGCCATAAATTCAAAGTGACGGCTCGTGCATGTGAGTTGTGGAGGTGACAGTTAACGGTGTGACATAGGGGGTGTCATTATTGCAAAAAATATGGTAATCAATGAATGTCCTAGGGAATTGAGAATTTTGTGCTGATTTAACTTGAAAATTAATGATGAGTGACTTCAGATGTCATATCAATCATTCTGTCATTAATACATTTATTAAATCCATCCTGTGGAGATTTTCCTAAAATCCTATCGGCCAAGTTAATAAATGAAGCACAATTCAGTTTATTTGTTGTTTTTGCTTGAGGAGAAACAAGGAGCAGTGAAGTTTGCAGTAAGATAATCTCAGAAAAAATCAGTGCACAAATAATCAGTGAGTCATTCTTCCTTGCAGCTCTCAGTTTGTTGAAGCAGCTTGTTACTATTTTGTGATTTTTTTCTAAATTCCTAGGATAAGATGTCTCTTTTCCATCCTAAACTCCCAAAAGATGAAAGTAGGACCCATTTTCTGATCTCTCTTCCGAATATCTATGATACCTCCTTGGTTAATGTAAATTTAGGAGAGTTACACAGTAGGGTTGACAATACCTATGAAGGTTCTTTCTCTAAGAAGTTGGCAGGAAGTGGGTTAATGGAGGCCGCCGCCCTTCCCCAAGCCTTAGTTTTCCTAGAACTTATATTAGAATGTGCCAATAGGTATGATGGCAAGAACAAATGCATCAAAGATTCTTCTAGGTGAAATTTTGGTTAAGATAAGTCGAGAAACATTCATGGCAGCATTGTGAATCCCAAATAAAGAACCTTATGAGCCATAGACCTATGCAGAGGCAGCTCATCTATATGAAAATGATAAAAAGAAGTATAGTTCCTCTATAGCTCAGGCATGGTTAGTGAAACTAAAGAAGGGAGGGTCCAGACTGCCAAAACCCCTAACAATTGAGCATTTTCATAAGGAAATTGCCAATATGGTGTTCCTTTTGAATAGAGTGAAAGGAAATACTCATGCATTCCACTAAGAGGATTGAATGTACTATTTCATCCATAAAATTCTAGAGGGAGAGAAGTTTATAGACTGGGCTGACTTGATTGCAGAAAAACTTCACAGGGAGCTCCTGAATGTAACTAATATGACTCCCTTTTACATGTCCTCTTATCTTATCTATGTTCTCTCTTCCTATAGAAATTAGGAGGGACTTCCCCATGAACTCTGGACCAACAATATTAAAATATATGATTATTTTACATGTGTCCAAAATGAAAAGTTCTCTAGTGAATTCAGAACAGTTAATGATAGGTTCTCAGCAAAGTTAGTTTTTGAATTGCAGGGAAGAGAAAATTATAGACTCTCTGAGAAGGCTAAACAAGAGATAAATGTATATCATTGCCATTTCATACAATTTCCTATATGAGTTGGGGCTTTTGATAGGGAGTCACTAAGGTTGCCCAAGTTTTTCTTGGATGATGTGATCTTAATGGAGATTTGCAGGTAGCTCATAATTATGGAGAAGAAATCTAGTAGCTCGAAGAAATCCTCAGGATTTTTATTTCCTATTGAGCTAGGGTACTACAGATGTAAAAGCTTTCAAGATGCCTTGGAAATGGAAAGTGAGTTGTTAGCTCTAAGGTTGGAGCCTTATTCCGCTAGGACTAATTTTGATTATAGGGGTTTTTCCAAATCGAACCTCAGTGTCCCTGCCACCTTCATGCACATCCCTAAATTGGAAGACTTTTGGGCTAGTTGTTCAGATGAGTTTGAAGTCAGGAGAAGGTTGTGGTCAAGGTTAACACTAAGGAAAATAATCACTTATGGATTGGATCTAGATATAAGTGAGGTCAAGGAAGATGAGGAGGTTGAAGTACTCGATTCCTAGTTTTTAGAGAAAGTAGAGGCTCTGCCTATCCCAGAATTAGATTGGAAAAAACCTAAAGAAGATAAGTTGCAAGTAAGAATGGCTAGAGTATTAAAAAGAATAGAAGCCTGGCTATTGGAAAAGAAGGCACCTAAGACTTCCTCACAGTCTTCTAAAAAGTAGGAGAAACCAAGGAAGAAAAGCTTAGGAAGAAAGACTTATGTTTTAACTAACATTATTGTTGATACTTCTCTTGCAGATAATCTTGAACCTGAAGTTGAACTAGCCAGTCCTAAGGTTCAACTTCAACTTCAACTTCAAGCTAAACCTATAGTGTGAGTCACTTGGTTATCCTCCAAGATAAAGAAAAAGGCTAAGCAGACAGAGGTAATTCCCAGCATTGTTGTGGATTTGGATCCTCCTGAAGATAAACCACAAGAAGACCATGTTGCTGATCCAGATTTAGCCAACATGTTAGATGGTCCACAGCTGCCTAAAGTCACTGATAATTCTCCAAAAGATTCATTGGCCCTCCTAAGCAATTATGATACCCAAAAGAAATCTACTTCAACCCTGCAATGGCTAGAAACCTTTGTTGCCAAAAGGAGAAGTATTGTTCCCCTGTCCTTGCCAATCGAGGATGTAGTGAGTAAATGTCTCGGCAAAACACCAAAGACTAAGAGACCAAAGACTCAGTCTAGGATAGACTTTGATGAAAGCATCGGTCATTGGATGGAAGAGATCATGAAGCCAGTGATTGACAAAGGGGATGGTGAAGTCTCTACCTAGGATTTCCAGGTATCTAAAGTTGATCTGGGGAGAGATAGTAGAGCCGCCGACATGAAATTCTTGGAATTTTCAAACAAGAAAATTGCAAGTAGAGTCTAGAAGGACATGAAAGGCAAACAAGAAATGAAGGAAGCTATGAAGAGCATGGCCCAATACATTCATGCTATCCAACACCCAGACCCTTTCCCTTTGAGTGAAATTCCAACCTCTATAGACATCAAATCTCCAGATAATCAAAAATGTCTATACTAGATACAATGAAATAAAATTATCACCAAATCATTTGAAGAATGGGTCAAGCATGTGAGATCTGAGACTACTAAACAATTAACTGATGAACTAAAACTGATTTGAATACATTTTATGACTTGAAGATCTTTGATTTAAGATCATCGAGTGATAGTAAGTTACTGAATATTGATTGAAATAGAATTGATATATTGATTAGAGGATTTGAATGAGCTTAACATAGATTTGATAATCTACAATTGAAGTTGTGTTGTAATCAAATCAACTATTGTTGCATTTTAACCATTGTAAATAAATAAATCTCTTAACATAGTGGACTAGAAAGTCTTGTAATGTCATTCATAGAGTGTACATTTGTTATCCTATCAACCCCATAGTGAATATTGGTTGGATGATAACAATTGGTCTAAAATCATCTAACAAGGTCACACCTCATAGTGTGTTTGTAACCTTTAACAGGGCTGGGTCTTCACTGACCTCACTTCAGAAGAGTGAACAATTTTTGGGTTTTTGGTCCCAAGTGGTTTTTCCCTTCATAGGGTTTCCACATTAAATCTCTTATGTGATGTGTTGATTGTGATGATTATTTTTTGTCATAATTTACATGTTGCATATTGGATTTGATCGGTAATCACTATATGTTATTAACTAGTAATCGGTAAAAGAACAGATAGAATACTATTTTAGTTTATCGAGCTACAGAAGTTTTAGTAAATTGTTTTTGGATATAAATTTTGTGATTGGGATTGTGGATAACTAATTCACCCCCCTCTAAATTATTCTAATAATTGGTATCAGAGTGTTGGTTTCTTGGAATAGAGTTTTAAGGACTTCAGCACAAAGATCTCAAAATGTATAAGAGGGAAGTGCCAAAGCTAAACAAGGATAACTTCACAGTATGGAAAAGCTAAATGAAGCTACATGTATCTGGAATTGGAAATTTTTCCCTTACACTAATGGAGAATGGCTACATTGCACCACACACTGGTCCCTTGACCCTTGATCAACTAAGAGACAGGCATGAACATAATGTTACTATGATGGAGATTGTTGCTACCTGTACCGATGCTGAATTTGAAGATATTAAAAATTGCACTACTGCTAAAGATATGTGGGATAAACTTGCTCAAGTTTATAGTGGTGATGTGAATGTCAAAAGAGCTAGAGCTGAAAGCTTAAGGGGTAGATTCGATGATATGAAGATGAAGGAAGGTGAAAATATTATGCAGTACACAAATAGACTTAAAGATGTAGTACATGCTATTAGAGCATCTGATGGTGTTATTGATGAAGAGACAGTGGTAAGAAAAGTTCTCAAAACCTTATTGCTAGTTTATGCAATCAGAATATCTTCAATTCATGAAACAAGGTCTACATTTGGTAACAACCTTACTCTTGATAATCTGATTGGTAAGCTTACAACCTTTGAACTAAATAACTTTGATAATAGTGTTGTACCATCTATTGAATCTTCTTTTATGTCTTCTCTGAAGATTGGTAAGTCTACTAGTAGAAATAAGAATGATGATAGTGATAGCAATACTGATGATAAGTTTGATGAACTTGAAGCTCTTATGGCCAGAAGGTTACCTAAAGGTAAAGGAAGGTATAGAGGTAAATTACCTTTAGCATGCTTTAACTATAAAGAGGTTGATCATATTGCTACTAGATGTCCACACAGGAAAGATGATGATAGAAACAAAGACCTATCTGGTTAAGGAAGCTATGGGAGAAGAGGCAACAAAAGTTACCGACACTACAACAGAGACAACCAAGACAATAATGATAAAGGCAAGAAGGTGTGCTACATTGCAGAAGAATATGTCACTAATACTGACATTGATGAAGATGTGGAGGTAGTATTTGTTGCAATGAAGGATGACTCGGTGGAAGATGAAAGGTATGTAGAGACAACACTTATCTCTAAGGTTAATAAAAATGATACATGAATTATAGATAGTGGATGTACACATCACATGACTGGTGATGAAGAGAAATTTGATCATCTTGAAGAACACAATGGAGGCTCTGTTAGAATGGGTAATGATGCACCTTGTATGGTTAGAGGAAAAGGATCCCTGATGATAAATGATAAAATTAGATGTGACAATGCTTATTGGGTAAAAGGTCTAAACTATAATTTGCTAAGTGTGCCATAGCTAAACAATTTAGACCACCAAGTTGCTTTTGAGAGCAAGAAAGTGAAGATATATGATGATGAAGGAAGACTTATTGGATCTGGAACACAATCGAGAGGTAATTTGTTTTATCTTGATAATGATCAATCCTCTTGTTTAATGATGAAATATGAAGATGCATGGTTGTCGCATAAGAGGTTATGTCATGTGAATTTTGATAACATGATTAAGATTAGTAAAAAGAAAAAGGTTAGAGGTCTACCTAACTTATCTAAGCCTGACATGTTATGTGTCATGAATGTCAAAAAGGTAAAATGACAAAATCTAGTTTCAAAAGAAAAAATTATTCAACAATTAAGAAATTACTTGAGTTAGTACATACCGACCTATGTGGTCCTATGAGAACTCAAAGTTACTATGGAGACAGATACTTTATTCTTTTTGTTGATGATTATACTATATTAATGGTAGTCATGTTCTTGAAGGAAAAATCAGAGGCATTTAAGATGTTCAAGTGGTATAAAGAAAAAGTTGAGAAAGAGACTGGTAAAGAATTGAAATTCTTAAGATCTGATAGAGGTGGTGAATTTATTTCTGCTGAATTAACTAACTTTTGTAATGAGCATGGTATTAAAAGATAGTTCTCTACACCGAGGACACCACAAAAAAATGGAATAGCTGAAAGAAGGAATAGGTCAATCATTGACTATGAAAGGACATTGATGTTACAAAATAATGTTGCTCAGACATACTGGAGAGAAGCTGTTAGCACAGTTGTTTATGTTCTAAACCGAGTACAACTGAAGAAGGACACTAATAAGACACCCTATGAGTTATGGTTTGGTCACAAACCTACTGTAAGTTATTTCAAAAAAAATTGAAGTAAATGCTTTATTCTGAAAGATGAAAGAAATGGGAAGTTTGACTCAAAAGGTGATGAAGAGATATTTCTGGGATATTCCACTAAAAGTAAAGCATACAAGTGTCTTAAAAAGGTAACTAATAAAATGATTGAAAGTACTAATGTTCAAGTTGATGAGTTTGATGATAAGAATGTAGAGGAAAGCACAAAGGAACCAGAAGACTATGGTAGATTCAGTTACATTGAACAACTAGAGTATCTACCAACGTTGCAGATAGTGACAACCGGTCTGTAGGAAAATAATATCGAGGAATAGGAAAAAGAAACCGATGAGTAGGAAGCACCCACCAAGAAAGAAAATGAACCTACACAGGATGAACAAGAAAGAAGAGATTGGATACTAGTGAGATTTGTCAGAAGACATCATCCTAAGACATAAATCATTGGAGATAGACAAGATGGCATGCAAAGGAGTAAAGCAAGACAAGGTACATGTCTAGTTTGTGAATATGAACTGAAGAATGTAAAAGTTTCATTAGAAAATGATGAATGGGTTAATGCAATGAAAGAGGAAGTAGAACAGATAGAGAAAAAAAAAACTTGGAGTTTAGTACCTAGACCTAAGGACAAGAATGTTATCGGTACTAAGTGGATATTCAGAAACAAGCTTAATGAGAATGGAGAGGTAACAAGGAACAAAGCTATGTTAGTGTACAAAGCATATGCATAGGAGGAAGGAAAAGATTATAGTGAGACATTTGCACATGTTGCTAGATTAGAAGGAGTCAAAATGTTACTTGCATATGCTACACACACAAAAAGTTTAGAGTTTACCAAATGGATGTTAAATCAACTTTTCTAAATTGGATACTTGAAGAAGAACTCTACATAGAACAACATGAAGGGTTCGTTGATTCGGAAAACAAAGATATGGTATGTAGATTACATAAATATTTATATGGTTTGAAGCAAGCACCGAGAGCCTGGTATGAGAGGCTGAATAACTATTTGCTGAGTATTGAATTTGTTAGAACAAGTGAGAACAGTAATATGTACATGAAAGGAAATTATGATGATACTATCTTGATTGATAAGATATTTGTGGATGACATAATATTTGGAGTACAAGATCAAATATGTATGTCATTTTCTGATGAAATGAAAAGTGAATTTGAAATGTCTATGTTTGGAGAGATTAAGTTCTTTCTAGGCTTACAAGTGATTCAGCAGAATGATGGTATATTCATCACACAATCTAAATATATAAAGGAAGTATTGAAGACATTTGACATGGAAGATGCTAAACCTATGGGAGCATCAATGGCTACTAGATGTAAACTAACTAAAGAAGATCAAACTATTGAGGTAAACCAGATGCTATACCGATCCATGATTGGTAAGTTAATGTATGTAGTTCACAGTAGACCTGATAGAGCACATGTTGGAATAGTTGCTAGATTTTCTACAAACCCTAGAGAGTCACACATGGTTGCTACAAAGAGAATCTTAAGATACCTAAAGAAAATTGAAGATTATGGACTATAGTATCCTAAGAAAGGAAAGTTTGAATTGAAGGTATACACCGATGTTGATTGGGCTGGAAATGTAGATGATAGAAAGAGTACCACCAGAGGAGCATTCTTCTTTAGTGAAAGACTTGTTACATGGACAAGTAAGAAACAGGCTTGCATTTCTCAGTCTACAACTGAAGTAGAGTATGTTTTTGTTGCTACTAACTATTCAAATATTGCATATATCAAGCAAGTGTTAGAAGGAATGAATGAGGTAATCACTAAGCCAGTGATTATATATTATGATTACACTAGTGCTATTAATATTTCAAAGAATCTGGTGATGCACTCTAAAACAAAGCATATATCAATTAAGTATCACTACTTAATGGAACAACTATAGGAGAAGTGAGTAAAGCTAGAATTTGTTACATCAAAAGAACAAATTGTTGACATATTTACAAAGCCTCTACTGAAGGATACATATGAATACTTGAGGACTAGACTTGGGGTCCGTCCCCTGCCTACCGGTCACTAAGGTGATTTGGAGGTTGCATCAGCCTAACCTTATCAGAAGATCATACATGTTGATGCAGTAGAGTTCACACTTTGTATTTCTATCTAAAGTTGTGAAAGGTTAAAGTACTAGAATAGATTTGCATAATAGTATATCTAGATACAGAGAATGCACCGAACAACAGAGATTTACATGGCTACTATAGAGCTGTATGTTTGTATTTCTCTTTGGCATTGTTGTCAAAGGGAGAGAGATCAATATGAAGAAGAATATGAAGCCAAAGACAGAGAGAGAGATACAGAAAAGGGAGAGTATTGAAGATCAGTTATTAAGTATAGAAGAATCATGCAAGTCATATCTATAGAAGTTAGTCTAGACTTGCAAATGCTTTTATGTAACATAGTGATTAAACATATTAAGCTAGGGAGAGCTTATACTAAGTTATAGCATTTGTTAACAAATTTGTAGAATACATGTTTGGTATGTGTATGGTATATTTCATATTTCTTATGTTGCCATCAATGCCAAAGGGAGAGATTGATGAACTACAACTGATTTGAATACATTGTATGACTTGTAGATCTATGATTTAAGATCACTGAGTTGTTGATTAGATATGTAACATGGTTAAATTAGTAATATGTTGTCATTGATGTCAACTAGTTTTGACAATACTTATCTTGTAAGTTACTATACCCAAACATCTGTAGAAAGAAGAAGAAAAGAGATGAAGAACAAATATATCTACATGAGGAAGATGGAGATGACAGATAAGGATAAGGAACACATTGGGTAACTTAAGGATGAGTCTATGACCTTATGTTATTGACTTGATTATGTTCCATTCATCTATGATGAAGGATAGAGAAAAAATGCACAAAGCAGTGTTGTCAGTTAAAGAACCATTTTAGTACACACCGAAGTAGTGTAGTGTATACCAATCACAAAATAAATTGAGCTTGTGTTCATCGACGCATTTCTTTTTTAACTGAGTAGAAGAAAAGAACTAAATGACTAGTTTAGCCGATGGAAGTTGATGAGCTGTAAAGTACCTTGAAATCCGAGAAGAAGATAATGTTTTTTATGAAGATCGATGGCTAACATAATTTGAAGAAGATCTAAGGGATTGAAACAAAATATGTTATTGACACATCAGCCGAGGAAGGTTTAAGCAGAAAAATCAACAAAGAAGATTAAGCGGAAAAATCTGATGGATGGAATTAAAATGGTTTATTTATCTATTTAAGAGACTAGGATTTCATGATGAAATCATGCCAAAAGGAGACTGCAGAGATATTGTGTGAACAAGCTTCATGCATGCTTGATCAAACTGGTTAAGGAGAACTAAACTACAGAGATTACCGAGCATCAAAAAGCTATAATCGAGCAACAATAAGTTACTAAATATTGATTGAAACAAAATTGATATATTGATCAGAGGATTTGAATGAGCTTAACATAGATCTAATAATCTACAATTGAAGTTGTGTTGTAATCAAATCAACTGTTGTTACATTTTAACCATTGCAAACAAATAAATCTCTTAACATAGTGGACTAGAAAGTCTTGTAATGTCATTCATAGAGTGTACATTTGTTATCCTATCAACCCCATAGTGAATGTTGGTTGGATGATAATGATTGGTCTAAAATCCTCTAACAAGGTCACACCTCATGGTGTGTTTTTAACCTTTAACAGGGTTGGGTCTTCACCAACCTCACTTCAGAAGAGTGAACAATTTTTGGGTTGCCGGTCCCAGGTGGTTTTTCCCTTCACAGGGTTTCCACGTTAAAATCTCTTGTGTTATGTGTTGATTGTGATGATTGTTTGTTGTCATACTTTACATGTTGCATATTGGATTTGATCGGTAATCACTATATGTTATCAACCGGTAATTGGTAAAAGCACAGGCAGAATACTATTTTAGTTTACCGAGCTACAAAAGTTTTAGTAAATTGTTTTTGGATATACATTTTGTGATTGGGACTGTGGATAATTGATTCACCCCCCTCTAAGTTATTCTAACATTAACCTGTCAAAATCAATCTTAGATTGAGGCTAATAACCTAATGAAGAAGGTCAAGGAAAACATCGAAGAATGGGAAACTGAGAGAACTACCTAGATAAAGGAACTCTAGTGGATGGAAGAAGTTAAAGAATACGGTCTACAGAAATTCCTCTCAAAAAGACCAATCCCAGGGCTAGATGAAAAGACTCTATATGTCTTGAAGGAGTGCATTTATTGGAGGAATGAGGCTGTGGCTCAGGGAATTTCCAAAATAAAAGACCTCTTAAAAGGGCTAGGGATAATCAAAGATATCATTTTAAGTGACATGGTCTGGATGGATAACTAGTGTTTCAAAGCTCAAGAAGAATCAAATAGACCAGTCGATTGGGTGATTAAGGGTGTTAAACCCTAATTTGATGAACTAAAAGGAATGAAAGCTCTAGCTGTGTAGGATTTTTCAAAAGTGGCACGAATTGAGTCAATGCTTATTTTCCAGCAGCAACACTTGCAAATGCACAGTGAGAAAGTGGCTCATGTCAAGAAAGAGAAAGAAGTGTGGAAGCAATGAATCAATTACATTGGCCTGCCACACCAACAAGTGATTTTAGTGTTCACTATGGCATTTGAAGACTAGAAGGTGGCTCAGCTAATAGCAGCCTCAACACCTTAGTTTACTGGGACACCTAGTTTTATTTTGATGGAGCTCTATGCTCGTTTCCATTTATTTTGCTTTATGCTTAAAATAGTTATTTAGTTTAAAGAAATTACTTCTAGTAAAAGATAGTTTTATCTAGTTAGTTGCAAAAGCCCTACGTGGCTATAAATTTGAAAACTTTTAACTTATTAAGGGTTCGGCTCTCTGAGTTTTGAGAAACTATTTTCTAAAGACTATGCTTTATCTTTCTGAATACTGATATAATAGAATATATGAAATATCCTATGGTATTGCATATGTGTTTGAGCTTTTGAATCGATAAATACTATTGTTTATCCTATATAAAAAAATTTCTTATGGAAATGAGTTATATTAAACAAAGCTCGACTATGATATGAGTTTATTTTTTGCTTAGAGTAACAGAGAGAATCATTATGAAAGTTTTAGATTTAAAGATTTTAAAGTTTGAAGTAGTTCTAGAAGTAAATGTTATTCTTTGAAAATCTGCACATTATTTTGGTGTTGATGTACTGAATGTTTACCTTATGTGTTTTCTGGTTGAAAGCACCCATGATTTTGCATTTCATTTTTCAATAAGATTGTATTGAATATCTATTTGAAAGGTAGCTACACCTTAAAATTTGCAGAGAGTTTTCTTTCAAAGGAACTCAGTTGTTAGTGTTGAGGTTTTCTTTCTTTTCTCATACTTTATGGGAGTCTGAAAATTGATTTAAAGAAAGGGAAAAACTATATGCTAACAGTTTTCGGTACACTGCTGGGGAGATTCTAAGAATAGACTAGGATTTTCATCTTTTTTATTTAATGATCAATTATGGTGTTTCCCACTAATGTTATTCCTAGCCAACAAGAAGTTCCTCTGGTTTTGCAACCAGGCCTTGATTTTTTAGATAGTCAAGAAGACATAATTGTTGACCTTAATGCAATAGCTTGGAAGCTGAGAACAAGTGGGAAACAATATTAGCAAGTAATGTTAGTCCTTGAGGAGGGGGAATAAATTGGAGAGTGGTTAAGGGGCTTACCCATAGCCCAAGAGGCTGTTGTAGTGGACAGAGCAGTCCAAAGACCTTGAGAATAGGTATTTCTGTATATATATTTGATTTGATTTATTTAAGTAAGTTGGCTGATAAAATATTTACAAGAGGAGACCAAGAAAAGGGTCTTGTTGACTCTTATTTTGAACACCTAGCAAGGCTTGATTTCAAACCCTAAACTCCTTTAAGAGAAAGATAATACAAAATAGCTAGTAGGCCTTCCTCCCCAACCAAATTTACTCCTGCTACCTCTTCTAAATCCTTGGTGCCACTGGGAAACCTATCCCCTTCTTTCATAAATCTACAGCCTTTAAATTTCATCTTACCTACCATGGCTTAGAATCAACCTTGGGGTGCAACTATAGGACCTTTAAGCTTAGGAGAAAACTTGGGAAACTTGCCTAAAGGTCGAGATATTTTACCTAAATTTAGTGGTGATGGAAAGAAATCTCTAGAAGATCATTTGAATGCATTCAACATAGCATACAAATTTTTGGTTGTTGGTACCCCAGATGTAGCTATCAGGCTCTTTGTCCTAACATTGACAGATGTAGCAGCAGACTGGTTTCATAATCTACCACATGCCTCTATTACCAATTGGGATACCATGAAAAGAACATTTGAGACTAGATTTAAATCATCTGATGATGCTAACACACTCTTAATCTAGTTAAGTCAAATAAAGAAAGAGATTCAAGTACCTATGAGGGAGTTCATGGAAAGATTTAACAAAGGAATTCAGATAATTCTAGTTGCAAGAAGATCCAATGATGAAAATCAAATGGGGTTTTTCTTGAATGCTATGCCTCCTAATGTTGTGTTTCCTTTGAAAAGAGCTAGGCCATCCACTCTAGATGTTGCTCAAACTCTTGTCATTGAATTAGAAGATGATCTCATAACAAGTGGAAAATGGAGGAAAGATGTACAAACACCTAGCTCTCAGCCTTCCACTTCCTCATCATCAGACCTTGTAATACAAAGAATGATGAATGACCTAATAACAATCAAGCGAAAATTTCCTAAAGCTACTAGTCCTTATTAAGATATCCCATGCAAATACCCAACTCAAGCAGCCTCAAGCTTGGGAAAACAATTCAATTTTTCTCCTACGCAGCAGAGTCTGCAAATTGAACCTCCTCCAAATAAAGGAAACATGTGTGTTTTCCATCTTACTGAAGAGCATGAAGGGGGTTCATGCCCCAAAAATATATGATATGCACAACTTGAAGCTAAAAAAGAAGCTACAGCAAAGGTGACTATTGAAGACATATCCTCTGAAATACTTGGCGACTCTGGAAATTTCTATTTTGAATATGAATTAGACTCTGAAAGGGGTGGTGACATATTGGTAACTTTAGGGGATACCTCTTGCTCATTTTTGACAAGAAACTAGCATGGAGGAAAAGTGATTAATTGGTAAATTCAGCAACCAAAGATATTGGAAGTCAGGCCAATGAAAATCTGAAGGTCCCAAAGACAAGTAGTCTTGAGGTACAAATCTTGAAAAGGTCTGAATCTGAATCTTCTTTTAGTATAGTTGATTTTTGTAAAACTTCCAAAGTACAAATCTCTACTACATATTACTTAAAAATGAACCCCCGGGAGTTAGATAAATTGGTCAATTATGTCAAAGGCTCCTCTATTGAACCTAAGGCTCAACAAACTAATAATGCATTTTTTAAAGGGGAGACTGTAAAGAAAGAGGACAAAGTGGAACAAAAGACTTTAGATAAGCATGTTCCTACTATTCCCTCCATTTTGAAACCAGAACCCTTTTATGTATCCTTATTCATTCATGGTTTCAAACTAAACAATTGTATCATTGATTCAAGGGCATCAGATAATATCATGCCTTCATCTGTAGCCAAAGCATTAGACCTCCCCATGACTAACACCTTTGGCCACTACTATTCCATGGATGCTAAGCAAGTCCCACTCTTAGGTCAAATCAAGGATGCTCAAGTTGCTTTAGTGGCTTTCCCTGATAAAATATTGAAGCTAACCATTCTAGTAGCTGATATTCCAGCTAGCTATGGAATACTCCTAAGCAAAACCTTTTGTAGAGATCTAGGTGGTGAGATAAAATTGGATTGGTCTTAGGCCATAGTCCCTATAGGAAATAAGAAGGTTACTCTACTCCCAGAACCCAAGTCCAAGTACACTATTTTTCCCTTAGAAGATCCCAAATCTCATATTTTGTACCAAGAGTATGATTTTGCTAACTATGTTATCTTATCTGAGAATGATGTCCCAATTCCTATTGCTGTAGATGAAGAAGTTCCTTGGGTTCTTGAATTTGATGGCAACTGCTCCTCCAGAGGCTTAGGGGTAGGAGTAGTCCTTATTTCCCCTTCTAGTCTCAAACTCCCTTTTTTATTCAAGCTTGAATTTGAGAACATGAACAACACAGCAGAATATGAAGCCTTTGTTGGAAACTGAATTGAAACAATTGTTGTATTGTGGTAGAATAAAAGAAGTTGTGAATTCTATTAGAGGAGCTAATGGGACTATTGATGATGAAACTATAATTGGGAAAGTATTAAGAACCCTGTGTCCTATATATGCTATTAAGATCTCATCTATTCAAGAATCTAGATGTAACTCTACTAATGTGCTTACTTTGGAAAGTTTGGTTGGTAAGTTGACTGCTTTTGAACTCTCTAATTATGATAATTTCACTATTGGAAGTATTGGAAATGTTGAATCTTCTTTTAAGTCACAGCTAGTTCTGAACAAGCCAAAGAAAGAAAAAGAAAGATGCATCAATGAAAGTGATAGTGAAAGTGATAGTGACACTTCTGATAAAGACCTAGAAGATATAGAAGCTCTTATGGCTAGAATATTGAGAAGGGGAAAGGGAAATTATAAAGGTAAACTCCCTATTATATGTTTTGCATGTAATAAAGTTGGTCAGATAGCTGCTAGATGTCCTGACAGGAAGGATAAAGATGATGAAAGGAAAAGCAAACACAAAGACAGAAAAGATGATAGAAGCTACTGATGGAATAGAGACTACAAGGGAAAAGGTAAGAAATCTTGTTACATTGCTGAAAAAGAGACTAACACTGATAGTGATGATTTTGAAATTGAGGTAGTTTATGTGGCAATGAAAGATGAATCTAATGAGGATGAGAAAACTGCATTGATATACTATGTGAACAAGAATGATAAATGGATTATTGATAGTGGTTGTTCACATCACATGACTGGTGACAAAAATAAGTTTGAGACCTTACATCATTACAGAGGTAAAAGTGTAAAATTTGGTAATGATGTACCATGTCATGTTAGAGGAAAAGGTTTGATTAAACTAACTGATAAGATATCTTGTGAAAATGCATATTGGGTAGAAGGACTTAATTGTAATTTGTTAAGTGTTTCTCAGCTTAAAAAAACTAGTTACCGAGTGGAATTTCATCACAAGCAAGCTAAAATATTTGATGCTACTGGAGAACTGATTGGAAGTGGTGATCAGACTAGAGGTGATTTGTTCTATCTTGACCTATCTGAAGAAACATGTTTGATTGCGCAACTTGATGATATTTGGTTATGGCATAAAAGGCTATGTCATGTTAACTTTGACAATCTAGTAGAAATAAGTAAGAAGAAAAAGGTAAGAGGTCTACCTAGATTGAAGAAACCTGAGAATGTGATGTGCAAGGAATGCCAGTCAGAAAAAATGACAAAGTCAAGTTTCAAGAGCAAATCCTTTACTTCTGAAAATATTTTAGATTTGGTTCATACTGACCTTTGTGGACCTATGGGTGTACAAAGTTACTATGGTGCTAGATACGTTATCTTATTTGTTGATGATCATACTAGGATGATGCATGTGATGTTTCTAAAAGAAAAATCTGAAGCTTTTCAATTCTTTAAGTGGTATTTGGCTAAGGTTGAAAAGGAGATAGGTAGGAACTTGAAATGTCTTAGATCTGACCGAGGTGGAGAATTTACATCAAATGAATTTAATCTATTTTGCAATGATAGAGGATTTAAAAGATAGATGTCTACACCTAGAACACCTCCACAGAATGGTATAGCAGAAAGGAGAAATAGATCTATCTTGGATTGTGCAAGGACATTGATGATTGAAAAGAATGTGGAATAGAAATATTAGAAAGAAGCTATAAGCACTGTTGTCTACACTCTTAACCAGGTATAGATCAAGAAATGTACAAATTTGACACCCTATGAATTATGGCATGGGCATGCACCGAGTGTTAAATACTTTAGAATCTTTGGAAGTAAGTGCTATATATTAAAAGACACTAGGAATAGAAAGTTTGATGCTAAGAGTGATGAAGGCATATTCATAGGGTACTCCACAAAAAGGAAAGCTCATAAGTGTTTGAACTCTAACACTAACAAAATTGTGGAAACTATGAATGTCAAAATTGATGAGTATGCAGAAAGAAATGAAGCTGATAGTAAAAGAGAACCAGAATATTATAGATCTTTTATGTACATTAAAGAGGAAGAAGAGGCAAGCAACAGACTTGCACCTGATGCTGAGTCTTGGGTAAGCAATGCTGAGCATCAGAAAAATAGTGTCGAGAGAGAATGAGAACATGTCGAGCTACAAGAAAATGTTGTTGAATATCAGGAAGAGGTTGCCGAGTATTTTGAAGTTGAATCTAACAATCTTGTTGAGGAACATGATGAAATAGAGGAGAGAACAGTTGAACCTATTTTGGCAAAATATGTGAGAAGACATCACAAGCCTGAACAGATAATTGGAGACACAGATACTGGAATCCAGACAAGAAGTAAGACTAAGGATCCAACATGTCTACTATGTGAATTCGAATAGAAGACAACTAGAGAAGCATTGGAGAATGAAGAATAGATACAAGCAATGAATGAAGAAATTGACCAGATTGAGAAGAATGATACTTGGACTCTGGTGCCGAGACCTAAAAACAAGAATGTTATAGGAACAAAATGGGTATTTCAGAATAAGATGAATGAAAATGGTGAAATCACTAGGAACAAAGCTAAGCTGGTATGCAAAGGCTACACACAAGAAGAAGGAATAGATTATGGGGAGACATTTGCCCCTGTAGCTAGATTGGAAGGAGTAAGAACTCTGCTTGTATAAGCTACTTATAAAGATTTCAAGGTATATCAAATGGATGTCAAGTCTACATTTTTTAATGGTGTACTAGAAGAAGAAGTTTACATAGAACAACTAGAAGGTTTTATTGATCCAAACAAAAGACACATGGTGTGCAAATTGAACAAAGCATTATATGTATTGAAGTAAGCACCTAGAGCATGGTATGAGAGGTTGCACAACTACTTGATACAGATTGGATTTTCAAGAACAAATGACACAAGCAATCTGTACATGAAAGATGAAGAAGGTAAAGGTATCTTGTTGGCAAAAAAATTTATTAATGACATTATTTTTGGTGGACAAGATGCATTATGTAAAAGTTTCTCAAATGAAATGCAAACTAAATTTTAAATGAGTATGTTTGGTGAGATCAAATTCTTTGTTGGTTTACAAGTATATCAGAAGAAGAATGGAATTTTCATTACACATTCTAAATATGTTAATGAAATACTGAAAAATTTTGGGATGGAAGATGCTAAACCAGTGGGAACTCCTATGGTTACTAGACAAAAGTTTTCTAAGAATGATGATGCTACAGAAGTGAATCAAACTCTGTATAGATCCATGATTGGAAAATTGTAGTATGTTGTACATAGCAAACTAGATATTACATTAGCTATTGGGATTGTGGCAAGATTCTCTGCCAATCCTAAGGAAACACATATGATGGCCATGAAAAGAATTATGAGATACTTGAAAGGAACTACTGACTATGGTCTATATTATAAGAAGGATGAAAATTTTGAACTCCAAGTTTATACAAATACTGATTGGGTAGGAAATGTAGATGACAGAAAGAGTACTAGTGGTGGAGCTTTCTTTCTTGGACAGAGATTAGTCTCCTGGATAAGCAAGAAACAAAATTACATTTCCCAATCTACTACCAAGGCCTAGTATGTTGCTGCTGCAGTAAACTGTTCAAACTTGGTATGGATAAAACAATTGTTGATAGGCATGAAAGAAGAAATCACTGAACCTGTTGTTATTTTCTATGACAACACAAGTGCTATCAATATTTATAAGAATCTAGTGATGCACACTAAGGCCAAACACATTGCAATCAAGTATCACTACTTGAGAGAATTAGTACAAGACAAAGAAGTCTGAATGGAATATGTGAATACAAAAGAACAACTAGCAGACATATTCACTAAAGCTTTACCTAGAGAATCTCATGAGTATTTGAGAATTCAATTAGGGGTTCTTCCCCTAACTGAGGCTGCCTAGACAAGCTAGGAGCACTGCATCAAATGTGCTATAGCAGAACATTTGACAAATTGATGCAGAAGATTGTCACACTTTAGGGTTGGCCTAGAGTTGTGAAGAGAAGAAAAGATAATGAATCAGTCATAAGCAAGATGATAGAGGGAGAAACACTGATCTGCACAGATATTATCTACATCTGATGGATGTATGTTTTAGTTGCTGCTTTGGCATTTTTGTCAAAGAGGGAGAATGTACTGATATGATAACACATGAGATATGATAACACATGATACTGAAAAAAAAGAGTTAATGAGCTGATGGAACTAAAAGGAAAGAGGATGATGAACTGAAGATAAGGATGATGAACTGAAATGAAGAATCAAGATAGAGGGAGATCTCAATACTTCTAATGGTCACAGAAGTGAGGCTTACAGGATTTTGAATCAAAATGAAGCTAAGGATATTATAAATAATTTTCTGACGGATAGATAAGATTTTGGATTGGTTGTTAATCTATGTGTTATTCAAGTGATATCATATGGTGTTGTCATCAATGCCAAAGAGGGATATTGTTGGAAACTGAATTGAAACAAATGTTGTATTATCATTGATGTCAAACCTTAATTGGTAAGACTGTTGCTACTTAGGAAAGTACTATATCTATTTGAGTGTTTCTAAGGGGCTAAGAAAGGTTGGTAACAATAGCAACTAAGGAAAGGTTGATTTATCTTGATACTACAAAGTGTACTTGACTATGTTCCACTATGATGAGATAATGTATTGTTTATCTTAGTAAGACTGAAGACTAAATTGGTAGGCTTAACCAAGCAAAGAATGGAAAAATCATATTTAAGCCGAGTGATGTTAGTGTCGATCGAGTTAGTATATGCCGAGAAAAATTATAGTGTCGATTGAGCATCAGTAAATTGCCGAGGAAGATAGTGCAAGCTGAGGAAACAATTTTAGTATTGACCGAGTGTTCTACATGAGACCGAGTGAACAATCATAGTATTGACCGAGAATCAGCAATTTTATATTTGAAGAGAATTTAATTTTGGAGCCAACATTGTTGAATTCTTGGATTATGTAAAATGTGTTGACTTTATTTATTGATTCTTTGGAAGCATTAAATGTATTGTAAAAAATTTTATTTTGTAAATCTTTAGAGATTTGAGATGATTCTAAAAAAGGAGCCAAAGAACATAAAGTGGGTAGATTCAATGAATCTTACCTAACCCTAAGATCTATGATTGAGATTGAGCGGCAAAAGATGAGTTAACCTAATTGAGGAAAATATAAGGGAACCTTAACATTTTGATATGGATGCACATGGTGAACAGAGAATGCTGGAAGAGGAAAGTTTTATTGATTGAATAGGTAGAAAAGGTTGAAGGAGAATGGTGGTGATTGCTTGAAGAAAAGTTCCGAGCATATCAGAGATGGAAATGGAAAAGTTTCAAAGTCAGTAAACCAGCATTAGTGTATGGAATCAGATCTGATATTTGCAAAGTGAGTTGTATAATTTTCAAATAATATTGATGCTACTTTCTAACCATTGTAACAGTCAAAATCCTTTTAAAAGAGGTTGACCTAATAGTCATATGTTAAATCCTTTAAACAAGGTTGCATTCTAATGGAGTGTATGTAAGTCTTATGACTAGGCTCACTTTTAACAGGGTGATTGAAATCCTTTAACCGGGTCACATTTGACAGTTTGTATTGTAACCTTTGATAGGGTTGGCTTTTTACCGAGCTCACTTCAGAAGAGTGAAAATAATAGTAGCATGTTACAAAGTGGTTTTTCCCAAATTAGGTTTCCACTATAAATCCTGGTGTTTATACTTGTGTGAATGTTTAGATCGGAACATTACTATGTTTTGCAAGATAAGTTACAGCTAGGTAGTGGACTACATTGTTAGATGTTTCTATTATTGAATTAGTGATGACTGAGTTTGTTTTGGTTTTGGATATGATTTAAGGATAAGTTTATGAGATAGTTTTATACATCAGGACCTAAGAACAACTGATTCACCCCCCCTCTCTATTGTTCTAAATCATATTAACAGCCTTGATGTTGGGTCTAGAAGAAGCAAAGAAAAAGGGCATTAATATTTTAAAGGCACGGGGTGATGTAGAGCTAATTGTTAAACAAGTTAAAAACATATTCTCAATGAAGAATGAGAGACTGGAGCATTACAGGAATAGGGTTTGGGATGAACTTGAGTGGTTTGAGGCTTTTTCAATAGAGGCAATTCCCAAAGAATATAACTCAAGAGCTGATGCTCTAGCAGGATCAACATCCCTATTGATTCCACATCTAGACTTCACAGAGGACCGTTATACAATCGAGGTTATACATAGGCCCAGTGTACCTAATAATTCTTGTTCCTGGCAAGTCTTCAAAGATGATGCCCACATTAATGAATTTCTACAAGGGTTGGACAAATTCTCAACTAATTACTTTGAAGGATTAGAATCTGAGTGCTATGAATTATATCCAGGAAAAGAAGTCAACTCCTTAGAAAAAGAGATTTAGCTTAAAGGTAACTCCATACCAAAAGGACTAGTGGAGTTAGAGAGGCTTTTTGATAGAAGGGATTATTATTTAAACCAACCTGTCATACCAGATAATGTCCCTTCGGGTGAATATGAAAAAATTAACATTGGAGATGAATTCAATCCCAAGTTGGTAAACCTAGGGGTGTGTTGCGATGAAGGTGAGAAAGGTCATTTTACCAAGTTGCTAAAAGAGTATGGAGATGTTTTTTCTTGGTCCTATGATGATCTGAAGAATTTTAGGTAGGGACAGTTTACACACCATATTCCTTTGAAACTAGGAACATCTCCTTTCTGTCAGAAATTGAGAACCTATAATCCAAAGGTGGCAGATTCTATTTTTAAAGAGATTGAAAAAATTCTTCAAGAAGGCATTATCTTCCCCATCCATCATTCTATATGGGTAGCCAACATATTTCCTATGTGGAAATGGAATGGAGAGATTAGAATCTGTGTGGATTTTAGAAATCTCAATCAATCAAGCCTTAAAGATCACTTTTCTTTGCCTATGATGGATCAGATTCTTCAAACCGTAGTTGGCTCAGAGATGTTTTCATTAGTTGATGGATTTTCAGGCTACAACCAGATTAGCATCGCAGAGGAAGACCAGCATAAGACAACTTTACCATGTCGTGGGGCACATTCACCTGTAAAAGAATGCCTTTTGGACTGATTAATGTTGGAGCCACATTTCAAAGGGCTATGAATTATACTTTTGGCCACTTGTTAAATAAAACCATTACTATTTATTTATATGACATGATAGTGTTCTCTAGGAGGTGTAAGAAGCATCTAAGAGACTTGAAATAGGTTTTACAAAGGTGTAGGGATCATGGTGTTTCTTTAAATTTGAAGAAGTCAATCTTCTATGTGACAGAAGGAAAGTTGTTGGGTGATTTAGTTTCAAAGGAAGGTATTAAAATCGATCTAGAAAGAGTAAAAGCCATCCAAAAATTGTGTCTTCCTATCAATCAAAAGGGGATAAAGTCTTTCTTTGGTTAAGTTAATTTCTTGAGGAAGTTCATTCCTGATTTTGCCAAGACATCAAAGTTGATGGTGGACCTGTTAAGTGAAAAATAGAATTTCAAGTGGGATGAACCAACTGTCAAATCTTTTGGAAAGATAAAAGAAGCTATAGCCAATGCTCCAACATTAATACACCTAGATTTTAAAAAAGATTTTATCATCTATTGCTATGCATCAGAACACATGATGTCTAGAGTGTTGTTATAGAAGAATGAAAAAGATGAAGAGGTGCCTATCTCTTTCATGAGCATACTGCTTAAGAAACATGAGTTGTGCTATTTCCAAACTGAAAAATAGGCATTTGTAGTGGTGAAAGTAGTCAAGCAATTTTGGTATTACATCCTTCATTCATATTCTATAGTTTTTTTTCTGAACTTAGTCATTAACAGTATTCTTACTCAGTAGGAAGTAGCCTTTAATAACAAAGCTACTTGGGTAGCGAAGGTGTAGGAGTTTGATTTGGAGATCAAACCCACAAAGCTAGTAAGAGGACAAGGTCTTTGTAAACTGATGGTCGATAATAAGAAGATCAAGGTTTGCCCAATTGTCTGTTCATTGAAACAAATGACTCATGGTTCTTAGACTTAGCATTATTTTTTACTTATGGTGTACCCCCAAGTAACCTACCAACTAAAGGAAAAGAGGAACTTATGGCTAAAAGCAACAAAATATGTCATTGTAGACAATGTTTTACATAAAAAAGGATTGGATGGGATGTTCTTGCGGTGTATTGATAAAGATCAGCAGTAGAAGTTATTGCAAACATTTCACAATGAAGCCTATGGAGGACATTACTCATCATCTGTGATAGCTTTTAAGATCTTAAGAAACTGTTATTATTGGCCCAACATGTTTAGAGATGCATATAAGTGGGTGGTGAATTGTGAAAAATGTAAACTCTTCTCAGGCAAGCCCCAATTAGTTTCTTTACCTTTAAGGCCCGTGATCATTGAAGAGCTTTTTCAATAGTGGGGACTTGATTTTATTGGCCTGATTAATCCAACTTCAAGTGGTAGGCACACTCATATCCTTATAGCCAGATACTACTTTACCAAGTGGGTAGAGGCTATACCTATTAAAGTGACCACTTTCGAGGTAGTCTATAGATTCCTAAAAGAGAACATTGTCACTAGGTTTGGAGTTCCACTCAAAATAGTGGCTGAAAATGCTCATAATTTTTCATCTCAAGAAATTCAACTTTTCTACTATGACCATGGAATAATCTTGTCTCATTCTTTGGATTATTTCCCTCAGGGAAATGGCCAAGCAGAATCTACAAATAAGAACTTGATTAATATCATGAAAAATCTTGTAGAGGAGAGAGGGAAAGATTGGCATAAGGGGTTATATGAAGCATTGTGGATGGATAGAACCTCTCCAAAAAGAGCTATAGGAATGTCACCCTTTGAACTAGTTTACGAAGTTGAAGCACAATTATCCCTTCTACTAGAATTGGTTGCCGCTAAATTATAGAGGTGTATTGAGAATGAGGTTTTCAAGGATTCGTTGGAAAAGAGAATCATGTATCTATGAAAAATTGAGGAAGAAAGAGCAGAGCTAGTAGATCACATAACTAGTCATCAGTTGAAGGTGAAAGAAATATTGATCGTCATGCCAAACCAAGAAAATTTATGGAGGGATATAAAATTCTACTCTAGGATAAGCGTCGAGAACCACGTGGGGTGCATGGAAAGTTTGAGTCTCTCTGTAAGGGGTCATTCAAGATCTCTCAAGCTTTAGGTCTAAATGCCTTTAAACTAAAGTATGTTGATGGAGATGAACTACCCCTGTCCTATAATGGGCAGGATCTCAAGCTTTATCAGTTGTAAGTTTCCTTTTCCTTGATTGTATATAAGTTTTGGGTTGCATCTGTAGGACTAGAAAATTTTGTTGTGATGAGTTGACTTGATCTAATAAGTTAAAAACTATCTTGAAAAAATAGAGCTTCTAGGTTCATTTCTCAGTCCTAAAGAGTCCCAGTCCCCAGTCAAAGCTAGTTCTTACCCTCAATTTTTCTTAACTCTCAGTTTTAGTCTTGCTCAGTAAAAATCCTAAGTTAAAGTTGAACTTGAAATTTGTCAAGTTCAACTTCAAGTTCAAGTTCATTAACCATTAGGAGTTATGCGGCATCAATGTTTTTCAATTCCTTGAGTAAGTCTATCGGTGTTTTGAAGTCAAACATCAACCTGAACCCAGTCCTGAACTTTAAATTTTGTTCAAGTTCAAGTTCAAGTTTGAAGTACAATGTCTAGCACATGGAATATTTGGTGGGATTATTCTTTCATTTAGTAGAAAGTTTCCTTTTCAAGAACTCCAGGTGTCAAATCAATTTTAGGAAGTTATCCTACGGGGCTATCAAATTCGAAGTCATAGCTCATGCATGTGAGTTGTGGAGGTGACAGTTGACGGTGTGACGTAGGGGGTGTCATTATTGTAAAAAATATGGTAATCAATGAATGTCCTAGGGAATTGAGAATTTTGTGCTGATTTAACTTGAAAATTAATGACGAGTGACTTCAGATGTCATATCAATCATTCCTTCATTAATACATTTATTAAAGTCATCCTGCGAAGATTTTCCTAAAATCTTATTGGCCATGTTAATAAATGAAGCACAGTTCAGTTTATTTGTTGTTTTTGCTTGAGGAGAAACAAGGAGCAACAAAGTTTGCGGTAAGATAATCTTAGAAAAAATCGGTGTCTAGATAATCAGTGATTCATTCTTCCTTGCAGCTCTTAGTTTGTTGAAGCAGCTTGTGACTATTTTGTGAATTTTTTTAGAATTCCTGGGTTAAGATGCCTCTTTTCCATCCTAAACTCCCAAAAGATGAAAGTAGGACCCATTTTCTGATCTCTCTTCCAAATATTTGTGATACCTCCTTGGTTAATGTAAATTTAGGAGAGTTACGTAGTAGGGTTGACAATGATTGTGAAGGTTCCTTCTCTAAGAAGTTGGTAGGAAGTGGGTTAATGGAGGCCGTTGCCTTTCCCCAAGCCTTAGTTTGCTCAAAACTTATACTAGAATGTGCCAATAGGTATGATGGAAAGAATAGATGCATCAAAGATTCTTCAAGAGAAATTTTGGTTAAGATAAGTCAAGAAACATTGATGGCAGTGTTGTGAATCCCAGAAAAAGAACCTTATGAGCCATGGACCTATGCAAAGGCAGCTCATGTGTATGAAAAGGACAAGAAGAAGTATAGTTCCTCTATAGCTTAGGCATGGTTAGTGAAACCAAAGAAGGGAGGGTCTAGACTATCGAAACCCCTAACTATTGAGCATTTTCGTAAGGAAATCACCAATATGGTGTTCCTTTTGAACAGAGTGAAAGGAAATCCTTACGCATTCCACTAGGAGGATTGGATGTACTATTTCATCTAGAAAATTCTAGAGGGAGAGAATTTTATAGACTAGGCTGACTTGATTGCAGAAAAACTTCACGGGGAGCTCCTGAATGTAACTAATCTGACTCCCTTTTACATGTCCTCTTATCTTATCTATGTTCTCGCTTGTTGTAGAAATTGGGAGGGACTTCCCCATGAACTGCGGACCAACAATATGAAAATCTATGATTATTTTACATGTCTACAAAATGAAAAGTTCTCTAGTGAATTCAGAACAGTGAATGATAGGTTCTCAGCAAAGTTAGTTTTTGAATTGCAAGGAAGAGAAAATTATAGACTCTCTGAGGAGGCTAAACAAGTGATAAATGTATATGGTTTCCATTTCATACAATTTCCCAAATTTACTTACCTAAGAGTTGGGGCTTTTGACAAGGAGCCACTAAGGTTGCCTAGGTTTTCCTTGGATGATGTGATCTTAATGGAGATTTGCAAGCAGCTCGTAATTATGGAGAAGAAATTTGGTAGCTTGAAGAAATCCTCAAGAGTTTTATTTCCTATTGAGCTAGTGTACTGCAGATGTAAAAGCTTTCAAGATGCCTTGGCAATGGAAAGTGATTTGTTATCTTTGAGGTTGGAGCCTTATTCCGCCAGGGCTAATTTTGATTATAGGGGTTTTGCCAAATCAAACCTCAGTGTCCTTGTCACCTTCATGCACATGCCTGAATTGGAAGACTTCTCGGCCAGTTGTTCAGATGAGTTTGAATTCAGGAGAAGGTGTTGGTCAAGGTTAACACTAAGGAAAATAATCACTTATGGATTGGATCTAGATATAAGTGAGGTCAAAGAAGATGAGGAGGTTGAAGTACTTGATTCCTAGTTTTCAGAGAAAGTAGAGGCTCTTCCTATCTTGGAATTAGATTGGACAAAACCTAAAGAGGATAAGTTGCAAGTAAGAATGGCTAGAGTATTAAAAATAATAGAAGCCTAGCTATTGGAAAAGAAGGCACCTAAGACTTCCTCATAGTCTTCAAAAAAGAAAGCAAAACCAAGGAAGAAAAGCTCAAGAAGAAAGACTTATGTTTTAACTAACATTGTTGTTGATACTTCTCTTGTAGGTAATCTTGAACCTGAAGTTGAACTAGCCAGTCCTGAGGTTCAAGTTCAACTTCAACTTTAAGATGAACCTATAGTACGAGTCACTCAGTCATCCTCCAAGATAAAGAACAAGGCTAAGAAGATAGAGGTAATTCCCAGCATTGTTGTGGATTTGGATCCTCCTGAAGATAAACCAAAAGAAGACCATGTTGCTGATCTAGATTTAGCCAACATGTCAGATGGTTAGTAGGTGCCTGATGTCACTGATAATTCTCCAAAAGATTCATTGGCCCTCCTAAGGAATTATGATACCCAGAAGAAATCTATTTTGGCCCCGCAATGGCTGGAAACCTCTATTGCCAAAAGGAGAAGTATTGTTCCCCTATCCTTTCCAATTGAGGATATAGTGAGTAAATGTCTCGAAAAAACACCAAAGACTAAGAGCCTAAAGACTGAGTCTAGGATAGACTTTGATGAAAGCACCGGTCATTGGATGGTAGAGATCGTAAAGCCAGTGATTGACAAAGGGGATGGTG